>CM029381.1:4580970-5170970 GCA_017165825.1 Hepsetus odoe | reverse complement strand
CACACACACACACACATACACACACACACACACACACATAAACGTGTAATAAAAAAGTGTATGCTCTGTCTTCTCTGCCTGCAAGGCAAAGCGTAGCTTCTATTTAAAGACATGCAAGATCAAATCAACACGCTTGTGCTGCACTGTTGCAGGTTACCTCAGTGGAAAGAACAGTTTATCTGCAAATGTGTGCAATTCTGTATATGTGTATTTTTTGTCTGAAACTGCAGTTATTCCATTACTGTTACAGGCCTCTTATCTACCAGTGTGGTCTAATATGGAGATGTGCTTTTGCTGAACACTTTTGGAGGGTACACTCAAAAACATGAACCAAAGGGACTGTCTGACATAAACTCATCAAACAATTGTATTGTAATAGCAACATAAAATACTCAGTGCAAAAGGATGTTTCTCCAAGTAATTCTGGACCATTTTATGTGTAATGAAAAATGTCAGATCTAATAAAGTGAAAAACAAGCATTGAGGTTTTATTCCAGTATGATAAGCTTACTCTGTTTGAAAGAATGGAAATGTGTTGATTAAAGCTATACAAAGGTCAGGTTTTCCTTGAATGAAAAATACTACCAATATAATTCATGAGAGGCACTTCCCTCTAACACACCATATAAAGGCCAATGGTAAAGGTCTTTCTTTGACTATTAAGCATTTTTTTTCCAGGCAAAGATAAGCTAACAACACTTAAGTGTTATGAGCATTTAAACCTAAGTAACAAAACCCAGTGAAAAAATTTAATACAATAGACATAGGCACTCTATGGGGCAACAACATTGTTGGATTGGTTGGTGGTCATTTGAAGTTCAATTACTTGAAGTTCAATTACTGCTCTTATAAAGCTAACCATGCAGAAAACATAGTCATTAGCTAAGAACTAAATATGGTCTTATTCATTCTGCAGAATGGTCCCAGAATGTGAATGAGCTGGATTGATGAGCCGCATGTCCAAATTATAGGAATGACTCAAATGTTAAATGCAATGTTTCTTTTGCTTTTATAATTATGCATATTGTCACTCTTGGAACTAAACCTTATATCTTTAAGCAACTTTTTCTTTTAAATTAGTTTTTTAAGTTAAGGTTTTCATAAGATTTTTTATTTTTAAGTACTTTTTAAAAGTAAATATTAGTCTGTTAAAATATCCCTGAATATTTGTGACACAGTATATAAGGCAGCTGCCCCAAAAGGGGCAATGTTTTGTTCTGACGGTGAGGACATTTTTATAAAATAACTATATGTGAGGGAAATGGTTATTGACCTTAGCTATGATCTTTCTATAAGCAAATTCTAAATTCTCTTCTGAATTTTCCCAGTTCTATATTCTAAAGCTATTGAAATTCACTTGGTTTAAGTGAAGAAAGCATAGTATGCTAATTTCCTTGAAGTATTCAATTTAATAAACAGTTTCCAGTATTGGGCTAATGAAACTCAGTGAGAACACAGTGGGAAGGTTCTTGGTTTGATTCCTAGCTGGGGTGGCCCGGGTGTTTTCTTTATAGAGTTTACATGTTTCCTCCTGGTACTTCAGTTTCCTCCCACTGTCTAAAGGTATGCATGCCAGGCTGATTATTAGTCATCATGGCTTAAATATTTTCATTGTATATCCAGTCATAGAGTTGGTAGAAAAAAACTTTAGCCACTAGTAAAACTGAAAATACCTGAGATTTGTATTTCTCAACAATTAAGTATCTTTTGTGACACTTAAATATACTATATTACATAGATTGTATATTATATAATATTTATCACATATTTTAGAATATTTTATTATTTTATATGGGTTTGCAGTGTTGTGAACTGTTCACTTTTTCTTCTAGTTCTCTTGCAATGTTTTTCATACATTCATTCAATTCAGCTATGATGATTTAATCTAGACAACTGGAACATTTAATGCCTCTAAAAGCTAACTATCAGAAAGTTATGACAATAATGAAAAAATGTAATGGTTACTGTTAAAGCCATAAATATTATCTTTTAAAATATAAATGTATGTAAGATCACTGGTCATTGTTTAGTAAATCAGTAAATAACATGACTACATTTGCATTGTACACATCACAACAAAACTGCCACACACTTCTTAGTCATTCCTGCATTACATCCTACAGAGATCCAGGATGATAATAAGTATCAGCACTGAAAGAAGAATTCTGTCTCTATTTTGGACATGTAATTTTTTTCACACAGTTTGACTGCTGCCAGTTAAATTTATGCCACTTGAGCATGAAGTCAATTTAAGGGCTTTCCCTTTGTGTAGATAATGAGGGAATTTAAGGAGCAGTAAAATGGTCTTCCGGGACACCATTTGCTCTCATGGCAGCACTAAAGCGATGCTCTCTTAGTGGTGTGTTTGTAGTGGCAAACAGGCGGGCGGAGTGTTGAATTGATGGTTAACAGCGGGTTCTGGGGCTAGTTTTTTCCTCTGTACAAGGACACTGATGTGGCACTGGAAAGGATGTGGATTTCTGTGATGGATAATTGTTTAGATTCTGTGTGTGTGCACTTTCCTGGGGGCATAAAGGCCTGGGTTCCTGAGTTGAGAGTAATCAATGAAATATGTGTCTACTGCAGTTATGTTAACTATCCATGCTTACAAGAGTACATATGTCAAATACATTAGGGTTCAGTGGGTTTTGCCTTGGAAAATGAAATATTCATTGTGAATGCTCACATTGATCTTAGCACCAAGACATTTAATGTTTAGCGGAATGTACCCTAACCTTAAATGTAGATTTTTGCTTACCCTAAATATAGTCTTTTTGGCATTTCCCCATAATCATTCTTGACACCTGCTAACCGAGACTCCCGATTTTAACAATATCATCTCATTCACACAATATCAGCAACACTGGGATGGTGATTGTCAGCTTGTGTCATGTGAATCTTTTTGAACTGCACTGCGCTGAAAATGCATCTCCATCATTCATCCATCCATCCATTTGGTGTAGGGAAACAATTAACAGTAGATGCTAACAATCTGTTAACTTTAGCAGCAGGGGAATTAAATAATGCACAAGATGATAAGAGACTTGTGATAAGATGCTATCAAGTTTATACTGTATTTTTTGGAAACTATCACTTGTGCTTCACACTGTCATAATGTCATGATGAAAGGACTCATAGAAAATGTTAAAAATAAAATAAAAACCCTCTGCTCTACTGTGACTTTTTTGGACCCCCCCCCCAAAAAAAAGATTTTAATAGACCATTTTTATTTTCCAAAAAAATTAGCCATTGTTTGGTTTAGCATTTGCACACACACTCTTTAAACAAATGTGCATTTTATTCACATCTACTCTGTCAGAAGTATACATTTTAAAAACATATATATGTGCATTGTATCTGACCTCAGTGGAAATAAATTTCCACTTAAAAATATTTTATTCAATTTGACTGGAATTAGATGTGAACACAACACAAATTTTGATTACTTCCCCTGAGTTGAAAGCAGTGATTTTATTTAGTTAAGCTAATCGGGTGTTTTTGATTTTTGAAAATTACTTTTTCAAAAGCGGTGGCCTAGTGGTTAGGGAGTTGGCCACAGGATCAGAACATTGTGGGTTCAAACCCCTTACCAGTAGGTTGCCCTGAGGTACCCTTGAGCAAGGTACTGTCCCCATCACTGCTCCCTGGGCGCTTTCATAGCTGCCCACTGCTGCACGGTGGTTTGCATGGGTTTAATGCAGAGGTGGGGCAGCGGTGGCCTAGTGGTTAGGGAGTTGGCCACAGGCTTGGAGGATTGTGGGTTCAAACCCCTTACCAGTAGGTTCCCCTGAGGTACCCTTGAGCAAGGTACTGTCCCTGTCACTGCTCCCTGGGCACTTTCATAGCTGCCCACTGCTGCATGGTGGTTTGCATGAGTTAAATGCAGAGGTCCAATTTCGTTGTGGTTCGCTGTGCTGTGACCTTGCAATGACAATAATAGTCACTTTAGTGGCTTGACAGTCAGAAATCAGAATTATGGTTTTCAAACAGTGGACTTCAATAATAAAACAATGTCAACAACAACAACAAGAAACAAATAAACAAAAACCCTTAAAAAGGAACAAATCCTGACTTACTTCAATTATATAAGTTCACAAAAAAGTTTTTGTTGTCTGCTGACCTTTGTGGAAAAAATCAAGTAATTTAGAAAATAAGATTAATAAGGTTTAAGGATCATAAGAATTGTACAATCCAATAAAGGATTGTATTTGTACCTATTAACTTATAAAATAACATAAAGATAAAGCAAAAATTCAGAGTCAGATGGTGAGTCAGTGCAACTTAAAGTGTATAACTGTAAAAAAAAATATGATATAATTTTGCTCTCTAGCAAAGGTACAGGAAACATACCTTTGAGGGTACCACCCCAGTGTTGGGAGGGGTACCACCCAGGTGACTGTACTTATTTTTTCTGAAAGCGTAGTTATGGATTTGATAATAAAGACTAAGCTTCGACTCCGAACATAATTTAAGAAATGATCTTGTAAAAATGCAAAAACAACCAAAAGATCATACAAGCAAAAAGACATTTTAGATATCTTTTAATTTTAGGTGTAACAATATATAACTCAACTTCATTAATCCATTAAATAAGTAACCCTGCACATAAACAACTCATTGTAATTATCTTTAAGGCTTCTAAACAATGTGGCTACCTGAGTGTGACTGACCCCTTGAGGTTCAGTGATAGAATGTCAGATTAGAGAATGTGAATTTATTCAAATTCTCTTTTCAGTGTGATTTAAGTGAATCAATCATCAATTAACGTCATCTTCACAAAGGTGTGACAGATGTCTGGGAATTTAGTTTACAGCCACTCATGTCAAAACAAAAACAATTGCTTCTATTCCCAATCATTAAAAAATGATTCAATATACAATATATATTCAATATTCACATAATGTTACTTGATATGGGTGCATACAGTGGAATATTTGGACATCTAACTAAGGCTAATTTACAGCTCCTGACCCTGGTTAGTCTTTTAAAAGTAAACAAAACAAGTAAATACATCCATCCATCCATCCATTATCTGCCGCTTGTCCCAAACGGGGTCGCGGGGGGGTGCTGGTGTCCAACCCAGCGCACACAGGGCGAGGACGGGGGATGCACCCTGGACAGGTCGCCAGCCCATCGCAGCAAGTAAATACAATAAACATGTAATATTTGGAACTATATTTGCAAACTGGTATTTGTACCTATTTGATCAGGACTACAAATCTTTATGTAAACAAGAATTACAGTTATTCACAAATTTTTTGCTTGTTTGTTTGTTTTTTGTTTTGTTTAAAAATGTAAAAGTTTGAATAAATTTTGTGTTCTTATTTCTTATTTCTTAGTTCTTATTTATTTCTTATTTCTTTTAATGAAATAACCAGATATGTGTTTTATGCACCTATTTTTTTAATATGAGGGTATTGAATATGTAAAAAAAAAAAAAAACATAATGAATACATTGCTTAATTAAATTAATTGAATTGCTCTGTAGTTTTGGACAATAACATCAACAGCATTTTTTCCCCCTTTCCTTTTATTGCTGGATTTGAACATGGTTTATCAGGGATTAATAAATTATTGAGAAAAAGTTAAACATGTTCATAAAACTATGTTTTTATGTATCCACTGAAACTGTGATCTTGTCATTGAACAGTTGACATAAAACTTTGACAGACTATTGCCAAACAAAGCAGGGCAAAACATTGTACAATCTGTTCTATCCCTTTTCAGAAGCCCTTTGAATAATTTATTCATTTTTCATAACAAGATGGGTGATGCATTTAGGAATATTTTTTGCTGTATTTCAGAAAATCATGCCGATAAAGACCCAATGATTTTGTTTATGCCCACTGCTAAGTTGGAAAAGCTTCTGCACATTTGTGTGTGTTTAGTGGGTGGGCTTGTTTGCAAAGTACTATTTAGCTAATTTGTTTGGCAAAGATCAAGAGCCCTCAAAAGTTGTGTCCTGCAACCATTTGCATTCCAGGGCATCCAACAACTTAAGTATTTATCTTCAGTCAAAAGCTTAGGGGATGCATTTAAAGCTGTGAGTTTAATTAGAAAAAGGTCAAATACATAAATGCTGAATTATAGTTTTGAAACATAAATTATACATTTTCTACTAATGCTCTCCAGTAATGCAAGAAAGGGATGCGTAATTTGGAGAGAATTCCAGAGGTTCCTATAAAATATATATATATAGAATGCATAAACAGTAGACCTTACAAGGGTTAAATCAGTGCCTCCTTCTCAAGTGGTATAGTTCTAGTTTACAGCCTTGTAAAGTGGGTTACCTTGTAGGTGTTCTTCAGAGTTCATTCCTTTTGGTAAAAATTGTACAAACAGGTGGGCAGTTAAAAATGCTGATAAGAACACAACTACTATTTGTTTTAAGGGCCGGTATCACACAAAAAGCTCATCACTTTGAATTCACAAAAGTTCAAATTCTAACTTGACAAAAACCAAGATGTTTTCATTCAGCCAACATTCATTAAGGAAACTCCTACTTAAGTGACAGAGAGTTTTTGTTCTGGGCAGCATTTTGGATAAAGCACAGTGTAGGGCAGCCAATTAGAAAATAGCTTATTTGCATACAGTACTGTGCAAAGTCCCTATTGTCTTGAGTCCCTATTGATTCATATGTAGATCACAAAGCAAAAATATCTGAAACTAGTCAGATACACCACTGGCTGGCTTTTTAGAACTAAATAATATCAAGAAATGAGGGGTGGCTCAAGATTTTTGCACAGTACTTTAAATCTATCTTAAAGACGTAACAATATTGAATAAAGATGAAAATGGTGACTTTAGTAAATCCTGCTAGCTAACCTAATTGAAAGACAGTGGTTGACAATGTGTGCTTTGCTATAAAAGATATTAGGAGGGTTGGTCTATATCATGTAACTCCTGTTTACAACAATTAAATGCAACAATCAATGCACTAATAGAAATTCTCTAAACTTACTTTGAGTAAAATTTCTTATTGACCTATTTGAACTATTTGGAAAATATTGAAAGTGTTTGGCTTTCTCCTAAAAAGTTAAAACATTTTTTGGACAGTGGCAATAGTAATGAAACTTCATATATATTCCCATTTGAGGATAACAAGATTTAAAGTGTTAACATATTAAGTCACAGTTTAGTGCTTTTGTTTTTATCAAATATCTCATCCTCTTATTCTACCTAGTGTCTGAGGGGTGCGGAAGTGTATCCCTTTTCTAATTTAACATCACAAATTCTGTTACATGGCAACATGAAATGATTAACATGTAGTATTGACTCACAGTTTACACTTTCAATATCTTTGTATGACAAAAACATACCACAAATGTTAGAAACTTTTTTTGTCTTTTGGCAAGAAAGTCTGTATACACAACATCATATACACAACATCTGGGAAGAAAATTTAAGAAAATGCTGTTATATATAGTATTTTGTATATATACAAAAAGTTGTTATATATAGCCACACTAAGCTTACTTGGGGGCTTTCACAAATAAGGATTTCTCTGTTAATCAGATAACAGAACCCCAAAACAGCCTGTCACAATAAAACATTTGTTCCCATTTGTTTAATTACCTAAACTACTCAATATTACAAAGATAAGACAGTTTTACAGGCATAAAATAGTATTTTGGAACAAATAAGTTGATTCCCTAACAAAATATATAGAAATGGGGGATGGTTCAAGACTTTTTCACAGAGCCGTAGATTTATGTGTTATGTATAGTTTATATAGTTTAGTTCTATATTTTAACTACAATTTATGTTGACACCTAAACTTGGTGAGGAAAAAAAGGTGAGTAAAATCTGATTTTAATTCTGCAAAGATACAAGGTTATTATGGCAGGCAGATTCTTTTTCCCAGGACAGCAAATCTTAAAGTTGCATATTAGAGGGTAAATATATGCAAGAGTGTGAACATTCATTTCCATCCACTCCTTCCCACCATCCATCATGTTTCTGTGAATCAATGCTGGGAACTAACATTATTCTCCAGTTCCACATAACTCTCACACCCTCTACATTTCACTTACTACTGCGTTTCCACGGCTTTCTCCTTGGCACTGATTAGAGGGAAATCAGTGTATGGTGACTTGTGGCTCACCACATTTATATTAATCCTATTTTGATTTACTGAACACAAGGGAAAACAATTTATTAGAGTGAAGCGAAGGCCTATGATGAGACTAGTGCCTGATCTTTGATGGGGGATAAAATGTAGAGGATATGACATCACTCCCAGGGTAACAACTCTGTCAATGGCTAGGCTAAGTGCAAAAGCACATCTTATATTACTAAATTTCAAGACTATTCTTTAGCAGACTTTTTAAATCTGCAGTGGAGAAGGATTACATTTACATTTACGGCATTTAGCAGACGCTCTTATCCAGAGCGACTTACAGCGACTTCCTAATTACAGGGACAGTCCCCCTGGAGCAACTCAGGGTTAAGGGTCTTGCTCAGGGACCCAGTGATGGTAGTGCTGATGGTGGGATTCAAACTGGGGACCTCTGGATCCAGAGGTCCGTAGGCAAGTACCCTACCACTAGACCACCACCACCCTATAGGATTACACATTTTAACCCACAGTTTGGTTCAGCGAAAAAAATTACCTCAAAGTGAAGATGACCTCATATTTAGCCAATGTAAAGTTTGCCTCTTTAGAACAAATGACAAAATCTAGGCCTCACTATTATAGCTACAAGGGGCAGTGGTGGCCTAGTGGTTAGGGCGTTGGCTTCATGATTGGAGGATTGGGGGTTTGAACCCTTTCCCAATAGGTTGCCCTGAGGTACCCTTGAGCAAGGTGCTGTCCCCGTCACACTCCTCCCTGCGATGGGCTGGTGACCTGTCCAGGGTGTGTCCCCTGTCCTTCGCCCTATGTGAGCTGGGTTGGTTTGTCAGCTGAATCACTCATCGTCAGTTTTAGTTTAAGTTTTGTGACAAGTTGAAAGTAATCAAAATGCTGTAAAATCTTAAGTGTAACTTTATAAAATATGAAAAGAAGAAACTTTTTTACCCAGGTTTCTGCCAACTTTGTACACAAGGTTTTCCTTGATATAACCTCACCAAATGTGAGGTGAGGCGATAGCTAACACGTGTTTCCTCTGAGAAACACATTAAGCACCATTTGCATCTCTTCATACCTCTATGCAGCTTAGACAACACAGAGCTGAATGCTATCTGTCAAGTGTATCAGCTAATAGACACCAGTGTTGGCTATCATTGCCCAAGTGATAGGGAGAGAGTAAAACCTATCCTTCCCCCCAGACAGAGCAAGGCCAGATTTTTTCAGTTTTTTCTGTTTATTAATGGCTGATACATTGCATGCTTGTGATCTTCTGACAACAGGAATTATGCTTAGAAGACCGCACCACTGATGAGCACCCCTAAAGTACAGGAAGAGTAAAGTAAATAACAGGCTAAGAAATGATATTTTATGATATCATTGAAGAATTAACGATATATTAAGAAAAACATGTATAAATGTATCCAAAGTTTACACCACAATCCAGCTGTCTCTAACTGGACAACTGATTGGCATGGATTAGTGAGAGCCTGCATAATCAAACTGCAAAATGTTTCTGGCCAATGTTTTTTTTCCCTTTCTGCTGTTTTAAAAGGTGGTGAGAGAAAGCAAGGAAACAAAACATAATGAAAATTCCTGGCATTGGACAAGATATGTGAAAAAATGCATCTCAGGGTGATGATCTTACAAATCTAAATATTTAAATTATTTATTTAGTTCAGATGTGAAAAACCAGTGTAGTTGCAAAATTGTAAGCACATGCATTTTATGTCTGAAGCAGACTTTCCGCCACCCTCAGTTCTACATTTAGTTCTGTCTGCTGCAAGATAGTGAATGGAAAATGTTAGTACGAAGATATGCACTTCATTGTAAAGAGCTGTGCAGAGGTGAGAGATGTGTGGGTGGTGGAGACCTCCACACACACTTGCTGAGACCGTTACCTGGCACTAAGCCTTTCCTACCAGCGTGCTATCATATGGCAGTTAAGCAATCACAGGTTAGGCATGCAAACTTGTGTGGCTGCCTTTACATGAAAGTGAACACAGTGAAGCTGCAGTGGAAAGTAGTCTTCCCAGTCAATTGAATTGGTGCTCTCACTAAACATTTACCACAACAGTCAAAGACACAATACAGCATACATTTATACTCAACATCTGCCTTGTTTGCACTTTCATTGCTTATGAACAAACAGAAGGCCTTTTAAAACCGCACGTAGTGCTATCCAAGTCTTGGGCTATTAAAGAAATACTTTTATTGCACAGAAGAATAATTTAGTAAGATGTCCTCCATGATGATTTTTCTGTAGTGTACTAGCCGAATATTCACTTGGTTAGGTGCTTCTAGATGCATGTCATAATTTCCATATATTCAGAAAATCATAATTTTACTGGTGTCATCATAGGACAGAATAGACTTATTTTCTGGCTATTAGAGTTCATGTCATTTGGTTGCTGAAAGAAAAATGTTTATGCATTCTAGCTATTTGTATTAGTTTAATGCCATTATTAGCAACTGATTTAACTCAATGAAAGACTGATAAGAATAAAACTCTGAAAGCAGAGATATTTCTGCAGTTCTGTATGAACAAATGTCCTGACCAAAAAGTTAAATCAGTTTCAGTATCCAGTAACTGGGAGAAAACAAAGCTCAAAAAATATATAAGTGCTGTCAGAACAAAACTCTGTATCTCCATTACTCAAAAAAGGTTTCTTGCTTCTCCTGTAAAGTTACCATATTAGAAATATGAGTTTTTGTCTGACAAAAAGACAAGGACCCATATTGCTGCAAACAGAATTTTTTATTGTTTTTTTATTAGATTTTTTTCTGTTTGATGTGGTACACTGTTAAACTTCCAAAATATATGATTTACTCCTCAGCCTGTATATGCAAATTAAGCCCATTTTGAATTCAAAGTTTATGATCTCACAAGATCAAAAATCTCTATTAATATCATTGATTGTATGTATGACACGAAGGTCTATAAATCAGAATACAATATTGCTGTTGTTGTGGTACAATTAAATGAAAGAAGGCACACATGGTGGTTAACAAAGTGGTTGAAGAAGCTGCATGCTTCCCTGACCTGAGTTGCAAGTTATGTAACCTACAGTCTTTCATGAAGATTTAATGAAAAACTACTATAGAAAATGGTGCAACATGGTGTTACATTGAAAAAGTACTTCTTAAAGGTTCAACTCAATAAACTCAATTAATATTAATGTCTAGCAGTGCATGCTCAACAATATTTCACAAACACAACTAACTGCTAGGCTGACTTTGGATTTGCACTGCTCTCTGATAGCATGTTCTCTGATGGCAAAAATGAACCAGCCTGTTTATCATGTTCATTGCCTTCGCTAGAACTGGTTGTTACAAATTTCATCACATTCTACCATAACTTGATAACATCTCTCGTTTACCTTGCTAGAAACAAAACAAAACAAAAGCCAGAGAGTGTGACTCACTGTACCATAGCCGAAAAAAAAAAAAAATTGACCACAAACGCTTGACATTTCTCATGTCTTCCGGTATTTACCAAAGTTCAAACAGGAAACAAGCATCTCTCTCTTTTTTTCCTTTAATGTCAACAATCTTAGGTGACGTTTCCAGGCTAGTTGAGGTAACCACTATCTTTGCAGTATTTGTGACATCACTTCCAATTTTAAGATTCACCTTGCACTCAGGCTAGAAATGTTCATCTTAGGTATATATGGATTAATACAATTTGAAATAGCGTTGATTTTATTCACCCATTATATAAACCATTATATGAAATATGCATTGTTAATTAAATAGATTTCAAAGCCATCATTTTTAGGCCCTCCCCTATTTCTGTGGTTTGAACATATTTAAAAATGTAAAATAAAACTCCTGACCTAAATTAATTCACACCAATTCACAGATAATGTTTTGCTGATCAGAAAATACCACTGAACTTAACTCATTTTTTTCTTCTAGAAATAATAATGTGTGGATTAAGAATATTGCTCTTACTTGATTTGCTCGTTTCTCATATTATTAAACCATAAACACATTTATAAATTAAAGCAAATCTTAAAGGACCCAAATTTGCCCAAATCATTTTTGTTACCTCTGATCTCTACCTATAAAATTCATATATACTGTACTGAGGTTCATTCTTGAAAAACATTCTAGAATGAAAAACATTTAATAACTTTAGTGTAAATGTGTTTGTGACATCGCTAAAACAGAGACTTTAAAACAGGCTGTTCTTACTAGATTGCTTCACTCTATAGCATGTATTGACTGGTACAGTTTAAAACATTTGAAATATTTATGTACTTTATTCAACATTGTCATTTAAAAAAGTGAGAAAAAAAAGTATTTACAATGATTATGGGCCCTTTAATCTTGCAAAGTCCAGGTGAAAATAGCTAGGATATCTCTGAAGATGTACATGAAAATACTCTGCAAACCATAGAGAATTGGAACTAATTCATATTTGTTTTTAAACAAAATAACAAGAAGAAATGACATGCAGGCCTCAAGTGAGGCTATCGGCTCATAAGTGAATGCGAACACTTTTGAGATCAATTGAACCAGTGTTTCCAGAAAGATGACAGTGGTTTATTTACTCATATGTTTCAGATTATAGCATCTGTTTATGATTTCAGCACTGACTTTGTAGATGTAGCTCTGAGTCGATTAGCATTTTGTGTCTTGTTTGCCTTCTTTGCAAATGTGATTGGCACTTGCTGATGGCCGTTTGAAGTATGAGTTGGTTAGCTTTGATGCTGTAGGATGAAAGGGAGATCCAGATATTACTTGAGGATAGACTAAATATGCGTTTGACTGTGTCTACATGGGATTGGACACATGATGTATTCAAGGCATTAATATGGGTTTCTGTCAAAGAAATCCTTGGGCTATTAAAAAAAATTGAGGCAGCAAAATAGATCTGGGGGACATTATATATAGATTTGTCACAGTTATTACATTTTAGCTAACGTTAGACAAAGTTATTTGTCAGAACAATTATTTTTGATTAAGAACTCAGTGTATGTTTTTTTATGCTCCAAAGGTTATTAAAAAGGCTGAACATCAATAAAGTTTAGATTGAGTGCAAAATATAGATTTAAAATTAATTCAAATTCAGTAAATCTCACAGCACCTGTGTGAAGCTTGTAGCATAGACACACAGTGCATATGGAAATTTTTCAGAACCTTTGAAAGTTTTTTTTTTTTTTTACATTTCCAAGATCGTCACGTGTACATCTTATAAGCACAAGCACAATACAATTTTTCTTTGAATGTTCTCGCAGTCTCTAACAGGGAAAAGACACTCAGCATAAAGTGCAACAGTACCAATAAATACAAACTAGAATGAATACAAACTGTACTACATAGACAAACTACTTTATATGTTTTATACATTTCAGACTCATTTTAAATGGATTAATTTAACAAGGTAAAAACAACTATTTGTACTTTGTTTTGTACATTTTTTCTAAATAAAAAAAGTGTAGGAATTCATGATAAACAATGGAAAGGCAGCTGGTCCAGATGTTATACCTGTAAAAGCATGGAGGTTATTAGGGGAGATGGCAGTTGAGCTTTCAACCAGATTGTTTAACACAATCTTGGAAAATAAGAGGAGTGGAGAAGTGTACAGGAACCGATTTTCAAGATTAAGGGTGATGCGCAAAACTGTAATGCCTTTAGAGGGATAAAGCTGGTCAGCCACAGCATGAAGATATTGGAAAGTGTAGTGGAAGCTAGGTTAAGAAAATAGGTGATGATTAGTGAACAGCAGTATGGCTTATGCTGAGAAAGAGAACAATGGATGCAATGTTTGCTCTGAGGATGTTAATGGAGAAGTACAGAGAGGGTCAGAAAGAGCTGCATTGTGCCTTTGGAGACGAGTGGCAGGAGTGATCTGTGACAAACAGGTACCAACAAGAATGAAAGAAAGGATGATAGTGAGACCAACTATGTTATACAGGTTAGAGACGGTTGCACTGATGAAAAGACAGGCAGCAGAGCTGTAAGTTAAAGATGCTAAGATTTTCATTGGGTGTGGCAAGGATGGACAGGATTCTAAATGAGCCTATTAGAGGGACAGCTCAAGTTGGAAATTTTGAAGACAAAGTTTGTGTGGTTTTGGATGCTGAAGATGGAGCTGCCAGGCAAGAGGAGAAGAGGAAGGCCAAAGAGGAGATTTATGGATGAGGTGTGATAGGACATGCAGACAGTTGGTTTGAAAGAAGGAAGATGTAGAGGACCAGGAGAATTGGAGGATTTGATCTGCTGTGGGGATCCCTAACAAGAGCAGATGAAGGAAGAAAAAGAAAAATTCAGGCCCTTCACTTAGTACTTTGTTAAAGCACCTATGACAGCCACAAGTCTTCTTAGGAATGAGTGTACAAGTTTACAGCCTATTCATTCAGACATTTCTGACATTCTTATTAGCAGAATCATATAAGCTCCACTGGGCTAGGCATTGTCAGTACACACACATTTCCAGGCTTAGGTCTAGCCTCTGGCCGGGCCACTTCAAGAGTTTTTGAAAATAAGGTTTTGCAGAAGGAAAAACAAGGTTAAGACAAAAAAAACTTTACAGGAGAAGCAAGACAAAAAGAATTGAGATGATAACTACAAACATTTAGCAACAAACTTCAGGCAATGGTGACCTAATGGGGTATAAATATATAATAAATATGTGTATTTATACCCCATTAGGTCACCATTGCCTGAAGTTTGTTGCTAAATGTTTGTAGTTGCTAAATTGTTGCTAAACGTTTGAGTTAAAGAGCCACTGACAGTGAAAAAGAATATGAACTAACAAGGTAAAAATTAGGTACTGGAACAATAAGCAGAATCAATTTTTCATATGTCTGACAGTGCTGACAAATATACATTAGTAAAATGTAGAATTTGGCTCCACATGTATTTGCATTAGCTGTAGAAATATGAATAGTCTGCATTATGGTCATAATGATTCTGACATTATTTTAAATCCTAAATAAATAAGGTTCATTTGGATTTGAAGCTGGCATTAAGATCCTATTAAATTAAGTTAAATGTATAAATTTTATGTTCAAACAGGTATACATTTTTCAGTTTTCTCACATTATGTGTTGAGTGATAATTCTGTAGGTTTCTTGAAGGACAAATTTTGGCACTCATATTCAGTCTAGTCCCTGTACCTGATTATAGATGATCAGGCCAGGAATTATTGTACTGGTGATGCTGAATGGTGAGTGGCTAGAGTCAATTTATCTTGGCACCTTGTATCTTTAGGCCTTCATTACCTGTCACAATAAAACATTTGTTTACATTTCCTTAAATTAATTTACTTAATATGCCAAATATAAGACAGTTTAACATGCATGAAATAGTATTTTCTCAGTATAATTATTTTTATATTAATATGTTTGTTGTACTTTTTGTGAGGAAGTAATGTCATGGCTTCCTGTTTTGCCTGTAACTAAAAATGATGATGTTCCTGTTATCAGCTTAGTAATCACAAAAACCACACATTTGTGACAACTTTTTGATCTGAATAAATCACTTTAAAGTTACAAATATAATAAGAACCCTCAGCTATAATTAAGAACATAAGGGTTTATTTTTAGGAAAAGAACCCCCACAAATACTAGAAGAAAACAAACATAAACTAACATATATCAATATGACTGCTCATTTTATAAACTGGTTTCATCTTGTCTTGTAGTTATTTTTCCATAACCTCAATTTGATGACACCTGTTCCAAAATGCTACATTCTGAAGTATTCCCTGTTGAATGTTAAAAAACAAATTGCAAAAAAATTTGAATCATTTTTATGATCAGAGTTTGGCTTCAGTAAGTCCTCCTCCATTAACATTTTTTAGTTGCTTTATTGATTGATTTACGATGTTGAAAATCTTGTAAGGGTTTTTATTTTTTATTTTTTTCCAAAAAACATTACAGTATATAGAAGTTTATTAAACATTTCCCATTTACAAAAATGGTATTCTAAAGAACTATCCCCTCAAAGGATCTTTGACAATATTTAAAGCACCATTTATGAAACTTTAAGGTAAGAATATATTATTGTCAAATTATCAAAATCAAACCAATACTATAAAAAATAAAAAGACCCCATACTGTCTGAAAACTAGTTTGTACTGGATTGAATGTGGCTTAGATATAATTATAACCTAACAGTTAGTGTCAAAATCTAGTAGTAGTTTTACAGTACTATAGTATTATATATATACTAAAGGTACTATACTACTAAAGGTAAAGTGGGTCATTGTCAAGAAACTCTTGAAGCTTCCACTAGAGATGTATTCTTGGTGAAACAGGCCATCCCTGGAAACCCATGACTTTAGTGTTTAGAGTTCATGACTTCTTCCATAAATTGTACATTTAAGAATTCTTTTAAGAACTTTAGGAAGTCAGAAAAATTTAAAATGTGTTTATAAAACAAGCATATAGTTTAATAACAATTATACAGAAACAGTGCAGTTTTGTGATCAAAAGTTGTAATGTATCTTGGACAAAGCATTTTAATCAAACAACATAAATCTATCTAAAAGATTTATTCAACATTTTTCTTATTTTCTACCAAGAGGCAGATGCCACTGTAAAATGATCCTGATACTGTACACATTGCCATCTACTGTTTGAAAGGGTTCATAACATGAGGCTTTCAGTCAGTAAAACTGATTAGTTATCTATGACACACACATTAAAAATAAAATAAATGTATACAATTTTATTCAACAAATTTGCTGTAAGATGTAACAGTTTGTTTTAGATATTGAAGTGCTCCTCTTTCATTTTCTGCCGAACTGATTTCTGAATATAAAACAAGGATTAAAACAATCAAAGCACTCAAACGTTCCCTGAAATATAAAAAGATAAATCCTGTAGTTTAACCAAAATACAAATAAATCTGTACAAAAAGCTGTATGAAACTGTTAAAGACAGATTAAACTCATAGATACTGTAAAATATTTATTTACATTGTTTGCAATTTAAGATAAGCTCACTTAACTAAACCATAAACTTAACCATGCTCTGCTCAAAAGATACAAGAGATTGTGCACCATATATAAACCAATTAATACTGTACAATACTGTGCAAATATTTTAGGCATATGAGAAAATGATGTAAGGCCAAATATCTGGGCAGTAATACATTGGTCTATATGAGTAGTGGAATTCCTCAAAAATAAAAGATGATAAAGGGGTTGATAAAAATGTGTATTATAATTTGTATTGTATAATAATTTGTAATAATATTAGCAATATATTTTGTATGAAGTAAAAAATATTTGTTGATTAGAAATGTATGTAAATGAAAAACTAAATTACTAGGATAAAAAAGTAGGATTAATTAATTATTTGATAATTATGGTTATTCGAACATTTTTTGCTGTTTTGCTGCGTTTGTCATTTGGTCACATGAATTATTTGTTGTTTAACTAATTTTGAATGGCTTTCCCCCCACTTACCAGTGAAAGATGTTTAGGCCTTGTTTAACTTACAAGGCCAAAGGTTACTTCTGCCTCTCAGGAATAAAACATCAAACTGCATCCGTGCATATCTGTGGTGCAGAAACATGTCTAGGAAGATAACGAAGGCTCTCAGCCTTGTTGGTTGAGGGTCAGAGATACACTTCATACACTATGAATTTCAACACAGAGTGAGCTTGTTATTGCACAGCATTGCATGGCACTTACATTTTTTCATTACAAAATTTGCATTTACTTTTTTAATGTTAATGGATGTTTATACATGTAAATTAATTTCTTTGCAAACTGTATGTCGTGGATATTTAACCACATGTTGTACTGTGTATGGGTGTGCATGTAAACTAAAATTAGATCTAATGCTTTACACAAAAAATCTAATTGGCCTTCATTTGAAGACAGCAATACAACTTCAGCTAGTGCTGCAATTGATATACTTCTAAGCTCTGCTGACAAAAAGATATGTAGCTGAAAAAAGGAGAAAATGTTCAGAAAAATTAAGTACTATTGCATCACCTAGTGGTGAGATAGAAAACTCATTTACCGTCTTAACACTTCTGTTTATCTCCTTACTGATCTTATCTTTACCTTCCTGTGTACACTTGTTAAAAACACAAAGTGATGGCTAACTGATTAAACCATGAAAATGCTACAGAGGGGGAATGTTTTTAAAGTCATTTTGCCCTGCCTGTCTCATCTTAGGTATAACGTATACATTTTTATGGTGCTTTAACTGTAAAGCTGTAAAGCTGTAAACCTTTCATCAATGATCAGTATAAAGGCTTGTTTTCTTTCTTTTTCTGGCCTTCAGACTGGTGGCCAGTTTTCTGGATCATTTTTGGTTCCCTTGACAAGAAAAATTACAACTTTGATTTGCTAAGCTAATGTTTCTGTATCCTTCCAAGTGCATGTGCTGGAACAATGTCTCCTTTAAACCTGTTTTTAGCCTCTGTCTAATCTGTGTGTAACCTGTATGCAGTGTCCAGTGATGGTAAGAGTCATTCTTATTATTACTCAAACTTGCATATCATTTTCTGATTCCTTTGAGTTTTTTTGTAATTTGACTTACTTGCTACTATCAGACAACACTGTGATCTGTAGCTGGAAAAGGGGGCAGCTTGGAGATACCAAGGAAAGGAAAAAATTTGCTCTAGAGAGTAGAATGAAAGTCATTAGGATAAAGACAGAATACATGAGTGTAAATGAAAGGGAGCAGAATGGAATGGTTAGGATGCATGGAGTAGATGAAGGAGTTTAAATACTTGGGGCTAACAATTTAGAGTAAAGGGGAGTATAGAAAAGATGAAGTGAGTGCAGGCAGGTTGGAATGGGTGGCAAAGAGAGGCAGGAGTAATCTGTGATAGCTGGGTACCAGCTAGAGTTAAAGAGAAGGTTTAAAAGAAGGTAATGGCACTTTCTATTATGGGTTATATGGGCTGGAAATTGAGGCGCTGAAGTAAACACGGAGGTGGAGCTGGAGGTCCGGAGCTAAAAACGTTAAGAATTGTCTAAGGAGTGGCAAGGATGGAAAGAATGAGCAAGAGGGACAGTCAGGTTAGGTGAAAATTAGAGAAGTAAGATTGCATTTGTTTGGACATGAGAGACAAATACTTTTTTGTGAAAAGGGTGTTGAAGAGCTGCAAGGCAAAGGGGAAAAGAGAAATGCCAAAGTGGAGGTTTATGAGTGACAATGACAACTTGTCATTGTGAAACACAGCACAACACACAGTGAACCACAACAAAATGCAGCCTCTGCATTTAACCCATACACACACGTGCAGCAGGGGGCAGCTATTGAAACCGCCCGGGTAGCAGCGATGGGGACAATACCTTACTTATGGGTACCTCAGGGCACCTACTGGTCTGGGATTTGAATCCACAAAAGAAATGACTTACTTATTACTAGCTAAGGCAAATTCCTTCACTTTAAATGAAACTTATGTGAAGATAATATTTTACCAAGTTAATTATAGGTTGGGGGCAGCATGGTGGTACAGTGGGTAGCACTGTCACCTCACAGCAATAAGGTCCAAGTAAATTTTAGGTCCAAGCTAGTTTTACCAAGTTAATAATAGGTTGCATCAGCATGGTGGTTACAGTGGGTAGCACTGTCATCTCACAGCGAAAAGGTCCTGGGTTTGGTTCTCAGACGGAGTGGTCTATGGGTTTCATTGTGGTTCACCTAGTGCTGTTCTGTGTGCTTACATTGATGAACAGTGCCTTTCAGTTTCATTAAATTCACTTAAAAATATATATACATATGATTAACAAATGCGACACACAACATTCTGACATAACACAGGTAACATAAAAAGAGAAAAAGAACTATCAAGATTTGCCTCATCTAGACCTTGTTCATTTCATCTCCTGAACAGGAGATCCCCAGGACAACAACTGAAGGATACTGTTGTAAAAGCCCGGAAAACAACAATTTAGTGAAGTCATTAGGTTAGAGGCTTTATACAGTATAAAGTACTTTCTTTTTTCTTCTTCTTCTTTTGCTACTCCCATTTATAGGTCGCCACAGCGGATAATCCGTTTCCATCTCTTCTGATCCTCTGCATCTTCCTCCTTCAAACCGACCACTTGCATGTCCTCTCTCACCACATTCATTTACTTTAACATACTTAAAAACTTTCTCAATAGTTTCAATAATGTCTCAATAGTTTTGCTCAAACTTGGTGGGCAAGTGGAAATTGTGCTATGTCATATGTCATGTAAAAATATGATACCAGTAAATAAACCCTGAAAAATCTGATCTCTAATCAGATATTTATCTTTTGATAAATGTACTCTCTTCACAGGACAACACCTACACCATTCCTAATTCCTTCCACACCATGGTAAAATAATTTAATCCCACCAATACACCTGGCCTTACTACCCTTCCATCTAGTCTCTTGCACAAATAAATATCAACCTTCCTTCTCTCCATCATATCAGCTTATACGCTACCTTTACCAGTCATGCTGCAAACATTTAAAGTTCCTACCCTCACTTTTGCTCTCCTCCTGCCTCAGGACATGCCTTCCTCCTCTTCATCATCTTCTCCTTTGGCCAACAGTAGCCCACTTTCCACCTGCACCCAGGAGGCTAATAGCACTGGTGGTGGTCGTTGTTATCCCGAGCCTCAACCAATCCGTTAAATCTGTTTTGTTGTTCGCAAATTTGGCAAAAGTTTTACATCAGATGCCTTTCGTTACGTAACACTCCTTTTTTTTTTGGGCTTGGTACTGGCACGAAGAAATACACTGGCTTTTGCATCCCTAGTGGCAGGGTTTCATTCAGGGTTGCCAAAAAGCTTATAAATAATGCAATGTTTTACACCTGTGAGGATCAGATACTATTTTTTTTAGAAAAACAGGATTTACATAATGATAGATAAATTTACCAGAATAATGTTGTTATTAAACCAGTGTTTCTATATTAAGGACCAGGCCTCATTTGCCAATGAAACCATGATTGTTTATGAGGTTTTTTTTAGCATTATTGTTGAAGAGCATCAAAATATTTAGAATATTAAAAACATTTCACATTGGGATTACACACGTGACCTGCCTAATCCAATTAATTAATTTTGAAAGCACAGTTTAGAGTGGTGAACTCAAGAAAATCAAGGCCACCCTTACTATACTCATTTTTTCATGTGAGGAGTGAAGTTTTTTCATACAAAATCAATTACTGTTTTGTTGAGGCTTTTACTTGTGTTTAAGACAATGCAAACCCTTCTTGTTAAAATTTGTCTCAACTGGAACCTTCATTTTCTACATTCATTCATTCTACATTCTTCATTGCCATTCTCACAGAAAATTATGTATACATGTGTATCATAACTAAACTGTATCTTGTCTTCAGTCCTGATTCTCTTGGACCTTTCTGTAGCTTTTGACCCAGTGAACCACCAGATCCTCCTGACCACTCTCTCCAACCTGGGGATTACTGGTACAGCCTTGCACTGATTCAAGTCAAGTAGGATTTTATTGTCATTTCAGCCACATAAACAGTACATAGTGAAATGTTCCTCCAGGACCCTGGTGCTACACACAAGACAACAACAGACAAGACATAGGACACAAGACAACATAAGAAATAACAGAAGACACAACATAATACACAAGACAGGGCAGCAAGTGCAGGACAACAGACAACAACAGACAGCACAACAGACAGTACTTTCATCCGGAACAGCAGGTTGTTGGGCAGTGTAATGGTGTAACAGAGCAGCATTAGTAAAGTGCAGAGTGCAAGAAGAAAATAAATAGATAATAGCTAGTTATGGATGAATAATAGGTGTGGAGACATTAACGGTTTAGAAGTCTGATGGCCAGGGGGAAAAAGCTATTCCCCATCTTTGAAGTGGAGGCCCTTATGCTTTTTCCTTTTTCCGGATGGCAGGAGGGAGAAGAGAGTGTGGGACGGGTGAGAGGGATCATCCACAATGCTGGTTGCTTTGTGGATGCAGCGAGTGGTGAAAATGTCCTGTACAGAGGGCAGCGAGACCCCGATGATCTTCTCAGCTGTTCTCACTACCCGTTGTAGGGACTTGCGGTCTAAGATGTTGCAGTTCCCGTACCAGGCAGTAATGCAGCTGCTCAGGATGCTCTTGATGGTTCCTCTGTAGAAGATGGTGAGAATGGAAGGTGGGAGATGGGCTTTCCTCCGTCTACGTAGGAAGTAGAGATGCTGCTGGACTTTCTTAGTGATGGAGTTGGTGTTGAGGGTCCATGTGAGGTTGTCGGTTATGTGAACACCAAGAAACTTGGTGCTCTGGACCATCTCCACAGGTGAGGTGTTGATAATAAGTTGAGCGCGGTCCCGACGTGGTCTCCTGAAGTCAACAACCATCTCTTTAGTCTTGTCAACGTTCAGAGACAGGTTGTTGTTTCTGCACCAGTCCGTCAGCTGTTGTATCTCCTCTCTGTAGGCTGCCTCGTCTCCACCGCTGATCAGACCCACCACGGTTGTATCATTAGCAAATTTGATGATGTTGGTCGAGCTGTGCTTGGCTGCACAGTCGTGGGTCATCCATGTGAACAGCAGTGGGCTGAGCACACAGCCCTGAGGGGCCCCTGTGCTCAGTGTGATGGTGTTGGAGGTGCTGCTACTGATCCTGACTGACTGAGGTCTCCCAGTCAGAAAGTCCAGGATTTTCCTCCTACCTTAAGGATCGGCAGCATCAAGTGTCATAGCAAGGCTGTCAGTCCGCATCACAAAGTCTGACAACTGGTGTTCCCCAAGTCCGTCCTTGGTCCTCTTCTGTTCTCTCTATACATCGGCTCTCTAGAGGAGGTAAAAGTCTCTACCCGAATCTCTAACTGCTTGGCTGACATCTCTTCATGCATGACATTGCATCACCTCAAACTTAATCCTAACAAGACTGAGCTTCTCCACATTAAAGGCCACCAATCACCAAGACAGGATCTTCAAATTTCTTTTGAGAACTCAATTCTTGTCTCCTCTAGGACTGCAATGAATCTCGGTGTCACATTTGATGATTAGCCGTTTTCTCCTATTATATTTTTAATCTTTCTAGGTCGTGCAGACACACCTTCTCTTTAACATCAGAAGAATTCTTTCTTCCTCTCTGTCATGCCCACCGCCGTACCCAGGCCTGGGGTGACTTTTCTGACTGCCTTTTCTGAATGTCTGTTCCCAGTGATACTGTTTGTTTCTGATTAAAATGTACCTTTGTGGAAGCTACGCGTTTGCGCCTTGATTCCGGTGTGAGACGATGACAGATGAACGGACCTTCGTGTTACAAGGCGCAGCGAGCGGAATTCCTCCAGGAGGGCCTGCTGACTCTGACTTGAGAGCCACATCGCTCTACCCGAGCGCTATGTTTTTGCTGGCGTTTGACATTTATTTTGAACAGTACCCGTGGCTGACCGACCTAGAGAAGATTAAAGCGGTTATTGGAAGGCTCGCCGGGCACGCAGCAGAGTGCGGAACGGCTGTTTGGTCTCAAGGGAGTGAAACGTTGAGCACTTATGAGCGCTTTTCGTCCCAATTCCGGACGGTGTTCGATCACCCCGCTCACGGACAGTCTAGGAGGGATCGCCTGCTGCGATTAAAGCAGGGAACCGGCTCCGTCGCGGATTATGCCCTCCGCTTCCGCATTTTTCGGGCCGGTCTCCACAGGGACATCCAGAGGGAGCTCGCCTGCTGGGACGAGGGCCTGACGCTGAACGGACTGTTTTCGATTGCCATCAGACTGGACCAACACAGACGCTCAGGACCAGCGTAGGAGCCACGCCCTCGCGCGGAGGCAGCACCCCCCGCGGCTGCAGCTCCAAGCCCACGCAGAGACCACAGTCCCCCGGAGCCAATGAAGCTTGGCAGCACCCGCCTCTCAGAGGCAGAGAGGGAGCGTAGGGTCAATAAAAAATTGTGTCTGTACTGTGGGGGCCTGGACACTAGAAAAGGGACTGCTCCTTGGCTACCAGGAGACAAACAGTACACAACTCCAAGCCTAGTTTGTCTAACCAATTTGCAGTGAAAGTATCCTTACGTTTTAACGATATTTGCCTTTTGCGTTTCAGCACTGATAGACTCTGGGTCGGCTGGTAATTATTTCCTCATGCTGTCACCATAAAATATCGCTACCCTCTCCCTCTTGTACCGTCGGCCCTTGAGCAGCTTCGAGGGGCCACCATCTTCTCGAAGCTAGATCTCCGCAGTGCGTACATCCTGGTGAGGATTCGGGAGGGAGACAAATGGAAGACGGCCTTCAGCACTACAACAGGCCATTATATATTGTATAAGGTAATGCCATATGGCCTCAAAAATGCCCCATCTGTCTTCCAGTGGTTCATCAACGACGTCCTGAGAGACATGTTGGGTCGATTCGTAGTCGCTTATATTGACGACATATTGATTTACTCTAAGGAGTACGACACACATGTCTCCCAGGTACGTCTGGTCCTCTGCCGCCTCCTCAAACATGGGTTGTATGTCAAGGCGGAGAAGTGTCAGTTCCACCTCTCCGAGGTTTCCTTCTTGGGGTACAAGAGGGATAGAGATGGAACAACAGAAGGTGACAGCAGTCACCAGCTGGCCGGAACCCCAAACAATAAAACAACTTCAATGTTTTCTCGGTTTTGTTTCATTTGTTTAGATGATTCATTCGTGATTTCAGTGCCACAGCAGCCCCTTTGACTGCCTTACTGAGAGGAAAACCTTCCCGCCTCCGCTGGACGCCGGAGGCATGGGTGGCCTTCCTGGATCTCAAGCTGAAATTCACGTCAGCACCCATCCTCAAGCTGCCAGATCCAGGAAAGCCGTTCGTGGTCGAGGTTGATGCAGCCGAGGTAGGTCTAGGAGCTGTGCTATCTCAGTATCATGGGCAACCCGAGAAACTGTTTCCCTGTGCCTTCTTCTCTCAGTCTCTCCAGTGTGTCCTGGGTCTTCCCCGGGGTCTTTTTCCGGTGGGGCATGCCCGGAACATCTCACCAGGGAGACGTACAGGGGGCATCCTAATTAGATGCCCGAGCCACCTCATCTAGCTCCTCTTGATGTGGAGGAGCAGCGGCTCTACTCTGAGCCCCTCCTGGACCAAGGACCATGGCCTCAGATTTGGAGATGCTGATTCTCATCCCAGCCGCTTCACACTCGGCTGCGAACCAATCCAGTGAGAGCTGAAGGTCGCAGCCTGATGAGGCCAACAGGTCAACGTCATCTGCAAAAAGCAGTGACCCAATCCTGAGCCAACCAAACCGGACCCCTCAACGCCCTGGCTGCGCCTAGAAATCCTGTCCATAAAAATTATGAACAGGATCGGTGACAAAAGGCAGCTCTGGCGGAGTCCAACTCTCACCAGAAACAGGTCCGACTTACTGCAGGCAATGCGGACCAAGCTCCGACACCGGTTGTACAGGGACCGGACAGCCCTTAACAGGGAATCCGATACCCCATACTCTCTGAGTACCCCCCACAGGACTCCTCGAGGGACACGGTCGAATGCCTTCTCCAAGTCCACAAAGCACATGTAGACTGGTTGGGCAAACTCCCATGCACCCTCCAGGACCCCGCCAAGGGTGTAGAGTTGGTCCACTGTTCCGTGACCTGCATGGAAACCACACTGAATCTGAATCCTGAATCTGAGGTTTGACTATCCAATGGACCCTGCTTTCCAGGACCCCTGAATAGACTTTCGCGGGGAGGCTGAGAAATGTGATCCCTCTATTGTTGGAACACACACTCCGGTCCCGTTTCTTAAAGAGGGGGACCACCACCACCCCGGTTTGCCAATCCAGAGGCATTGTCCCCGATGTCCATGCAATGTTGCAGAGGCGTGTCAACCATGACAGTCCTACAACATCCAAAGCCTTGAGGAACTCTGGGCGGGTCTCATCCACGCCCGGAGCCCTGCCACCAAGGAGCTTTATGACCACCTCAGAAACCTCGGCCCCAGAGATGGAAGAGTCCACCTCTATGTCCCCAGGCTCTGCTTCCTCATCGGAAGGCATGTTGGTGGAATTAAGGAGGTCTTCGAAGTATTCCCCCCACTGACCCACAACATCCTGAGTCTTTCTCCTCACAATATGTTTGGGTCTACCAGGCCTGACCGGCATCCTCCCCCACCAACGAAGCCAACTCACCACCAGGTGATGATCAATTGACAGCTCTGCCCCTCTCTTCACCCAAGTGTCCAAGACATGTGGCCGGAAGTCTGACGACACGACCACAAAGTTGATCATCAAACTGCGGCCTAGGGTGTCCTGGTGCCAGGTGCACATGTGGACACCCTTATCCCTGAACATGGTGTTTGTTCACAAAAGTCCAAAAACAAAACACCACTCTGGTTCAGATCGGGGGGGGTCTCACTATCATTGCCCACGTGAGTATTGAAGTCCCCCAGCAGAACGATGGAGTCCCCAGCAGGGACGCTCTTTAGCGCCCCCTCCAGAGACCCCAAAAAGGGTGGGTAGTCCAGACTGCTGTTTGGCGCATAAGCGCAGACAACACTAAGGACCCGTCCCCCATCCTGAAGGCAGAGGGAGGCCGCCGTACCCAGGCCTGGGGTGACTTTTCTGACTGCCTTTTCTGAATGTCTGTTCCCAGTGATACTGTTTGTTTCTGATTAAAATGTACCTTTGTGGAAGCTACGCGTTTGCGCCTTGATTCCGGTGTGAGACGATGACAGATGAACGGACCTTCGTGTTACAAGGCGCAGCGAGCGGAATTCCTCCAGGAGGGCCTGCTGACTCTGACTTGAGAGCCAGGCCTGGCTCCAAAGGGAGGCCCCGGTGACCCACGTCTGTGCGAGGGAAAACGTTTTCCAAAAATTTTTTTTTTGGATCATAAGAGGTCCTCATCATAAGAGGTCCTCTGAACCACTCTTTGTCTCTTCCCTCACCTAGGACCTATTTGCCTTGGGTGCCTCTACTAGGGGCATGAAACCCCTGACAACATTGCTCCCAGGATCATTGGGACACGCAAACCCCTCCACCATGATAAGGTGGTGGTTCGAGGAGGGGAGTACAGAAAACACTTTCTAAAAAAAAAAGAAAGTGTTACTTACTAAAAAAAAAAAATGTTAAGCTGAGATGGAGATGTCACCTGTCCATCTCTTCATTTAAAGAATAAGCTATACATGTTTTATACCCAATTCAGAGGTCAATCTGTCTTATGTCTGAACCAGGCTATGTTGTTTTTTTTCTTCTGATGTTAATGCCTTGAAACAGCACCTTCAGCTATCTTTCAGAGGATTTACAGTCAGTGATAAACAACGACTGAATTAAAAAAAAAAAACAACCTCAGTCTTCATTAATAATTCCTCAAACAATGGTAATCAATGTGTTATGAGACAGGCATGAACATATCTAATGTAAAGTTAATATTAAGGACTTTAAAAAGTACATTAATTATCACAATGAATAATGTGTGAGATGACAATAAAACGCAATTTGACCTGGTACACGTGAGTTTTGTACCAAAACGAATGAGGCAGCCGATACCGTTAGAAAGTTCTGTGTGCACTTGTGCGCATGCGCTGAACGGATCGGGAAGCCTGTACGGATAGGGTGCTGACACTATCCACCCCTCCCTCGCCTCCCTCCCGCTCTCCATTAAGCTACGCATGCGTTCCACTAATGGCGCAAGAGGCGTGGCCATGGGTGCGTGCGTTTGTACGCACGTAACGTAACTTGCACGTAACGTAACTTGCACGTAACGTAACTTGCACGTAACGTAACTTGCACTCCACACGCCTCCCTTTATCCCATCGAAGGAGAAGTCTTGCCTGAGCTCCGGTTGCTGAGGTAACTTGGAATCTATGACCTTCATCAGTTCCATAGGGTAGCTGACACGATGGACGATTATTGGTGTTTTCTTTTACTAGTCGTCGGAGTGCGTTTTGTTCTTGCGCTGGTGGGTCACTGGCGTGAAGATGCTGATGATGGTGGGACGTTACAGTGCTGCCGGAGACCGTCGGCTAGCCCCCTGCGTGACCATGGCCTGCTAGCTTCGCACTGAATCTATGGTTTTGTACTGTGTTACAGCCTCCTATGATCAGACCAGATCACGCATCACTGATTCCATGTATGTTTATACGTCTGGTCTGCTTTCAAAGATTCCAGCAGCAGTGAAGTTAGCTCAAGGACGGTAAAAGGCTCAGTGGCTAAGTAGGTGATGACCGGATTCATGTTTGTGCAAAAGAGCCCGCATTTGGCCAAATAAAGAGTGTCCATCCTATTGATCTATGTGAAACTAAGGAGAACTGATGGTTGTGAATAAAAAAAATAAAAATAACCGCATGCTTGTATGCAAGTCCTCCTGATGGCTAGATTGCATCAGCTGAAGATTTGAACCTGAAACGTATAACGTGCATTGTTAGTGTGATGTAGTAAATGGAGCTGAATTTTTGAGCTGGGCTTGGCCCTGATCTTAACCTCCAGCTTGAGGTTGTAACCTTGACGTTTGGGTCGACCCTGAAGCACTGCATAAAGGGCTTGTAGTGGGCTTTCAATTAATGTAGACATCTAAAATTGACATGAAACATTAAACACAATTGATAAATTCAAAATATACTGTATGTGGATTTTCACAAATATGCCTAAAAGCAGTCAAATTTAGAAAGTCAGAAGGCCTATAACTGAGGCTGCCAACTACTGCCATAAAGTCACATTTTCATATTGCTGTATTAGGTGAGGTTTAACTCAACCTCTAGGAGCCACTTTTGAAAACTGAGACAGGTCATTGAAGGATGGCTATGCCTAATACAAGTCTGAGCCTGTGGGGAATATTTATTTTAAATGTTTTAAATATTTAAATATTTTAAATGTGTGCAGGAGGTTTCTGACATTAAGTTGCTTCAAATGGAAAATTAACTAGCCCTGAAAAGATAACAGGGAGACTTGTCAGTTTGGATCACATGTGTGACAAGGGAACATGCTGTTCCATGGGCAGTGTTAGTCGTTTCTACTAGTTAACCATGTTTTCTTTCAACAGGGGAGCTAAAGCCCTTTACTGCTCTGTAACAGTTTTTCAGACAGCCATCTTCTGTCTGGCTGGTTCAGCTTTAAAACCCTATTTAGAGGTGCTATGATTGTGTTTAATGGTGTATTGTGTGAAAACGGTCACTTTTACAGCAGCATAATTATTTTTCTAGTAACGTAGTCATAAAATTTAACTAGATGGTCTTCTGACCTCTGTAGCCTATATTCTTATTCCTGTAGTTATTGTAAGGGCATGCATTCCACAGATCTGCTCTCTGAAATTTGCTGTTTTTGCAGATAATGGCTGTTCCCCCAACTTACGTTGACCTAGGAAAGTCTGCCAAGGACGTCTTCACCAAGGGCTATGGTAGTTATTTGATCTTCTATAACATTTCATCATTAATTGAAAAACAGCTGTAGTATGAAATGGAAAAAATGTGAGAATGGTAAAACTAGACACCATGCACTGTGGGATTTTGCTGGTCAATGGTGTATGAGTTGGACTTGTCATTAACATTGTTCCAAGTTCTCTCTCTTTGGGTACAGTGCAGGATGTACTGGCTGAGTGATGTGGATGTATTCATATCAGTCTGCCCATTGCATATGATCATTTTTTACAGTGGAAATCAGTACTTTAAATCTGGAATTCATTGCTTTTGCAGGCTCGAGAATGGTGTTAGTTTGAAGTAACTGGCCTTTTAATAATAAACTGCTATTAAATTTATTTATTTATTTTTTCCCTGTAAAGGAGTACACCTACATGATTTGGTGAGCTACATTATTCCTGCACATTCCTGTTGCAAGAACATCAAAATCAATGAGCATCAGAACCAAATTGCAAAATGTTTTGAATGCAACAAAAATTAAATTTGTGTTAATTCACAACCCAGACCACATTTACACCTGGTGATTTCAAGTGAATCATAAAACGATTGTAACCTGTTAAAATTTTATCCCCATGCATTTACACTTGTTGGTTAAATTAATGTCCCATCAACTAGATTGAAATAGGGAAGAAAACATAAATCAGCACATATACAACAACCAGTTTTCTGTGTAGCTCCTTGTATTTTTGTTTATTCCATGACACAGTTGTTCATTATTCACAAGTACATGGCTTTTAAGAATAACTATCTTTGTGTAGCATTGCCGTCATGAACCACATGCAATAAAACAATATATTGTATTGTGAATGTACCAAACTGCTGCTCAGTGAACTGATTCAGCCAAAGTAGGCATTTAGAGTTTAAAAACGTGGCTCAAATGCATTTCAGACTAAGTCCTGTAGTAGGATCATATTGCAAATGCTTGGGTGCATTTACACTTGTTTTTTGAGTGTCAGGAGTATATCTGGCCAAGCCAAAATGAAAAATATATGAAGGTACCAGGGGTTAAGTGGGCCTTAGACTAAGGATGTTTGATGAAATCTGTACTTGTGTGTTCCTGTTACTAGCAAGCAACTTTACATGGTGGTTCCAAAGGACCAAATTGCTTATGAATTACAATATATGAATGAAAATGATAGACATGTCTGATGTTGAATATTTTTCTGGGAGATAAGTCTACTTTCATCTGGCTAATTTCTTTCAATTTACTTTAATTGAGCTGAACAATTTATGTTTTTTAATCAGTGCAATTCTGTAACACCCTCTCTATTGCTTTTATCTTTACAAGGCTTTGGTCTCATCAAGTTGGATGTGAAAACAAAGTCTGAAAATGGCCTGGTAAGATATCAGCAGTTGAGTGTTTTTGGTATAAGGTTAAGTAAAGGAACTGTAAAAATTATATGAATATTACAATGCTAGTTATGTATTGAATATTGCTACTGCATGTGTTCTGTTTTCAGGAGAATTTGGTACGCTGGGTAGTTCAGAGTTCTCAATACACTGAAAAAATAATCTTTATTTTGGAATAGGGTTAGCTAAAAGAATTTAATCAGAATTTAATTATGTTAAAATGCAACTTTTTTATTTAGTTTTTTAAACCTAAAGAACATAAGTACTTTAACCAGAGTGGGAAATGTTGTGGCACTTGGGATACTTTGGTGATCTTAGTTTGACAGCATGACCTAAGCTGTACTGAACAACGTTGTGGTCTTTATCACTCTGCTGACAAATTTGAAGTGCTGCCATATGACTGTTAGGGAGAGCAGCTGTTGTTGAAGTTGAGCATGCAATTCAAATGTTTGTTTCATTAAGTAACTTGGGGTATCAGTTTACATCTGTTCGAATTGTATGCCATTAAGCCACATATTTGGTCTTTTGACAAAATGCTTCTGTCTGGTTTTCACCTGATAACAGGAATTCAAAAGCGCAGGATCTGCTAACACAGAGACCAGCAAAGTGGCAGGGACATTGGAGACCAAATACAAATGGGCAGAACATGGCCTGACCTTCACTGAGAAATGGAACACTGACAATACTCTGGGCACGGAAATTACCCTGGAGGACCAGGTGAGGGGACCCTGCCTTTCTCCTTAAGTGAAATCAGTTAGCTCTAACAGTTCCTGGTTAAAGTTTAGTGGTAAAGTTAACTTTTGCCCCAAATAAGTTGATCGGGATTAATGTGTTTAATAACCAAAGTGTACTTCATTAGCCATGCACAATGAATTAAATGTAGCTAACGGTTAACCCTAGGAGGTAGCATAATGTAAACTGCTTGCCCCAGACCATGTTGGTTTGTCAAATAACTTTAAATAGGCTTGTTTAATTGTAGTTGTAGCCAGCTTGGGGCTAATTGGTAGGGTAAATGCCTTGAATTGCCAAAATTTTGCTTCATTAATCTTGACAAAGCAAATTTCAAACATCATATGTCTTGATGTTCATGATCTGATCTGTTTGACGTGGAGAATAACCATGTTAGGGCAGGGTTATTACATTACAGCTCTGTTACTCTGATCAGAGGCTAGGTAAGAATAATGCAGAAATGTTCTTTTGCCTTTAATAGAAACAAGTTTGGGTGTTAGAGGTGGTACAATACCACATTTTCTGTTCTGAAACCTTAAATATCAGCCTAGTATGTTCTGCTCCTTTTTAGAAAAAAAATGGGTAAAAAATAGCTTTTTAGCTCAAATGCTTTATTATCTTTTACCCATTTTTTTTTTTTCTTTTCTCACTTGCCTCACAGTAAAAATTGAGGGTATTCTTTTCACTTAGAAAATTCAGTCCAGCACTTTTAGCTGTTTATTTAAAAAATATTTTTTTAGTACTTTAAATAGTACTAAAATTAACCCAATTGTGTGTCAATACTCTCCACCCATCTCTAAAATGAATACTCCTTTTAGAGTGGTATTAAGATCATGAAACTAGTAACTCTTTATAATGTAAGTCTTTATAATTGATTGTGCTTTGTTCCCTCTAGCTGGTCAAAGGACTCAAGCTGACTTTTGATTCTTCCTTTTCTCCAAACACAGGGTATGTGTTTGCTGTTGGGTACTCTTTTTGTGTGAAATTTGCAGTTGTCAGCTGCTCTTTAAAAACTTTGAAAATGAAATATTGCAAGACTGTATTAAACATATTTTAATTAACAGGGCAGCGATGGCCTTAGGGAATACTTTCACTTCCATTATAAATGATTGTCATTCATTCTTTGCATCCCCCACCAACACACACACACACTCACAAATTTTTGACTATAGCTGAACTCTTGAATTGGGCCTAACATTTTTTTTCTTCCTCCACAAAAGGAAGAAGAGTGGCAAAATTAAGACTGGCTATAAGCGGGAGCATATAAACCTGGGCTGTGATGTAGACTATGACATCAATGGAACTGCTGTACATGGTGCAATCGTGGTAGGCTTTGAGGGATGGCTTGCTGGTTACCAGACAACATTTGAGGCAGGGAGGAACAGAGTCACCCAGAGCAATTTCGCTGTAGGATACAAGACTGACGAATTCCAGCTCCACACAAATGTGTAAGTAATGTGTTCTGGCCCCCTTTTGTCCAATGGCTCACCACCATTGTGAAAATTGAAAGTGACAACCCTTGTCCTTGCGAGGTCACAGCACAGCAAGCGTGAACCACAACGAAATTGAAACTCTGCTTTTAACCCATGCACACAAACACCGTGCAGCAGTGGGCAGCTATTGAACGCGCCCGGGGAGCAGTGACGGGGACGGTACCTTGCTCAGGGGTACCTCAGGGCAACCTAATTGTGAGGGTATCGAACCCACAATATGCTGATGCGGGGCCAACTCCCTAACCACTAGGCCACCGTGCTGCCCCTTGTGTGGACCCCTACTTGCTTGTAGCTTGTTCCTTCATGGGCCACAATAGTGAAGCAATATGCAGAATGGTACACGTGGCCTAATACTAAGGTAGCTAGTGTGGCAAATGTAAAATAATGATTTACAAAAGCCAGCAGTCATAGTGCAAACATTAAAAAAAAAAAAAAAAAAAATATATATATATATATATATATATATAAAAAAATAAAAACTAGGCAATTAGCTTTTTATTTAAACTTTTAAAGACCAGTAGTTTTAATGAAACATTTGTTTTTTTTAAAACAGTTGTTGTTTACTGCCTCGCATTAGTTCAAATGTATTTTCTTAATGTGTCTTCAGAGATGGAAAGTGCTTTTTCTAAAGTAATTTCTGGAATTCAATGCAGAAAAACTCTGAGCCTGTTGTATGCTCATTTCTGGGGGTTGTAACCTAATTACATCACTTGAGAATTCTGCTTTCCCAGTATGGCTCCAGCCCCAATTCTCTATACGCTATATAAAAGAAAGAATACAAGCATTGTGCATCTGTTCTGTTTAAAATCTTAAAGAATATAGCTGATTAACTGAGCATGATTTGCAACATTTGCTATGCGTTGTAAGAAGTAAGACTGTCTTGTCCTGTACATAACCTTTCTCCTCAGGATCTTATGATGTTTGACCTGCTTAGACTGAATGGCAGGTTATTTTTGTCCACTTTTGTTCCCAGTCAGTTGAATTGGATTTGTCAAGGGCTTTGTGGCCAGCGTGAAGTGTGCTAATTTTATTTGTCTCCTTCTAAAGCTGCATCTTGCCACTTAAGTTATTGGAGAGATCACTGGTGGTATTGTAGCAGTTTTTAAAATGGTTTTTACATTTTTTTTTTTTTTTTTTTTTTTTTTTTTGAGGTTTATGATTTAGAAGAAGACCTTTTGATAGATCATCTTGCATGATTGAGTGTTATAATTATTAGTTTTATTATTTTTTTTATGGCAGGAATGATGGAACTGAATTTGGTGGATCCATCTACCAGAAAGTGAACGATAAACTAGAGACAGCTGTCAATTTGTCCTGGACCGCTGGCAACAGCAACACCCGCTTTGGCATCGCTGCCAAGTACCAGATTGATGCAGACGCTTCGTTTTCGGTATGTTGCGTCTGTACTGTCATTAATTCATCTCATTGGCTGTGCAGTGATCTTCCCACAGCCTGACCTTTTAATGTGGCCAAGATTAAGTTTCTGATCCCATGCTGTGAGACCTTGACCTGCAAGTGTTGCATGATGTGTTATCACTTAAATACTATTTTACATCTGCTCTGTAGGCCAAGGTGAACAACTCTAGCCTTGTTGGCCTGGGATACACTCAAACCCTGAAGCCAGGTATGCATAAACATACTTTTTAATGTACTTAACTTTCCATTGTAGGTTATGCAGCCAATAATGTTTATATGAATGTCACCTTAAAAGAAAGGAATTTTTCCCTTTGCTGGATTTGAAAGTATTTGGTAGTTCTTTGACAGTTCTTTCCCAACACTTCACCTAATGTACTGAAATGTACGGGTCAGTTGTCACTAACAGGGTAAGGATACACTATTTAATAGGACTGAGAGGTTTATATTTCAATTCAAATCTGAGTTATCTTTTCATTGTACCTTTTTTGTAAGCTTAAATGCACCTTCTGTTGTACTGATAACTTGCTAGTAGGATAGTAAAAGTAAGGTCCTCAGATTTTGGTAATACAAATTATAGAAACATTTATCTACTGACATTCTATTTTATTTTTTTGTTTGTTTTCCAGTTAGCTTGAGCAAATAATCAGGTGCATATCCTAATAACATTTATTACCTGGGATGAGAACTTATATGTCTGTTTTTGATTTAGGCATTAAGTTGACCCTCTCTGCTCTTCTGGATGGGAAGAACATTAATGCTGGTGGACACAAGTTGGGTCTAGGGTTGGAGTTGGAAGCATAGAAAAGTGCAGCAAAAAAGAGAAAATTCAAATAGATACCCATACACACCTTGTGTCTCTTTTAATATGTACATTGGGAGAGAAGACCTTGTGTTGTGGGTTTTTTTTTTTTTTTTTTTTTTTTTTTTTTTCTCCCCCCTCTCTTTCCTCTTCTCTCTCACTAACTGTTGAACAGCCACAAGGACAAATTACAGTAAATTCTTGGAATTCAGTGGCTCAGTTTTCAACAAAGGGACAAGTACTTAGCTAAGTTGGCTTCACAAAAAATTAACAGTAGTTTGTGAAGATTTGAAAGAATTCACAAAACGCATTTGATCAAACTAATGTATTAGAGTGCTGAACAAGGGAATGGAATATTTCCATGGCCAGAACAGTTATTCAAAAGCTATACTTACAATGTGATATAGAGATGTCGGATACTACAGAGATAGTTGCTAGTGGATCCCATTCATTTGTTACTTGGAGGCTGTTTCGGTAAAAAGGGCGTGATTTCTTGGACACTATCCTCTGATAAAGGAGTAAAACTGTAAATGATTCTACATTGTGGCTGGAGTAGTTACCCTTCACCTCCTCAGCAGCTCTGCACCAAACCTAAATGCATTTAGTGTTTTTGTCTCATGTGTTTGTGTGTGAAAACTGGACATGAATATTTTTTTTTTTTTTTTTACAACATTTTACAACATTTTGTTTTACCAATGCCTATGTTACCTTTGCTGTCTGTCAGGTTTATATCAAAACTCTTGTCAAGCATCCCTGAAATTAAGGGATGGATAATTCCTTTTCACTGCCCAACCTTCTTATAGCAATTGTTTTTGAGGAAAAACGCTGTACGTTTTATTAGGGGGATGTAGTTTTTCCGATTCACTTCACTATGTGTTGTAACTCCTTCAATAAAGTGATATAAACAGGTCTTAGACTTGCATCAGTTATTATACTATAGTTATATAATTATTTTTTTCTATTTCAATTTGAATCCATTTACAGAAATAACCAGTTTTAAGTTTTATTTTCTGATGAGAATGAGTTTTAGTTTTTGCAGAGATCTTCTTTGCAAAACTATAATAAGGATAACAAGGATAGGATTAAAAAAGTGCATGACATACATTGCCTGTTCAAAAAATAAAAAGTCACCACCAAAGCAAATGGGTAAGAGCCTCCCAATAGTCATTGCATGGAAAACTCTTTCAACTGGCAACAAATTATTTGACCCTAACTGATGCAGTGAGTAGCTTCTCATTACTTAACCATATCGGAAAACACATCCTGTGGTTGTGGAAAAGATGTTTATCTGTTTCAGAAGGGTCAAATTATTGGTATGCATCAAGTAAAGAAAACATCTAAGGAGATACTGAAACTACTAAAATTGGGTTAAGAACTGTTCAACGCATTATTAAAAAGAAAAGTATAAAAAAGGTGTATATTTACATTTGCGGCATTTAGCAGACGCTCTTATCCAGAGCGACTTCCATGTCCTAATTACAGGGACAGTCCCCCTGGAGCGACTCAGGGTTAAGGGTCTTGCTCAGGGACCCAGTGGTGGTAGTGCCAGAGGTGGGATTTGAACCTGGGACCTCTTGAGCCATAGGTCCATAGGCAAGTACCCTACCACTAGACCACCACCACCCCATGGTGTATAAACAAAGGGGAGAGGATCTCTACTGAGAGTTTTACTCTACTCATCTTCAACATCTCTCTGAGCACCACTGTTGTCCCAAGGTGCTTCAAGTCCACCACCATCATCCCTGTGCTGAAGAAATAATCTGTCTCCTGCCTAAATGACTATCGTTCCATTGCACTCACACCTATCATGAACTTCAGTTCAGCATTCAACACCATTATCCCTCAGCCTCATTCAGTCAGGATCAGTAGCAATATCTCCAACACCGTCACGCTGAACACAGGGGCCCCTCAGGGCTGTGTGCTCAGCCTACTGCTGTTCACACTGATGACCCATGAATGTGCAGCCAAGCACAGCTCAAAGCACATCATCAAATTTGCTGATGATATAACCATGGTAGGTCTGATCAGCGGTGGGGCGATGAGGCAGCGTGCAGAGAGGAGATAAAACAGCTGACAGACTGGTGCAGAACCAACAACCTCCCTCTGAACATTGAGAAGATTAAAGAGATTGTTGTTGACTTCAGGAGACCACATCGTGACCACTCTACACTGAATATCAATAGCTCACCTGTGGAGTTTGTCCAGAGCACCAAGTTTCTTGGTGTTCACATATCCAACAACCTCACGTGGATTCTCAACACCAGCTCCATCACAAAGAAACCCAGCAGCATCTCTACTTCCTGCGCAGCCTAAAGAGAGCCCATCTTCCACCACCCATCCTCACCATCTTCTACAGAGGAACCATTGAGAGCATCCTGAGCAGCTGCATCACTGCCTGGTATGGGAACTGCAACATCTCCAACTGCAATTCCCTACAACGGGTAGTGAGAACAGCTGAGAAGATCATCAGTGTCTCTCTGCCTTTTGTTCAGGACATTTTCTCCACTCGCTGCATCTGCAAAACAACCAGCATTGTGGATGATCCCTCAAACCCATCTCACACACTCTTTGGGGCCTCCACGACCAGGTTGGGAAACAAGTTTCTTCCCCCTGGCCATCAGACTTTTGAACCGTGAATGACTCTTCAATTACCTGCCACTTCTGCAATTTTCCTGTTTATGCACTGATGACCACTTATGCACATAGCCAACTTACCGACATTTATTTCTTTTTGCATTCCGCACTTTCCATTACTTTACTTTTATCAGCAATGTAAAAATGCTGCTCTGGTGGTTCAAAAACGTTACTCTGTACAGTGTAGTTACAACACTACTGCTCTGTTATACTATAATAATACCGCTGCTTTGTTTCAAAATACTGCTGCTCTCTGTCGGATGAATATCCTGTCTATTATCTGCCTATAAGCTGGCTACTGTTAGTCTTGTTTGCACTTGCCTTGTCTTTTATGTTGTGTTTGATGTTGCCTTATGTGTAGCACCATGGTCCTGGAGGAATGTCATTTCATTTCACTATGTACTGTCTATATGGTTGAAATGACAATAAAAACCTACTTGACTTGATTTGAAATAGAGAGGACGATGTATTATTATTATTATCATTATCATTATCATTAATTAATTAAGGCAAAAGTGTTGATAAGGGTATAACGGCCCACATTTAGATGCAGTAGAGATCTATACAACAACTTCTTGATTATTATTCCAGATACAGAAAATGAAGAAATATGTTTGTATCAAAAATCTTAACGAGGGAAAGTCACGAAAATACGGCACTGCCGTAAATCTTCTAACGCTTGCGCACTTATTATTTACGTCCGGGTATATGCTCCATAGTTCCTGTTCAGCCAAGATGGCGATGGGGACGATGATGGGAAGGAAATGCACCTCGTCGCCTTGTATAATAGCACTTTTGGCCTTTTTGCAGTTCTTGTCTGTTATATATGCTTCACCCGGTGAGTTGCAGTTGTGATTTTCTGTTGATTCGCCTAAAAAGGAAAAGTCTGTTTAATGGCGTTGAACTTAATCTGTCTCTGTAGCTAGCTGAGCTTGCTTGAACTGCTAGCCGACGTACACAAAAATGTATGAATCTTTAAGCGACGGCGACAGCTTAATTCATGTGCTCATCTTGCCGAAAGTACTACTAATTCGATCAGAAATCGCTTTTGACAAAAAGGACAGTTTACGCTGATTTCGGAGAAGTCCATGCGTGACTTTCTTCGTTTTTGTCACAGGGAACCTGGTTCTCGCATATAAAATGTAGCATTCTTCACACAGTTGCACAGTTACAAGGACAACATGTAGTGAAATGAGCCTGCTCTTTTCCGTGTTTGTGCAAGAACTGGATTAAAATTTAAACGAGTCGTTTAGAAAGATAAATCCAGAGTAAATATATACCTCGAGAAAGACATCAAGTGAAATCTTTAGTAAAAAAATATATTCCTGAATGAAGTAATAACTTGCATTGTGTGTATATTATAACTGCTTGGTAAAGTCCAGTTTGCTTTGTCGCAGTTCCGTCTTCGCATACTTTCTGAACATCATAAATTTTTTTTTTTAGAGCTCTTATGCTTTTATAATTGTAATATAAATACACAGAGGACGTTCTTAGGGCTTATTATTATACACATTGTATAAACATGTATGTATCCTATTTGATTAACATTCAGTCTGTGTTTGGGTGAGGCCTACAGAGTCTTTTTTGTTTTAGAAGATTTGTTTTAGAACCTTAATCAGTGTGTGTTCATTTGGGTTAATTCCTGCAAGGCAGCAATTCCCCTTTCATATGACAGTCATTTCTAAAAGCAGCCTTATATTGCATTTGTTTGCTGAAGGAAAGTAAAAGGTCCCATTGATCCCAAGTGGAACAGTTCTTCACTTATGAAGACCTGAGGAATTCGATCATCTTGCCTGTGGCTGCATATTTGTGGGTGTTGGCCCAAAACATGAATTGACCTTTGTATGGAGTGTAGATTCAGGTTTGACAGGTTTGAATTCTGTTCCTTATTACACAAGTCATTGTTAATAATGCTGAACCTACTGTATTTTCTTTTAGTGTCTCCTCCTGAGGTACCAGCTAATGCTTCTGAATTATCCCATGAAAACCTTACATTTGCAGAAACAAATGTATCATCACAGCAGAAAATAGACAAAACAAAATCCTCAGTTGTCAGTACTCCTCCTGATGCTATCACCTCTGTAACAACTACCACTTCTGTCCTACCTTCAACACTACTCCCTACCAAAACAACTGTTGCTGCTGGGATGAATTCACAAGACACACAAATAATTGATCAGAAACTAGATGAGGACATACCAAGTCCCCCAAAGCCCACTCGCATTCCTGAGGCCAAGTCTGTCAGCCCCTCTGACTCAGGAAAAGAAGAGCTAGGACTGCTTTTGGATTTTGAGTCCACCACCTCCACCATTAGTCAAGATTTGTCTCTCAATGGGAAAGATGATGAGGAGAGCTATGTAAATGTAGATGACACCCAACAGAAATTTGACCAAAACCTGAATGATAAGCACTTTATGCCAGATAAAGGCCTGGATGAGAATCCTAAAAAGTTTAATATGCACATGCAAGACACCACCATCTACAACCAGGATGAAGACTCTCACTTTTTTTTCCATCTGGTTATCATCGCTTTTCTTGTAGCCATAATCTACATCACTTACCACAACAAGAGAAAGGTAAGGGACTTACAAATCCTTTCAGCAGACTTAAACAGTAGAACTAGGTATAGCCAAAATCACATTGGTGAATCATTAGGGCAGCGGTGGCTAAGTGGTTAGGGAGTTGCCTCCACATCAGAAGATTGTGGGTTTGATTCCCTCAACAGTAGGTTGCCCTGAGGTACCCATGAGCAAGGTACCATCCCCGTCACTGCTCCCCGGGCGCTTTCAGTAGCTGCACGGTGTTTGTGTGCATGGGTTAAATGCAGAGGTCCAATTTTGTTGTGGTTCACATGTGCTGTGGTGTGACCTCGCAGTGACAAGTGTTGTCACTTTCACTTTTCAGTTTTTCACTTTTCATTAGTTGTCAAACCCCTAAAACGCCTGCAAACCTTGAGTTTCTATAGAAAACCTTGTAACACCATGGTATCCTTAAAGAGAATGGAATGGCAAATCTTTCTTTAAATCTTTTAGAACTCTGATGTAGATACTAGACACTGAGAAAGAGAAGGCATCAAAACATTTGAGCTGGTTTTTGTTTATATCACATGATTCTATTTAAAGTGAACCCAAATGAGAGTGCATTTAGCATAAACTGTCATGCCACTGCACACCTTTCATGATATTTACCAGGAAAAGTAATATGTAAGTAACACTTGTATTTTATTGTAAAAACGTTAATTTTTTCCTAGAGTGCTTTAATTTTTTTCCTCATGTCAATTTTATGATTCTTAACTGTGCAATAATTAAAATGAAGCCCTTAGTGATGGACTCTTTGTTAGCGGAGATTTTAACAAGCCGGTTTTACTGTTTGTCAATATTAACTGTTTCTTTTGTTTGTGTAGATCATGCTCCTGGCTCAGAGTCGGCGCTGGAGAGATGGCCTTTGCTCCCGCAGTGTGGACTACCATCGGCTTGACCAGAATGTCCATGAAGCAATGCCCTCACTAAAGATGACCAATGATTACATCTTTTAAAAAACTGTTATGCATATGAAGATGAGCATAATTCATGAATGAAAAATGCAACCTGCTCTTTTGGCACACATTGAGTTTCTTTTTTAGTGAGAAGGACACTTAAGTGAGATTAATGCTGTATTACCTTATTCTGTCAGCAATCTACTGGTTAAAAAACCTTGATTCTGCGTGTTTTAGGGATGAAGGATATTTTTGTTAACTTGAACTTAAAAAATTTTCTTTTGACTTTTGGGTGAGTGGGTGTGGAGAATGTGTACTTTTCAGTTAAGTTACCTCCATGTTATTTACACATTGAATTACACAAAAATATTTAAGATGCCACGTATATAAGCGTAGAACCAAGTTATCCCTGTAGCTCATAATTCTGGCAAGTCATCCAAGTGCTCTTAGTTTATGATGGTTATATCGGGAAAAATGTTCCCTTTCTTATCACATGGTCAGCACATGCATAGATGTATCGTGGCTTGAACACTTTACTTAATCTATTCTTCTATATGTCAATCAACATGTTATTGCTTATAATATTGATAAAAACAAGAAAAAGAAGAGTCTCATGCTTTGCTATGCAGTCTTGGGGCTGGTCCCTTTTGTTATTTTGTTATGGCTTCAGTGAAGTCCCTTGCATCGAACATACAGTCCTGATAATCATCCTCCCTACTCTGTGGAAGGCACATTTCATATCTTAATTTATCTGGTATGTGGTTGGATTTTTGGGATATAAATTGTTAAATTATGTTGCATTACATATCTCATTAAAGTTGCTGCTTGTGACCATTGCCAAATATGTCTGGAGTTATATTGGTAACACACGTGCCATATGTCACTATGATTTTGAATTGCAAATATAGTGCCGTCTTTTCAGTTGTTGATCAGAAGCGCCACTTATATTTTCACCTCTTGCCCCTCAACACATTACAACTTCCCAATGAAGTACATAATCCTTATTTTCATTTTTAGATTCTCATGGAACAATTTCTACCCTTTTTGGGACCTTAAATAATCAGGCAATTGGCTGTTGGGTGATTTTATTATAGTTATATTGTTTTATTATAGGTTTTATTATCGGTTAAATCCTGAAAAGGTGCAATTTTCCAAGAATGCAATTTGAATTAGATTTTACATATTTCAGTACTGACAGTTTCTACTTGGGAGCATTTGATTATGATATGCAAATAATGCAAAGCTTGTGAATATGTCCAAAAAATAACTTTTTGGGAAAAAGAAAAGGAAAAAAAAAAGCTAAAGGAAATTATCACATTTTAATTTAAATGCTTGTAACGAAATCAGATAAAATATTTTCCAAAGAATCATTCAGGTCTAATCCTCTCATGAGGACTAAAGGAAAAAGTCCCATTCTTGCTGACTGCACTGTTTAGCGCAACATACGTTTACCTTACACATATATAAACATATCGCTCCTGTCATAAAATGAGCCCCCCACCCCATTTTGTCTTTAAAAGAAAACATTTTTTTATTTTCTTTCTTGATGTGGTAGTCTAAAAATTACTTTACTGCACTGTATGCAGGCCTGATAATGCATTCTCTTCATGCATGTAACAGTATAAAGGTGACAGGGCCATTGCTTAAAACTAGAAAATTTCCTAACCTTTTCAATAAAGCACAAATGTAAAAGAGTATGTTAAACGACTCATTTTTAAATTTTCTTTATTTGATCATGGATGAATTTGAAAGGGGGGATAATTTTATTTATTTGCTGAAATAGACCCTTATACTATATTGTTTATAAGATGTTATGACAATTTCAACCTAACAATGGTGTATCTGTTGTGAACAAATATAGACAACAATTAAATGCCAGTGAGTGATTAGGCCTTGAGGGCAAAATAGGCCTACTTTAGTCTCATGAATAGCATGATCAATGACTTAATTACTGAAACTAAATGTGTGAAAAATGGAATTTCTTAAGAATGGTCAGTGAACACTGCCCTCTTTTATATATGAAAACATACATACATTTACATGACATAATATATAATAATTGTAATATTACATAAATTGGTTATAATACTTAATTATTATTATTATGCTATGATGGCAATGATCTGCCAAAGTATACTTTTACAGCACTGGTCCCTGTTTCTGACCTTCCTGTAGCATTTACAGCCCTAATCTAACACTGTAACTTAATGTGCTCATTCAGGTTTGGAAGTCTAGTTGAGTAATAGGATACTCAGCTATGGATCAAGAGGTTGTAGGTTTGAATACCACCTCCAGCATGACCACCACTGGGTTCCTGAGCAAAACCTTTAACCCCAAGTTGCTTCAGGGGGACTGTCCCTGTAATCAGGAATTGTAAGTTGCTCTGAATAAGAGTGTCAGCTAAATGCTGTAAATGTACCTTTAGGAGTGAGGTGGGTGACAACTGATTTGCAGGATTTTCATTTTCATGCTATAACAAAAATGTAGTGTGTTTGTATATGCTTGATTCTATACATGGGTTCTGGGCAGTAAAAATGTAATTCTAGTCAAGCAATTTTTGGATCTGTTAGGGCACTTTAGTTTGTTCCATTCATTTATTCCCTTAACCTCTTGTCCTGACTAGGGTTGCAGAGGCTTGTGCTGAAGCTCTCACAGGGCAAAAGGCCTTTGTAAAGGTCTTCAGTCCATTGTAGGACACTTATTGAATACAACATGGGCAAAAATACATTTTAAATAATATATAGTGTTTTAAGTATGTAACACAAAGGGAGTTTTAGCTTTACAAAATCATTATTTTGCTACCGTCAACTCTTCAACACAGATGAGTTGCTCGTCCAAGTAGTGCTCAGAAAATAACGTGGGGTATATAGATAAAAAGTAAGCCTGGACTTTTAATTCGGGATGTTGTTCACCCATCCTGAAAAAGAAAGCTGGTATTAAACCTGACGAGTTTATTTAATGTAAATGTACACCCAGCTATGGGGTGGCAGTCTAGTGGTAGGATACTTGCCTATGGACCTATGGCTGAAGAGGTCCTAGGTTCAAATCCCACTTCTGGCACTACCACCACTGTGTCCCTGAGCAAGACCCTTAACCCGTTGCTCCAGGGGGACTGTCCCTGTAATTAGGACATGGAAGTTGCTCTGGATAAGTGCTCTGTAAATGTACACAGTCCTCTGTTTAACTGGCAGAGGGGGAGGTATACTAAATCAGAGAACAGGCTTACACTTCTCTTCTTTTGAAAACCTTTTGAATATAATTAACCCACATACAAAAGACAACTTTTTCACTGATTACCATCTATAGGCCACCAGGACCCCACAAACAGTTCCTAAAGGAATTCAGCATTTTTCTAGCAAGCCTAGCAGTTCATAAAAATAAAGGAATAATCATTGCTGACTTTAATATTCATGTTCAGAAAGAAATCTCTGAAATTTGCCTTTACATCTATCCTTAATACTATGGGTTTTATCCCAAATGTAATGGAGCGCACTCATTACCATAACCATACTTTAGACCTAATCCTTATGTGACCGGTGGACTTTTGCATTGTGTAATTTATGTGGACATGACATGGGAATCTCCTTGGAGTTTATCTCCTTTTATTCTGACTGACACTACAAAACAAACACACCTCCAAATAAGTATAGCACCCTCTCCAGCTCCTCTCCCTCAGGGGAATTGTAGAAAGAGGTGAGCAGCACATGTGTGCTTATATATACATATTTGGAATAAAATATACATTTAAACACATTTTGACATACCTGACAGTACAAAACAAACACAAACACCTCAAATAAGTATAGCGCCCACTCCAGCTCCTGAACACATAAATACAAAAGGATTTAGCTTGAATTAATAATAAGCGCAACTACAGGCTTGGAGGTCCTCACAGTCAGGTAGAACAGGAACAGTCCGGGATTTTGTGTGATTATAACAATATTACTTGGCCTGTTACAGTTATACTAGGTGTTCAGGAGGACAACGTAGCTTTGATTAAAGTGAAAGTAAAAGTGACTGTTCTTGTCATTTTCTTTACGATCCTGGGGCCAACTTACTAACCATTAGGCCACTGTTGCCCCCATCCAGGCAACAGTGATCTCAGATCCCTACCTTATCACATATGTGATCCACAAAAGCTGTAATTTATGTACATCACCCTGCGATCATGTTAGCCATACAATAACATCCTCCACAGCCTTTAGTCTTATCGAAAAACTTATTAGACGTCTGGTCCAGAAGAGCTAGAAAGCACGTTTCCATGCCACAGCAATCAAACATGCTCTAAAACCAAGAACCATGGAGGAGCTGAAACTCAGATAACTGTAATGTACAATAGTGGAAACTTGATGGACTTCTTCAGTAAAAGATTGAAAACATTCGACAAGAAACCATGGGGCTCAGAACCAGTTTCTGCAAAGCTGCTTTGTGACAACAACAGCTATAAAAAATGCTGTATAAATAAAGCTGACTTGACTGAACCCTGTTAGGAGAGCTTTCTTGTCATCTATTGTTGCCTTCGGACATTGGCTACCTTTGTTTCCAGCGGTGGTCTAGTGTTTAGGGACTAGGCCCCAGGATTAGAAGCTTGTGGGTTTGAATACCAGACCAGTGGATTGCCCTGAGGTACTCTTGAGCAAGGTACTGTCCTCTCCATAGCTCCCAGGGCACTTTAAATAGCTGCCCCCTGCTGCATGGTGTGTATGGGTTAAAAGCAGATTTACATTTTGTTGTGTTTCACAATGACAAGAAGTCACTTTCACATTAATAAATCAATAAAGTCTGGCTATTTGGTGGCAAAATATGAAGAAATAAGTGGTGACTCAAGACGTTTGCATACTACTGTGCTTTGTTGAAATTATTTACTATTATGAGAAGGCATTGTATTGTATGCATTGTTTATGATTTGTAAGATCCTGGTGTATGGCTAAGTATTAACACCAAGCATCATGTTATTAAATAGCTTCTAAAAATCAGCATACATAGCCTAATTTTGCAATGTGTGCCTAACGCCACTTGATGGCCCTAGAGACTTAAGAGCCAAGGAGAGATTTTATAGGTATGCAGGTGTTTTTCAGCTCAATAAGGCTCAAGGCCAGATGGAAATACAGAATGTTAGAAATCATATTGCCAATCCAAAAAATTCTCTGATTTCTGTGATGCTTTGATGAGCTTATCCTCAAATTACCTTGTCTCAAAGAAGAAACTAACAGTGGTATGGCTGCTGAACATGTATAGATTTTAACATCTGTTTGTCATGCTTCATATACTTATTTTGAAGAGTGTAGGCTTTATCGACAGCTTGATAGCTTTTAAAGACAAGCCCAGTCTACCCACTCCATTTAGATTGGGCTGTTTCTCATATTCAACAACAAAAAAATACTGCACATCTTATTTTGAAAGAATCCATATTTGTTCAAAACATTTGTTTCCCTGGTGTACCTAATTTAAAGCTTCATTTAAGGCTTTGGGTGAGGTATTACACCTAAGAACACTGTAGCTGCAAAAATGTTAATGTTAGAGTGATGTTAAGTGTTAGAGTTACTTTAAAAAATTCGTAAAGAAAGTTTAGTTTAAAAAAAAAACGACTTTGTTTTACATTGTGTGAGTTCAATATTTGCAAAATTATCTAAAAAATGGTCATTTTTAAAGAATGCAAAGTAGTAATTTTGGATCCAATGTAAAAAGTGATGTAAATACAGATCTTGTGTTTAAATTATGTAACAAATACATCTGTGTCAATGAGAATAGCATTAGCATTGTCATCACCTTCTGTTTCTACCATTATCCATTGATAATTATTTTAATAATTTAAAATTTTGTACAAATGCCTTAACAATAACCTGAAATACCCTACTGAGTTATTGAAATGTGCTTTCATGGTACTTTTACTAAATGCATTTTTGTCAAGGGTACCTCAGGGCAACCTACTTGTGAGGGAATCGAACCCTCAATTTTCCGATGTGGGGGGGGGATGGGGCAACTCCCTAACCACTAGGCCACCGCTGCCCCATATGTAAACTTTGTTTATATAACACTTTTTTTTTTGAGGCCCAGTTGGGTAAGCCGTGGGTGACAGAGGCAAGGAAACACTACTCCAAACATGTGGAAGAAGCCTTGGAAGAAACCAAGACCCAAAAGGGGAATCCATCCTCCTTTAGTCGACATCGGAAAAAAAAGGAAAGAAAGAAAGAGAAAACCCTGTCTAGTGATGACTTCCAGTTGGCATGAGTTACAGTAAAAGAGTCCATTGTTGACTGTAATTGGAGGTTCATCAGCTAATGGTGGGAGCTCTGTTTGAGTGGGGCAAGCTTTAATGTTCGTGGCAGGTAACTCCTACAAAAGAGCCAGTCTGATGGGGTGGTCTAGTGGTAGGATGCTTACCTATGGATCTATGGCTCCAGGTTGGAATCCCACCTCTGGCACAACCACCACTGGGTCCCTGAGCAAGACCCTTAACCCTGAATTGCTCCAGGGGGACTGACCCTGTAATTAGGGTTGCTGAATGAATGAAAGTTGCTCTGGTCTGCTAAAGGCTGTAAATGTAAATGCACTGATCTGAAGTTCAGGTCGGGAGAGAAATATGATGATGGTAGTTTCACCGACTTTGGTAGTGTAGCTGATGAGATTGATGGACTTACTTTCTGGAAATACCTAAACCACACAGGAGGTGGACAGTTACCCATCTCAAACATAGAGAAATGAATTAGATCTGTTTTGAACTCACTGTACAGACCAATGAGTTTAAAAGAAGGCATAACTGTTCAAAGTACTGTCCTGTAAACCTTCCCTTGCTGGTATCCATCTGTCACAGATCATCTGCCACTCTTCTCCACCCCTTCCAACTTGCCAGAACTATCTTTTTCACCTTTTTTCAACAATTTCTGCTGCTCTGAGCTATTGACCCTGAGTACTTAAACTCCTCCATCTTTGCCACCTCTACTCCCTGCATATTAACTGTTCCACCTGCCCCTGAGTACTTAAACTCCTCCACCTTTGCCACCTCTACTTCCTGCATACTAAGTGTTCAACTCTTCTACCTTTCATTCACTTGCATGTAATCATTCTTTGTTCTAATTAATTTAATTACCCTACTTTTAGAGCTTATCTCCACTTCTTAAGATGCGCTCTCCTCTTGAAACTGATATCTACAAGAATCTACAAGAATCATAATCCACAGGAATTCCTGTCTAATCTTGTCTGTTAACCTGTCCACCACCGCTGCAAACAAGAAAGGGCTAAAAGCTGATCCTTGATGTATCCCGCCTCTACTTAAAATGCATCTGTCATTCCTACTGTAGATCTCACTACTGTCAGACTGTCACAAGCTATAGACCAGCACAAAGAAATACACTGGCCTGTACATCCCTATTATTTAACTGGTAATAACTAATAACAAGGTATGTATCTTGATAATATCTACACCTTAAACTAACAACAATAATACATTTCACATCTTAAGTAAAACAATCCTGTATTTAGTTTTATTTTTCTGTGACATTTGCTGGACTTGTAACTTCATGTCTGGGAGGGCTTTCATTTGCAACAACTCTTAATTCAAGTCCGGGTTTCCTAGTGTGAGGGACACTTTTCCTTTTAAACTACAAAGTCTAAAGAATAAGAGCGCTTGCAAAGTGCCACAAAAGTCAATACATTATTGTCAATGCCACAAATGTCAATCCCATTGTCTTTCTATCTTTCTCTATATCAATACCCCCATCGGCTGTGTCTTAACAGGGTTCAAAGACATCTTTTACTAAAGCCTGACAAACACTGAATTTTGAACATTTCTACCCAGACCCTGAAGAGCCCGAACTGGTCTGCTGTCTTTTCTTTTTATCTTCTCTTGTCCAGGTGTAGTATCTGGAATCAAGGCAAGTGAGTTTTTATATAGCGCTTTTCACAGATGTCCTTGCAACACAGATTTAATGAATCCATTAGCCCTTAATGAGTGACTAAAAAGTACAAGAGCTGAGAAAAAACTTTCTAAAGCTGCAGGAAAATGCCTTGGGAAGAACCAAGACGGGAGCACATCCTCCTTAGTGGACACCAGATAAAAGAGAATGCGGACTATTAGAATGTATAAGAAGCAGAGTAAGGAATTGAAGTACTTATTGGCAGTATAGTATAAGCAGTATTAGTAGTGTGGATACTCAGCTTCTGGCTGAGTTGGCTGCAGAGTGGCCTTGTAGTGTAACTAGAGTATAGGTGAGAAAGAGACCCTGATGATGGTCAATCTGATTTAGAGTACAATGAAAAGCCCCATGAATCATCTTTGCCTCCTGGTACCCCTTTTTTCCTTGTCTGTATGTCCTATTTTAGATAAAAGCTGTCAAATGCTCCCTGATTGTATTACCAGCAAACCCTAATCAGTTTTAGAATGACTTGATAAGTAGCTAAGGAGTTGAGTCTGCTTACGTAAATCATAAAAATGTTAAATCATGATGTAATTCTACTCTATGGAAACTGTTAGATAGTCCTGAGGAGTCACTTTGAAGCCCTTGTGCTCTAAAGGTTTACATTATTTATTTTAAACCAGTCTTACATTTGTTTTTGTTCCTTATCCAAAAATGCCAAAGGAATATTGGTTTGGTCTTTACAACTATATATATTATCAGCTTATATATATATATATATATATATATATATATATATATATATATATATATATATGATAATATATTTCCTAATATTTAAAAGCCATGATCTTACCTTTTCCATGTACTGAATGGGTATTGGATAGCAAAATACTTCTTTTACATGACTGCTTATCATTTATTGCTTCACTTGGTACTTAAACTACACAGGAACAAAAGGAAAATGATTATAAACCCTTATAAAGCAAAACATTTGCCAGACAAAGCAATGTCGACAAAAAATGTATGTTATGTTCAGACTACTCAAACATTTTCAGTAGTACAGTTTGCACAGCAAGCACTGGTAGCTTGTTGCTGTACTTTTTGCAAATAATTTGTTAAAAATATTAAACAATATTGCGATCATCCCAATTTGGTGGCCTTGATTTCAGTAAATCAGTCTATTTAGTCTATTTTGTAATATCAAAAGAATGACAAAAAAATTACAAAGTTTGAGATAATTTAAAAAAATTTGAAACATCTAGCATCTGAGTTCTTAGCAGTGAACAGACACTGTTCTGCCCTTTGACTCTGATATGAGGATGTTTTCAAGGTCAATGCAGCTTTAATTAGCATTCCCTTTTACTCAGGGTTTAATCTCACCATGACAGGTGGAGAAGTTTGTAGACAAACCAGTGGGAAGGTCTTCTCATGCTGGGCCATTTTGATGCTTTATTAGTGATATGATATGAGCTCAAAATAAAACATTACAGGGATCTTAATCTGAATGGTTTATGGGTAAATACAACTGAAGCTATGCCTAGCTGTTTTAAATTGGAAGCTTGCAATGATGATGATATAAGCAATTATTTTGCTCTTGAATAATATAAATGCTTTGAAGGCATATATCAGTATCTTCATCAAGAATTGTGTAAGATGCATAGCTTTCTTTTTATTAAGAAATTAAATGAACACATTCACAACTTTTTCAAGCTTTAAAGTTCTTGCATTCAGCTAATTTCTCCAATTAGGTATTTAAAAAGTTAAAAGACACTAGCCATCAAATTTAGGATTCACACAGAAATCATGTTCTTCTGCTAAACCTTCATTGCCCAAAGACCATGTATAAGAATTTCCCCTGAGGTAAGTATAGCTTGTTTGGTTGTCTGGATTCCTGAAAGATTTTGTTGGCTAGAGCAACTGGAAATAATTCCATGTGTTCAGAATCTGCATGTTCACTGGATGTTGCACACTGGAGAAGTTTGTAACATTTTATATCCTTTAATCAGGACCTAAGATGTATCCTTGGAAGGTCTTCTTAAGGTGTCTTTTTTAAACAAGAAAATGTTTTTAGGCTAATGCAGTAGTGTCTACTCAAAGACAGAATACGTGAGTGTAAACGAAAGGGAGGAAAGTGGAGTGGTTAGAATGCAAGGAGTAGAGGTGATAATGGTGGAGGAACAGAAATACTTCTGATCAGCAGTTCAGAGTAACTGCGAGTGTGGAAGAGAGTTGAAGAAGAAAGTGCATGCAGGTTGCAATGGGTGGAGAAGAGTGGCTGGAGTGATTTGTGATGGACACGTACCAGCGAGAGTAAAAGGTAAGGTTTACAGGACAGTAGTGAGACTAGCTGTGCTGTACGGGTTGGTGACAGTGGCACTGACGAAAAAAGGCACAAGGCAGAGCTGGAGGTGTCATAGTTAAAGATGCTGAGATTTTCATTGGGTGTGAAGAAGATAGAAAGGATTAGAAATGAGTTTATTAGAAGGACAACTCTGGTTGGATGTTTTTGGAGACAAAGTGAGAGAAGGAAGGTTGCGCTGATTTGGACTTGTACAGAGGAGAGATGAGGATTATTTTGGAAGGAGGATGTTGAAGATGGAGCTGCTACGAAAGAGGAAAAGAGGAAGACCAAAGAGGAGGTTTATGGATGTCTTGAGAGAAGACATGCAGGTGGTCAGTTTGAAGGAGGAAGATGTAGAGGACAGGGAGAAATGGAAATGGATGACCGCTGTGGCGACCCCTAAACGGCAGCAGCCGAAAAAAGAAGAAAATGCTGTAGTGTCCACCATTAGCTCTTTAATTGTCTTCAACAAAGTGTTCAGTGTCTTTTGGAGTCTGTTCACAATTTTTCAAAAGCAAATATTGTCACTGTTTGAAAACAAAATTTTGTGACCTTGTGTGGCATTATGGTTCTCACTGCATTTGATGTGGCAAAAACAATAAAAGTATGTCATTTTTTTCACTTGAGGCATCCTCATTTCCTATATTTTGCTTTCAAAATATAATTTTAATTAAAGTCAGTTTGAAATTATGATTTGCCATAGCTTATAGTAAGAATTCATAATAAACATACTTAAACAAAGGTGTAGTGACTGGCCTACTTCTAAAATGTTTTCTACATTTTCATTACATCATCATTGTAAGCGGGAATGATGACGTAAGGGGAATTATTGTTTTAACCAATATTATGTTTCCCTTGCACTTCCACCTATCACTAGGTGGAAGTGCAAAGCGCAAAAACCCTTTATAAAGACCCTCTATAATTCTGCAGTCTATTGTGATATAATCCATTTGATTGCATGAATCTTTTAATTATGAAATGTTCTTGCTTCTTTATCAGTATCACCTATCTTTATAAACCTTGATTAACCACTTACCAAAGCCAGATGCCTGTATAATGCTACCTGATTATGTTGGCCTTTTAAACAGCTTGTACTTGTCAAGATCTCTCAACCATGTCCTCAGTGGACCTTGCGCTGCGGACAGCCACCATCGTAATATTTTTATCTTCTCTATACTTTCTTTAGGTGTAGAGCAGCTTGCTGCTGACTCTGTGAGGCCTGTTCAATCCCAGCTAATCTCTTGCCGCATGTGAAAAGACAAGGCTGCAAATCTCTTTCCCAGTATGCCCCTCCTGGCATGAGTTGTTTGAGTCCTGAGCCCAATGTCATTCACACCGCTGGGGTTTGCTGGGCTTCATCGTTCCTGCTAATTCTGCAGCACTACATTGAAGGTTATCCTCAGCTTCTTCAGCTCATGTGTGAAATAGGTTCCAAGACAAAATACACAGGTTTTTCTTTCTAGTTTGTTGGCAAAGTCATTTTATTTGTTTCCCCAAGATTATTTTTCATGCTTATTTTTATGAAAAAAAAAAGAAATATGATATGATGTGAGAATATTGATAAGTCTGTGCGACAATCAAAGTATTTATGTCAGCTGTAATTCTAAGAGTTTTAAAATGTGTAAATTAAAATGTACACCTCATTTTTTGACTCTATTTTAATAGATTTTTTTTCATGGCATAATTAAAAGGACCTTGTTTCTGTGAAATCACAAAAGTAAACTTACAATAAGAAACAAAGTTAAATATCAGTGAGAATAGTTACAATTCAAGCCTGCAACTCCATATAGCAACCTGTACTTTATAGCTGCCCACTATGCAACAAAATGCAACAATGAAAAAGGTAAAGATGCATCAATGCCAGTAAAACTTAAATGTCAAAAGTTATGGGATGTTCTGAAAACAAATTAGAAAACAAATGCAATAAACAAACAAACAAATGCAAATGATGGCTTCAGCGATGTTTACTTATTCAGAAAATGTGTTCCATAGAATCTTTTTATTTCCTTTTTTGTTATATGTTCCAGGACTATTTGGCTGCAAGTTTAAATTGGTTATATGATTTGTTTGGACTGCTTAGTGTTATTTTTGCATGTTTAGATTGTTCCCTAGTCAAGGAATCTGCCACTTTATTGTTTGACTATGTTCACAAAAGTGACCCTCCGTTGTGACCAAGAGGGTTCTCAGGTGAACCCAGTGCTGACGACCTGAGCAAAGGCTCACCAGAATTATTAGGTTTCCATGACCATTTCTTTGATGCTAAATTCTATTCACAAGGCTTCCCATGTCAGCTGTGTGAGTGGCACTACACCACATCTATAAAGCTTTCAGTGCTGGCTGCATGAGTAAAGATATATTCCCCCATGTCTTATGGGAAATGTATGTGTTTAGTCATGTTGATTTAAAAAAAGAACTTAAGAAAATTTGTTGCATATTTATAAAATATGCACTCCCTAATGAATAAAAAGTAACCTAAAAGCAGTCCCTTATAGCAAATCTCTGCCATTCTTCTGAAGAGCCATTACAAAGACATGTAATGTGAACAGCCCTACAGAAAGTCCCCTTTGTTATTCAGCAAACTCTCAAGTTCATATTGCCTTCCACATTCTATTTCTGACAGGCTTTTACTAGGAGGGCACAAGGGGGCAGCCTTTTCTCATATGCAGGGGCAATGGGGCACCTTCAGGGCTTTTGCATGGCTCTAAATGAGCTCATTCATGTTCCACAATAGAACTGCAGGGATGGAGGAAATTGCTTTCTTGCAGGGGCTACTGATGGGGTACCAGATTGTGGTCAGTGTAAAAAAGGGCAAAACCTTGAGAGGGAAGGGGAGAAAAAAAAGACAACAGAAGGATTTGAAACAACACAAATAATGTTGAAAGCAATTTTGATCTGGAACACACACATGCACACACACTGTGATAAAACTCGCTCTCTGCCTTTTCCACACCTCAAGTCAAATATTGCTTTACCCCTATAGTTTTATAGTTCCTGAGATTTCACTGGCAAATCTGATCTATCAGATTTGCAGGTGTATTGCCTGAACTTTACAAGTTGGTTTGTTTCTCCACTGTCAGGGTTACTTAGTTTAAACCATTGATGATGTGTTAATGAAATAGATGAGATGCTTATCTATGTGTACTGATGTAATAATAATTATGGCTAATCAGTTAACTATGTTTAGTGATTTAATGGCTAATAAATGTAAACTAAAAATATTTTAATAGTGCCTCTGTCAGTGCTGTTTTTTTTTTAAAGTTTAGCTCAGAACCAGTTAAAAAATTTAGCTGGTGATAGGAGGCTTTCTGTCTCATGCTACAAGCACTGTTTAGAGCTACAAGTCTTATTGTTTCCTAAAAACTGCCTTGTTGCATTTTCTGTAGCCTTGTCAGAGAGTTTCTGGAGATGTTCAGTAGGATCAGTAACACTGCTTGAATGTACTGATGTTCGATACACATTACACTTTATTACATACAAGTTACAGTGAATATATATATATATACAGTAAGAATTGATGCTGGTTTGAAGGCAAAAGGTAGTAACACCAAATATTGATTGCCGTTTCCCTTACCACCAATCACCACACTCTCTCCCCTGGGTACACTCTCTATAACCTCATCTAACTCACTTACAACAGCACTAACAACATTCATTATCACACCTTCAGCATCCATCTTCAGATTCATTACCCTGTCTGACACTCTCTTTACCTCCAAACCACTCTTCACTTACTCTTCCTTCAGGATAACACCTACCCCATTCCTCCTTCCATCCACACCATGATAAAACTATTTAAACCCACCGACAATACATCTGGCTTTACTACCCTTCCCTCTAGTATCTGACACACAAAAAATATCAACATTCCTTCCATCATACCAGCTAATTCTCTCCCTTTACCAGTCATGCTGCCAACATTCAAAGTTCCTACCCTATCTTCCACTCTACTACCGTTCCTTCTCTCCACCTGCCTCCAGACCTACAGTCCTCCTCTTCTTCTTCTCCTTGGGCCAACAGTAGCCCAATTTCCACCTGCACCCTGTAGGCTAACAGTACTGCTGTAGGTCATTGTTAACCCAGGCCTTGGTCAATCTGGTATGGAAACCTATTTCATTGTCCGCATATTGATTTGGCCAAAGTTTTACACCAGATGACCTTCCTGATGTAACACTTCCCATTTATCAGGGTTTTGGACTGACATGAAGAAGTACACTGGCTCATGCATCCCTTGTAGTGCCCTGAGGTACCATTAAGAAAGATACTATCCCCATCATTGCTCCCCAGGTGCTGGATATGCCTGCCTACTGCTCCATGGTGTGTGTATGGGTAAAATGCAGAAGATGCCTTCATTGTGGTTCACTGAGTGCTGTGTGTTCACAATAACAAAAAGTCTCTTTTCACTTTCAATTTCATATGTTAAACTCATGTTAAAATAAATGTACTTAATTTCATTTGGGGAATTCAAACCTTTGCATATGACTATATGGTAACATAGTATACCCTCTTAAATGTTTGGTGCAGTGCTCCCTCACACCTCATTCATCTCTCAAGAGTCTCTACTAACCAGCTGCATTAGCAGTGTGGGAAGACATGCGCTACCATGGAAGAGAACCAAGTCTGCAGATTGCAACTCAGTTGACGCTAAGGATAGAATAAATAACAGCAAGCTCTTCCAGAAAGCAATTATAGCTGTGAAAAGCCCCAAACAGGGAGAAATCAGGGTGTATCTGTGTGGAGGAGGTGCTAAAGTGAAATTAAGTGAAATGTTTGCTAGAGTTATTAATCAGATTTAAATAGCATGATGTAATTACAAGAACTCTGTGCCTTAATCATGCTGTAAATGGTTCTAAATTTATAAAAATCCAACACTATTCTGCTCGCATCTGGTAAAAGATTGCAGCTTTTCCTGTGACTTTCTGCAAAACTGTTGGCAAAGCAACACCTGGGCATATGGTAAATAAATGCTGATGCTGCATTTATAGGCATCTGACTTGCTCCCTGGGTTTCAAATGGTTTTCTTTTTCTTTCTGCAGAGACAATGTAACACTACAAATCTACAGTCAAAATCAAAAATCTCTACAGTCAAAATCAAATTCAATTCTGTTAATTGAGAACAAAAAGAAAATAATTTTAAAAATTATTATTCTGTAATAGTTTAATTTCATTTCATATTTTAATATAATTATATTCATAACATTAATATTTTTAAATAATTTAATAATAGTATATTAAAAAAAATTTATATAATAACCTTGACATTAATTCTTTTTCCAAAAAAATCATAATCTGAACAGCAGACTAAGTGCAGCCCTGGCTAAGGTTTCCCTGATAGCAATGGATTCTTTCATCAGGGTAATTCTTCCTTTCATAGGACAAAAATGGTTCTGCAATTGTTTGAAAAACAAAAGAGAATCCATAATGTGTTCACTTCACCTCCAAATTCCCTAGATCTCAATCAGTTAAGCATCTGTGGGATGTGCAGGACAAACCATAGTCTCACCCATGATGGCCTCTGCAGGCATGCTGTGGTATCTGACACCAAGACATTAGCAGCAGAACCAGCCACAGTCAATATTCACTTAAATAAGAAGATTGACCATGGCTGCTTAAGCTTGTTTGCCTTTGCCTTTAGCCTGAGGTGTAAAATTTCCTATTGCAACAAATATGAAAGTGTACAGGCTGAGGTTGTCTGTTACAATGTCTGCTCTGTTTTACATATCTTGAAATACTGTAGGCACTGGTGGAAAAAATTGGATTTATTAGAAACAGCTCAAAGGGAGAACACTTTGGCCCAAAGAAGAGAGTAAAAAAAATAAACCCATGACTTTTCAGTTCTTCTGCATACCAACTTTTATGAGCCAACTAAAGGGAAACTAAATTGTTGAGAGGCTGGTCTCTAATCCCAATGTTGGTGGTGTGAGACCTTTGTCACCTACCAAGATAATCCACCACTAGCCTAAAGGAAGTTTCTAAGAGCTGTTGTTCCAGCTCTTAGAGTGTTTTTAGCTTCAGTCTTTTTGCCTCTGCTGTTTTACCATTTACAGTGCCAGTTTGCTTTTTTCACATAGGTTTCTGATGCCTTCTGTTGAGTGCATCTCAAAACAACAAAGGCCTAACTTCCCCCACAGAAGCATATTCTATTTTCCCATGGCTGGATTTAATTTTATTTGTGTTATCTTGAAAGATGGAGTAGGCTTGGAATGGGAGCACTTGGGCTATTGAATATAAAGTTTGCATTAGTCTTTGTCTTTAATCATTAGACTTATATATTTAAGTATAATGCAGGGTTACTAAACTTTATGCTTTTGGCTTTGGGGACAGACATAAAAAAGTACTACATTTGTGGGAACATAAGCTTATTGTGGTAGTAATAAACCAAGTGCAAAAATGTATTTCTTCTTCTTTTTTCAGCTTCTCCTGTTAGGGGTCACCATTGCAAATCAGCTGTTTCTATTTCTTTCTGTCCTCTGCATCTTCCTCTTTCACACCACAACCATAAACCTCCTTTTTGCTATTCATCTTCTCCTCTTGCCTGGTTTTGGAATTTGCTAAAAGGGTGGAAGAAGAGGGATGAGCACAGGACAACATATAATAGTGCAGGACAATGCACACAGGTGGATTGTATCCTTTTGCAGGAGAGGATCAAATGCTGGAAGCTGAAGAAGGAAGACTGCAAGGTGGAATTCAGGCAGGAGTTAATACTCCTGGCTCATGCAAGGAAAAGACATGTCTGGGGTAGTGAAAAATTATCAGTTTGCAAGGCAACTGCTGCAGAAGTGGACAGGCAGATGGGAGCAGACACTGGACAGGACAGTGGCATGAGATGAGAACGGTGAGCTGACATGGCACAAAATATGGGATGAATCATGGGTCTGGATGCAGGACAAGAACAGGGAGCAGACACAGGACACGGGCACAGGAGCAGATACTGGATGGGACAGGTACATGGGATGAGACTAGGAGCCAGACACTGGACAGGACAGTGGAGCAGACATGAGAGAAGAAACAGGATGGGACTGGGGAACAGATACAGGTCTGGGCTGGGAAGCAGACATGGGAGAAGACACAGGATGAAACATGGGGCTGGACAGGGGAGTTGACACTGATGTGGACAAATTGGACCAACAATAGATGAGACAGGTGAGTGGACACAGGCGCAGAGGCACAGAGGGAACAGCAGTCACAGCAAGGCACAAGGGAAACAGGAGTCACAGCTGGCGCAGGGGAAGCAAGAGTCACAGCTGGCGCAATACCAGCTGATGAGGGGCAATATGAAGTCATGATTGGCTCTAGGGACACTGACGAGCTGGCCGTGGAATGGGTAACCTGGAGAGCCAGCCATGGAAAGGGTCACTGGTGAGTCGGCCACGGAAAGTGGACACTAGAGATTGGTTGAAGGGGACACTGGAATCAGAGCTGGCTGGGGGAGATTCAGCCAATTACAGTCTACAGCAGGGGACACACAAGCATTAACTAAAAACAGTACTCATACAACATCAGGAACACAAGCCACAACAGTGCATACGAAGAACAATGACCAACAGCTCTGCTCTTACCCACTGAGATCTATATACCTGGCCACATAACGAAGTGTCAGGTGTGCTGCAAACCATGACATTGTTTTTGTTGTTGTTGTTTTTGTACTTCATTCCTGTTAGTATACATTCTGTATTCCAAGTTGTCTGATTCCTAGTTTTGCATATCAGCATGCTTTTATTTTTCATTTAAGAATTTAAAATGCTTATTAAAATACAGTTAACTGTATTTTTGAGCTAATCAAAAATGTATAGGAGAGCTAGTGTCTTGTATTCATTTAGCAATGCAAAATCTTCAGGTTATTAAAAAAAAGAGATTTAATACAAAATGGCAAAATAAAAACCATCATCTTTCAGTTTGGCTGTACAAAGTATCAGAATATTTCTTTGTTATTAGAGCTGTGACGATAAGTAGTTTAGAAAAAAACAATACATTAGGAGGCAGCACAGGAGGTAATGCTGTCACCTCACAACTAGAAGATCTTGGGTTTGATTCCCAGACGGGGCAGTCTAGGTCCTTTTTGTGTGGAGTATATATATATATATATATATATATATATATATATATATATATACACACAGTGCTAGGCAAAGGTTTTAGGCAGGTGTGGAAAAAATGTTGTAAACAAAGAATGCTTTCAGAAATATAAATAATGATTGTTTATTTTTATCAATTTACAAAATGCAAAGTGAGCAAACAAAAGAAAAATCTAAATCAAATCAGTATTTAGTGTTACTACCTTTTGCCTTCAAACCAGCATTAATTCTTATGAACCCCACAGAGCCATGATCTCAACATAATTGAGTGTGTCTGGGATTACATGAAGAGACAGAAGGATGTGAGGAAGCCTACATCCACAGAAGATCTGTGGTTAGCTCTCCAAGATGTTTGGAACAACCTACCAGCTGAGTTCCTTCAAAAACTGTGTGCAAGTGTACCTAGAAGAATTGATGCTGTTTTGAAGGCAAAGGGTGGTCACACCAAATATTGATTTGATTTAGATTTCTCTTTTGTTCATTCACTGCATTTTGTTGATTGATGAAAATAAATGATTAACACTTCCATTTTTGAAAGCATTCTTTGTTTACAGCATTTTTTCCACACCTGCTTAAAACCTTTGCACAGTACTGTATATACACATACATACAGAGCTACATGTATAAGATGAGGTGGAATAATAAAGTTTATTTTCTGTTTGAAGTTTTGGTGTAGATAAAATATCTCACTGTGTAGATAAAATATGAAACATATTAATGACAATTAAACCTTTAATGACAATTGATGAAAACTGAAAAGATTTATAACAATTAATTTTGTTGTCAGTAAAGGCTTACTAGACCATAAGAATACCTTTGTAACGGTGGTGGGGTGTGGGAAGGACGTCATTGCAGAGCCAGGAGTCCAGAACATAACTTTATTAGAGCTGAACCTCTGGGGGGAGGCAAAGAACAAAAAACCTTCAGAAACAAACAGCCCCCTTATGGGCCACATGGCTAGGTCCACAAAACAATGACTTTAACCAAAAAGGGGCCCCTGACCAGCCGCCGCCACGTCCAGGGCTGCTGGCGGTGGTGAGGTGTATCCCAAAGCCCTAGTCCATTGTGGGACCCCATGGTCATAAGGGCAGCCTCTCCCACTTGGCATAGGAGACTGCCGTGATAGCAGAGCAGCAGTGGGGAGCCACCACCACTCCTGCTTCTCCTCAGGGAAGTACAGACCGTAAACTTGATACATGATCTCTGATTTGGTCTCTGTCTGTGCTCACTCCCAGCGGGGATGCTCTGCTGCAGAGCCCTCCACTCCTCCGAGTGATTCTGGCAGTCCATAGGGCCTTCAGAGTGGACCCTCACCGACATGTGCTGGTCATTGGTGCCTTGAGACTTCCTCTTAGGAGCACAGTCTCACTTACCATCACTGGCCAGCACACAGTGCTGGTTGTATTCCTCAGACACACAAACGCAGTTTGAGCATATATCAGAGCATATATTAACATGAGACATGTTACCACACACCATCTTTGGCCTAATACACCTCTCACCTTGGGCATTCTGGAGACATGCCTCGTTACATTGGTTTCCACAGGCGTTTCCTTGGCACCCTTCTTACTGTCCCTTTCTTCCTCCGACACATGACTGCAGGGGATGTACAGACCATCACTGCAAGGATTGAAATGTACTGAGCAGTTCAAGGGTGAGTTGTTTGCAAGGTCCTTGTTGCCATCCACAGTGACTTTAGTCTCCTCTGTGTGTCATGCCTTCTCCTTTCTCTGATGCTCCTGACTCTGAGCAATCTCAGAAGCTCTGATCTCTGTGACTGGTGCATAATCAAGAAAATTAACACTGCTTACCATCTTGGATACATAATCCAGGCCAAGAACCAACAAGGTCGCCAAGGCGTGCACATAATTAAGACTGGGAGCCCCGCTCTTGGTTCTGCTGAGAGAAGTTCTGCTAAAGTGTGAGGGAAAACATAATGTAGGGTGTTTATGACCCCCTTTTGGAAAGAGTTCGGCTGGTGTTCTGTTGGGCTCTGAGCACCCTTCTCAGAGTTTTCACATGGCTGCTCTGCCTCTGGAATCTTTACCTGCCTCTCCTTTTCCGTTAGACTGTTCCTCAGCTGCCCTTCTTTGAAGCTATCCACCAGGTTCCCAGCATGCACTGGGGTCTGCTGAGTGAGTTGAGATTTTGAGATCTTCAATTCAGCTTCAATACCTCTGATATGCTCTTTCAGCTCTGTGTGCTTACTGGCCTCTCTCCGGCCTTTTTCCAGTTCAGCCTGCAGAGCGGCGCTGTTGTCCTGCACCTGCTTCAGCTCTGTTCTGGTCCTATTCAGCTGTTCTTACATAGTGGCCACTTTAGTCTCCAGCATCTCCTGTTCCTCTACTCTCTTCAGCCATTCCCTCCGGACAACATTCGCAGCTTGCAGTTTCTTCCTCAGGACCTCCATTGTCTTGAGCTAGAGCTTTTCTTTCCATTTCCATGATTTTGATTTCACTCTGGCAAAGAGACAAGAGTCTTTTGGTCTCTTCAAGTTGAGAAAGCAGATTGGTGATCTTTTCCTTGTGTTTCAGTCTTTTGTTTGTTGCTGAGGTGGTCGTCTGCAAAGCAGAGGCCTTGCTCTCAGTCAGCTGTTGAGCCTTGTCAGCGACTCCTTCTGTTGAGTGATCTGAATGTTCATGCAGCTGATCTATTCATCTCTTTGGTGAATATCCATGAGAAGTGCACTGCGCTTCATATTGGCCAGTCTGAGTTTTTCTGATTCAGCCCTTAGGTTCTCTTGGGTACTGCCCAAGCTGTCAGTTAACCAAACTACCTGTTCACCTAGGTCCTTATAGACTTCCTCACATTCTAGGTACCCAGCCTGCTTTTCCTCTAGTTCCCTATTAACTTTAGCAGGCAGTGGTGGCCTAGTGGTTAGGGAGTTGGCCACAAGATTGGAAGTTTGTGGGTTCAATCTCCTTATCAGTAGGTTGCCCTGAGGTACCCTTAAGCAAGGCACTGTCCCTGTCACTGCTCCCCAGGCAGCTTTAAACAGCTGGACGGTGTTTGCATGGGTTAAATGCAGAGGTCCAATTTTGCTGTGCTGTGACCTCACAATGTCAAGGGTTGTCACTTTCACTTTTTCAACTTTAGCTAGTTCCTCCTGAAGGGAACATACCTCAGAATGGTTGCTCTCCTGCAGCTGGTGATTCATGGCCTGGAGGGAGACATTGTCATCTACCTATTTCTTACACTTCGCCTCCAGTTCATTCAAAACGTGTCTCAGTTCAATATTCTCAATTTCCTTTTCTTGAGTGTTGATCAAAATTTCCTGAATATGGTCTCTGCTCACTTCAGCTTCTAATTCCATCTCCTGAATCATTCCAGTGCCGAAAAAACCATCCATCTCCTGCCTCAACGACTATCGTCCCGTCGCACTCACACCCATCATCATGAAGTGCTTCGAGAGGCTGGTCATGAGGCACATCAAGTCCCAGATCCCCTCCTCACTAGACCCCCTGCAGTTTGCGTATCGTCCCAACCGCTCAACGGACGATGCAATCTCCACCACCCTCCACCTGGCCCTTTCTCATCTTGACAGAAAGGACAGTTACGTCAGAATGCTGTTCATCGACTACAGTTCAGCATTCAACACCATTATCCCTCAGCACCTGAGTGAGAAGCTGAGGCTGCTGGGCCTGAACACCTCCCTCTGTAACTGGATCCTGGACTTCCTGACTGGGAGACCCCAGTCAGTCAGGATCAGTAGAAGCACCTCCGACACCATCACACTGAGCACAGGAGCCCCCCAGGGCTGTGTGCTCAGCCCACTGCTGTTCACACTGATGACCCACGACTGTGCAGCCAAGCACAGCTCGAACCACATCATCAAATTCGCTGATGATACAACCGTGGTGGGTCTGATCAGCGGTGGAGACGAGGCAGCTTACAGAGAGGAGATACAAGAGCTGACGGACTGGTGCAGAACCAACAACCTGTCTCTGAACGTCGACAAGACTAAAGAGATGGTTGTTGACTTCAGGAGATCACGTCGGGACCACACTCCACTTATCATCAACACCTCACCTGTGGAGATGGTCCAGAGCACCAAGTTTCTTGGTGTTCACATCACTGACAACCTCACGTGGTCCCTCAACACCTGCTCCATCACAAAGAAAGCCCAGCAGCGCCTCTACTTCCTGCGCAGACTGAGGAAAGCCCATCTCCCACCTTCCATCCTCACCATCTTCTACAGAGGAACCATTGAGAGCATCCTGAGCGGCTGCATTACTGCCTGGTACGGGAACTGCAACGTCTTAGACCGCAAGTCCCTACAACGGGTAGTGAGAACAGCTGAGAAGATCATCGGGATCTCTCTGCCCTCTGTACAGGACATTTTCACCACTCGCTGCATCCGCAAAGCAACCAGCATTGTGGATGATCCCTCCCACCCATCCCACACTCTCTTCTCCCTCCTGCCGTCCGGGAAAAGGTTCCGCAGCATACGGGCCTCCACTTCCAGGATGGGAAACAGTTTCTTCCCCCTGGCCATCAGACTCTTGAACTGTGAATCCACCAATAGCTTGAACTCCTAAACCCAGTCCACTTTTCATCCTGCATTTATTTATTTATGTCATGTTGGACTCTTGCACTTTAAATTCAATAACACTGCTCCATCACACTGCTACATATAATCTACCTGGGCTGCTTTGTTTCACAACACTGCAGCCCTCCACGGATGAATGTACTGTCTGTCGTGCCATCTGTTGTTGTCTGTCTTGTCTGCACTTGTTGCCCCGTGTTGTGTTGTCTTATGTTGTCTTGTGTCTTGTCTTGTGTGTAGCACCAGGGTCCTGGAGGAACGTTATTTCGTTTCACTGTGTACTGTGTATATGGCTGAAATGACAATAAAATCCTACTTGACTTGACTTGACTTGAAGCTTCTCTGACACTTGACAATTGGCCAGCGTAGCATCCCTTAACTTTACATTCAAAACATCAAGATCCTGATTCTGTGCACGAATTTCAGGGTCCTTGGCGGTGAGCTCAGCCTCCATTTCCTGGAGCTGCTCCTTAAGAACATTTTTGGCCTGTCTTTCTTCCTCCAGAATTGACAGCCACTCATTATCTGATTCCTGAAGAATTTGTTCAAGACTTTGAACTTGATATCTCAGACCACTAATTATTCCATCTGCAATCCTAACCTGGAACGGCCTCGTATCTGTCTTCTTCCAGGCAGATGGGTTAGTGGTACTGGGTTTGGGGATCGACTCCTTGATGCCGCTTTCCATGCTGCGAAGGGCCTTCTTGGTCGACCTCCCTTGTTGAACAGAGCAGGGGGCAATTTCTGCCGACTTCCTGTTCACTGTGTCACGGGCGTCCTTCTTTGCTGATGCCCCACTTTCCGTTATGGGCGGCCTTCTTTGCTGTCTTCCTGTGTTGAATGACACAGGGGGCGTTCTCCACCATCTTTCCGCTGTGATTCACACAAGGCGCTAATCAACCAACAGCAAACAGACCAAGAATGAAGACATTTTACTGCTCATGTTTGTATGCATGTATGCGTTAATGTGGAAAATCTTTTTTTTTTCTTTGGTTTCTATTTTGCCTGTACTCACCTGACCCTCTAAATAACATGAAAGATGGAATGACATAAGAAAAAGGCTTTTAATCATACATAGATGTTCTGTCTCTCTAACACATAAATTTTCTTCCCCATTTTTACACATCAAAACTGAAATGTAATTCCTTATTTTTTTCCTACTCCGTATGTTGTACACAGTGATGGTTGATTGCAATGACAAGGCCTACTTCACAGCAACAATAATTGCATAACAGGAGGAAGGTTAGCCTTGAAATCCTGCCACTAACATGTGGGGGAGGCTGACACAGCTTTGCCTCAGGGTAGTTTAAAAACAACCTTGGGAATCAACCTTGAACTTCTTCTTGAACTATCTACTTTAGGATACAGTTAAATCCTAATGTAATTCTTCTTCTTTTTCTTTTGGCTGTTCCTGTTTAGGGGTCCCCTCAACAGATCATCGTTTTCCATTTCTTACTGTCCTCTACATCTTCCTCCTTCAAACCGGCCACCTGCATGTCCTCTCTCACCATGTCCATAAACTTCCTCCTTCCTCTTTGGTCTTCCTCTTTTCCTTTTTCCTGGCAGCTCCATCTTCAACATCCTCCTCCCAATATAATTCTTGTTTCTCCTCTGGACATGTCCAAACCAATGCAGCTTTGCATCTCTAACTTTGTCTCCAAAACATCTAACCTGAACTGTCCCTCTAAGATATTAATTTCTACTCCTGTTCATCCTCATCACACCCAATGAAAATCTCAGCTTCACCTCCTGTCTTTTCATCTGTGCCACCATCTCCAACCCATACAACATAGCTGGTCTCACTGCTCTTTCCCAACTTCATGCTGTGGCTGATCCACTTTATCCCTCTATAGATACTATACCTCTGTGCATCACCCTTATTCATCGGTACCATAACACTTTGTCTCCACTCCTCAGGCATCCTCTCACTTTCCAAGATTGTGTTAAACAATCTGTTTAGAAACTGCCATTTCTCCTAAACCCTTCCATGCTTCCACTGGTATGTAATCCAGACCAACAGCTTTTCCATTCTTTGTCCTCTCTATTGCTGCCCTCACTTCCATCTTGCTTATTTACTACACTTCCTGGTTCACTAGCTTCACATCATCCAATCTTCTCTCTCTTTTCTTGTCTTCATTCATCAGCCACTGGGGCAGCAGTGGCCTAGTGGTTAGGGTGTTGGCCACATGATTGGAGGATTGGGGGTTCGAACCCCTTCCCAATAGGTTGCCCTGAGATACCCTTGAGCAAGGTACCATTCCCATCACACTCCTCCCTGCGATGGGCTGGTGACCTGTCCATCGCCCTGTGTGTGAGGACTTCAGCACTCCCCGTGACCCCGCTTGGGACAAGTGGCAAAACATGACTGACTGATGGCTCATCAGCCACTCAAAGTACTCCTTCCATCTGTTCAACACACCCTGTTCACACATGAGTATATTTCTATTTGTCCTCACCTGCTGCACATCTTTCCCAGTTCTGTCTCTCTGTCTAGCCAATCAGTATGAATCTCTCCCCTCCTTACTGTCCAACCTCTCATACAACTCACCATATTCCTTAGCCCTTGCCACTGTTTTCTTCACCCTGCGCTTCATTTCCTTGTACCCCTGTCTACTTTCTTCACTACTTTCTTCACTTTCTTTACTTTCTTTCTCTCTGACTATCCCACTTCTTTGCTTGCCTCTTCTACTGTGTACATTCCTGGACTTCTGGGTTCCACCACCAGGTTTCCTTATCCTCCTTTTTCCTTACAGATGTCACACCAAGTACCTTTCCAGCTGCCTGCCTTACCACTTCTGCAGTAGTTTCCCAGCAATCCGGTAGCTCTTCAACACCTCCCAGTGCCCATGTTAACTCCTGCCTGAATTCCAGCTTGCAGTCCTCCTTCTTAAGCTTCCAGCACTTCCACCTTGACACTGTCCTCACTTTTCTCCTCTTCTTGGCGACCATCCTATGCTGTTTAGCTACACTCTCCCCTGTCACTACTTTACAGACTCCACTCTCCTTCAGACTGATCCTCCTGCAAAGGTTATAATCCACCAGTGTGCATCTTCCTCCTCTCTTATACGTCACCCTGTGCTCCTCCCTCTTCTTAAAATAAGTATTAACTACAGCCATTTCCATCCTTTTCACAAAATCTACAACCCTCTGACCTTCAGCATTCCTCTCCTTGACACCATACTTATCCATCCCCTCCTCATCACCTCTGTTCCCTTCACCAACATGTCCATTCAAATCTGTACCAATCACCAGTCTTTCTCCCCTGGGTATGCTCTCTATCACTTCATCTGACTCACTCCAGAATTCTTCTTTCTCCTCCATCTCACAAGCAACTTGTTGGACATTAACCTCCTTCTTCTTTCACACCAAGATTTCACACCAAGTACCTTTCAAGCCGTTTCCCTTACCACCAATCTCCACACTCTCTCCCCTGGGTACACTCTCTATAACCTCATCTAACTCACTTACAACAGCACTAACAACATTCATTATCATACCTTCAACCTCCAGTTTCAAACTCATCACACTTTCTGACACCCTCTTCACCTCCAAAACACTCTCCACATACTCTTCCTTCAGGATAACACCTACCCCATTCCTCCTTCCATCCACATCATGGTAAAACAATTTAAACCCTTCTCCAATACACCTGGCCTTACTACCCTTCCATCTAGTCTCTTGAACACACAAAATTTCAACCTTGCTTATCTCCATCATATCAGCTAATTCTCTCTCTTTACCAGTCATGCTGCTAACATAAAAAGTTCCTGCCCTCACTTCAACTCTCATCCACTTTCTTCTCTCCTCCTGCCTCTGAACATACTTTCCTCCTCTTCTTCTTCTCCTTTGGCCAACAGTAGCCGACTTTCCACCTGCACCCTGTAGGCTAACAGCACTGGTGGCGGTCATTGTTATCCCGTGCCTCGACCGGTATGGAAGTCTGTTTCATTGTCCTCATATTGATTTGGCAAAGGTTTTACACCGGATGCCCTTCCTGACATAGCCCTCCCTATTTTTCTGAGCATGAGACCAGCACCAAGAAATACACTGGTTTGTGCATCTCTAGTGGCTGGGTTAAATCCTAATGTAATTACACAAATAAAAACTAAGTTGAATAGTTTATTGCATCTGTTGCATGTTTATTGCATCTGTTGCATGACTGTAAAGCTGTTCCATCATACAAGTATATGGAAAGTACATGTAATTTGCTCAATTAATTGGTAATGTGTTACTACATAGTTATGAGAGACACATTATAAGAGGCACAGAAATGTATATTTTTTAGATCAGCCTTATTAAATAACCAGTAAAGAGACTCCAAAAATGTTAAAAATGCAGTATTATACTTCAGACTAACAAAAGAAAAATTGTTCATCAAACATCTGCCTTCTCTAATTTTCTAAGGTCCCTGAAACCTTCCAAGTGGTATAGATCTACCATTTAGTTAACTGGTCAAGCAGGGTGGCGGTGGTCTAGTGGTAGGGTACTTGCCTAGTGACCTATGGCTCAAGAGGTCCCAGGTTCGAATCCCACCTCTGGCACTACTACCACTGGGTCCCTGAGCAAGAACCTTAAACCTGAGTTGCTCCAGGGGGACTGTCCCTGTAATCAGGACATGGAAGTCACTCTGGATAAGCCAGAGTGTCTGCTAAAGGCTGTAAATGTAAGTAAAAATAATCACAATCTGAAACAACTGCATGAGCCTGTCATTTGGAAATCCTCATTTTGATTAAATCATCCACTTTCTCTTTCTCTTTGGTGTGAGTTCATTCAACCATTTGCCAGTTGTGTTTTTAGCAAACTTTGATGAATACTTGCATCTTACACTGTGTATTTTGCAGTGCTTGAGAGGGAGGTGTGTGTGTGAAACACAGTGTCTGTGTACCCCTATACAAAACAATACTGCATTTTGTTTTGCAGTATTGTTTTTTATAGAGGTACACAGACACTGCAGGGTTTCTGGAGTGTCCATATATAACATGGTGTACTTGTTTTAAAGAACTCACATAAAAAACCCAATGCATGTTAGAACATGCTACTATATATGACACAATATGTTCAAAAGTATATAGTTTCTTTTAAGAAGACAACATTCAGAGAACTGAAGTAAACTGGGATGTTTGTTTGGCCATTGACCCTCACTCATGAAAACACACAATTGTTAAGGACGGTGTCTCAGTTTGCTCTCATGTCTGTGATGCTTCTTGGCACTTTCCTTAGGCCCTTAGGCCATCAAAGCAACCCTCTCACCTAACAATAAAGCCCTGACCCTCCTTTTTGTTCACCAGCAAGAATGCTGCACAAGTGATGAAAAAACTCTTCCAATATGTTTTTTTTCTGTAAATAAAAATGTAATATTTATGTACAATTATTCATTCATTCATTTTCTGACGCTTGTCCCAAGCGGGGTCGCAGGGGGAGTGCTGGGGTCCATCCCAGCTCACATAGGGTGAAGGACGGGGACACACCCTGGACAGGTTGCCAGCCCATCGCAGGGAGGAGCGTATGTACATACGCTGTAAAAAGAACAGCATAATATGTATAATATGTAACATAATATGTTAATTTTCTTTATAACTAGCATTTGTCTGGGACTCGAACTAAGAACCTTATGATTATGGGGCGCAGTCCCTAACCAATAGGCCACTGCAGCCCCAATGACCAGTTCAACTGGTTGACCAGTTTTTAATGTATTATTTATTTCATATTTATGAACAATTCAGGTCATTTCCACCTCACAGTAAAGTGGTCTATGCATGGTTTAAAAAGGAAAGAATTAAACAAAAAAAGAAATCTTAGGCAGAAGTAAAGAATGAAAGAAAGACCCTTCACCAACTACATATTCCCATAGGAGCACTATCAACCATAATCAGATTATAGAGGCAGAACTTTTTAAATCTGTAAATCTGTTGTTAGATTAAGCTTGGTGGCATCAAGGAGCTGCAAATGGGACATGAGATTAAGTTCATTTGTGGTATATTCAGGCCACTCTACTGCTTTGGGAAATGAAAGCAGGGCTATTTTTATTTTCAGGCAGTGTGGTTGTCAGGATCAATTGGGAAACCCTGAGTAAATCTTAGCTCTGCAGTAAGTTATAGTATTGGTTAAAAATGGGTGTACTGTAAATGAGTTTTTAATGGGTGTACTGTAAATGAGCCAAAATTTGGCCATTTGTTAACTAGTTAACAATACCTTCAGTTAATGTCCAAATGTTGCTAAGCAGACTCTATGCTGAAATCTGTCAATCCTTCTGGAAGAGACTGATGGGTTTGGCCATCTGTTTGTCAAAGGGAATCAAAGAAAGTTCTGGGCTTTACCTTCTACCCAAGCAGCAGATGCCACACCTGCTCCAGCTCTGTGGGATGTTCTGTTCTCATGGATACACAAAGAATTAACAGACACTGCCCTGCCAAACACTGTTATAAGACTGTGTGCACAAAAACGATATGTACATGTAAATTAATACACTAATACACTAAAGAGCACTAATAATTAGTTTAACACTGATGCCATTCTTTCAAGCAGCGCATGCATACAAATCTAAACATCTAAACATTTGCCAAGACATAGAAGATGCCATCTTACTGACTAAAAGGAAATTATCTCCAAAATTGTCAAAATGTAATAACCAAGCATGATTTATCCTGAAATGTCTTCAAAGTAAAGCTGGATTTAAAGTATATGAGCTCGTATATAGTACAAGTCTGGAATTGGTGACAGTTCCTGACTTCTTCTACAGAGATGAAAGAGAAATTTAACCAGTGCACTCAAACACCCTTCTCTTTTAAAGCTGGAACAATACTTGTCTGATAAATTAAAAGAAGAAAGTGCTGAATGGAAAATATAGCTATTTGATAACACTCAAGTCATATTGAGCCTCTTGCAAGACCTTCCCACCAATACTGAAAAAAAGTGCATATCTTATCCGGCACCAGCCTCTTACAACCTAGAAGAGTGATTATAATGATAAACAGAACCGGAGGAAACATACACTTCAATTGCTTTATCCATCCCTCTCTTCCAGTGGACAGGCTGACCAGTGTTAATGCCTCACCAAATCGATCATCATGCTTCAGCATTAGGTTTGCAACAGTATGACCTTTTCATGGTATAAAACTCAAACTATCACAGTTTCATGTCATCAGTGCATTACACAATTATTTTTAATATTATCCATTAAATGGATAACTAACAATGCAGAATATTTACCCAGTTCACCTCACAGCAAAAATGGTCTGTATTTGATTCCCAGCCATGGGTCCCTTCTCTGTAGAGTTTGCATGTTCTCCTGAGTCTGCATAGGTTTCATCCCACAGTCCAAAGACATGCATTCATTCATTTTCTTCCTCCTTCTTTCCTCCTCCAGCAAACTCATTTGTGCCATTTGTATTTGTGATCTCATTCTTCTCATTCACAACCCAGAGCTTTTGACCAGCAGTGAGTGTTGGAACAAAGAATTACAGAGATATCTCCTGGCCATATTTGCTAGGGGAGTCTTTTCTTCGGCATGCTATCTCCACCAAGGGTCAGTGTCAGTTTCAATTGTAAAAAGAGACATGTACATCACCTCTGACAGCACCTTTTTATGGAAGTTTTGATTTCCCATGGTTACCTTTTTTTCTTCTTGTGTAAGCACTGCTCATTTTCTTCCCTTTTTGCCTGAGGATATTGCTTGCAACACTGCTATTACAAACTTCTTCCCCTATGCTTCAACTGTGTGAACCAATGTTTTTACAGAAGCTTCCCTTAAGTCAGGCCTTCACAAAGCTGGAGATGTGTAACACTTGTTCCACCTGCTCTGTATATCTCACTTCTAGCAAGTTTTTCATTACTTGCATGACAGCAGAATATGTTGCCTTTGGCTGGCTCAGTGAAGGTTTTACTTCACGTCACTTCACTTCACATCAAATGTTCAATATTACATATGTATAATTGTCAATCAAATAAAAATATATGCTTTTAGTATTTAGCTTGACCTCCATGTGTCTTTGACTGTAATACAACTGGAACATCTGACAGAAAACTCCTGACAGTAATTTCACTTTCAATTAAATTGCTAATCCTAGAGGTTTCTATACAAATATCATCTTCACAATGCAGCTTTAAGGAATCTGTATCTGAGAGTTTAGTTCAGCAAACAGAAGGTGATTTAAAACTACATCTGGTTGGTACTGGATACAAAGAGACAAATCAGAATATAAAAATAAAATTAAATATATTTGGGTGCAGGTCTTCAGGTCTTCAGGTCTTCTGCCTTTTTCATACTACTATTGTCTCAGAAATTATACCAGACTGTTATAGCCTGGTCCATTCCTTGTTATTGGATGAAAAGTCTGCGATGGAACCCATTAATTAAATGAAAGTGACTATTCTTGTCATTGTGAAACACAGCACAGCACACAGTGAGCCACAACAAAATTAAACATTAGCATTTTACCCATACACACAAACATACACATGCAACATGGGGCAGGTATTGATTTAACTATTGATGTCTGTGTGTATAAGAAATAAAAATAAATCTTATTTCTCTGTAATGTATGTGTCAAGTGTAGGTAGGATGTAGGCTTGAGTAAGGAAAATTAACTGAGCTTTATTAAACAAAACAAAACATCGACCAAAACAAGAACCTAAATCATAGCCTACACAGTGCCCACAGGTGCCTTGTCACCACAGGGCTTGTTCCAAAATTTAGCACTAGTCACCATAGAGATCCATATAAAAAATTGTTTTTAATTGTATTGCTGTTCTTTTTTAAATTATTTGCATAGATTTGAAAATGACTATATACTGATTATGTGTGAGAAAGTGTGTAATTCTCTTTTGCAGGGCAACTGTGGTAACAGCACAGCAGCACAAGAGACAGAAAAAGCTTCCATGCTAACTGGCGAAAAAATCACAAAAGCAACTGAAGATCCATTTAAAGTTTCTAATTTTTTGAAAAAACAAGACAAGACAAGCCTTATCTGATGGGGATGCCTTTAAAGGAGCAATGATGATAATTGCAAATGCTGTGTTTAAAGACAAGAAGAATAGTCTTTTCTTTTTTTTATGTCATTTCCACTCTCTGATGTACAACTGGGGGCAAGTAGGATGATTAGAAGTGTTGGCTATGTCTGGGAACTTAATAGAGCAGCTAGACTGGGATCTTGTTAAGTGCTGGTGGTTTTGCAACCAGTGTAATGAGTCCATGGACACAGCAGCACTACATGGTAGCCAATGTTTATACATCTTACATAACTGATAAATTGTACAAGCAAGGGTTCATGATTTTTTAAAGAATGTTACAAAGGTAGACGTTAGTACAAATGGGGGACATTATTTGAAGTTTCCTGACCAAAAGGGCAAAATCATAGACTAAAACAGACAAAAATCTTGAAACCGGAACCAAAACAGAAGTAGTGATAGGTCCAAGGACAGGAGAAAAGGAACCAGGAGACAAAGTAGTTGGCAACAAGAAACCAAAAGATCAAGAAGGCTAATCTTTTACATACATTATTGGGTTGATTCTTCTGTCATGGGTTGAAGGCAGGAAGCAAGGAATGTGTCTCCAGTGTCTCTAAAGGCAGTTTCAAAGTCCTCTATCCAGATCTTAAAAATGCCCACATAACCAAGTGTTCACATGGCTCATTATTCTCCAAAGGTTATAAAATATAACCTCATTAAACCTTCACAAAATTACTTTTTTACTGGATTATGAATTTTGTTTGTTTAAGCATGTGTAAATCTCACAAAAGATCCATATGGCATAAATAGACACAGTCACTGTACTAAAATGCTGTTCTGGAAATCAGATACTTATTTATATAGAATAGATACTGTAGCTCACTCTTAACATGCATTAATATATTCAGCCTTACTACTACACTGACTCTGCTCTGAGGACTCTTTCACCACCAGCAACACAGTGAACCAGACTGCAGCACAAAAACATTTTTTTTTTCCTTTCTGTACTATTTCCCTGTTCTACAAACGAGGATGAGAGCATGATTAAAGTGTAATCATGCATGTAAGAGGGTATAGTAGTATTTGGGGGTATACATACAGTCATGTGAAAAATTAAGGACACCCCTTTAAATATTCAGTTCTTTATTAAGAAATGTTTACATATCGATGTCTAATCTTATTTATATTTATCTCTGGTAAAGAAAGTGATTTAATTGCAGGTAAACAAAATAAATTAACCTTGATGGATTCATTAAACAAAAAAGATCAACAAAAATGATCTTTCCTCCTAACTGAGGAAAAATTTAGGACACCCTAACTGGCCCTGGATCGGAAGATTGTGGGTTCAATTGCCTCACCAGTAGGTTGCCCTGAGGTACCCTTGAGCAAGGTACCATCCCCTTCACTGCTCTGCACTTTCAATAGCTAGGTGAAACACAGAGGTTGAATTTTGTTGTGCTGTGCTGTGCTGTGTTGTGTTTCACAATGACAAGGGTAATCACTTTCACTTTTTTTCACTTTCAATAGCTAGTGTTACCCCCTTTGGATGAAATAACGGCAGTGAGATGCTTCTTATTACATCTTCCAGTCTCTGACATTGGTCAGGGGAATGTTTGCCCCACTCCTGCAGAATTCTTTAAGCTGTGAGATGTTTGAGGGGTTTCTTGCATGTACAGCCCATTCACTCCACAGCATCTCAGTGGGATTAGGATCTGAGCTTTCCATATTCAGCCAGTCCTTGGTGGATTCACTGGTATGTTTTGGGTCATTATTGTGTTGCAGGGATATTATTCATTGTGGATTCTATGATGGTGAGCTTGCCTGGTCTTGTGGCAAAATTTCCAAACCATTACACTCCCACTTCCATGCTTCACAGTTGGTATGAGGTTCTTTTCCTGGAATGTGGCAATTGGTTTACGCTAGACATGTCCATTGTTCTGGTGTCCAGATAATTCAATTTTAGACTCCTCTGTCCAAAGAACATAAATTCAGAAGTCTATGTTCTCTCTGGCAAACTTAAGTCTGGCCTTGATGTTTCTGTAGAGAGCAAAGGTTTCCTCCTTGCACAACCCCCATGCAAGTTAAAGTTGTGCAGACTCTTTCTGATTGTAGAGACGTGTACTTTCATATCAACAGTAGCAAGTGCCTGCTGTAGGTCCCGTGATGACATTTTATGGTTTTTGGAGACTTCTTTTAGCATCTTGCGGTCTGCTCTCAGGGTGATCTTGTTTGGACGGCTAGACCTGGGCATGTTGGCAGCTGTTTTGGAAGTCCTCCACTTGTAGACTATTTTCTGGACAGTGGAATGGATGATTGCAAATTCTTTTGAGATCTTTTCAATCCCTTACCAGACTTTTTAAATCCCTTACAGTCTTCTTTCAGAAGGCCTCAGACAGCTCCTTTGATCATCAGGGTGTTCACTCTTACCTCAACAGCAGGGAGCAGCTATTAAAAGCGCCCGGGGAGCAGTGACGGAACCTTTCTCAAGGGTACTTCAGTGCAACCTAATGGTCTTTGATTCTAACCCATGACCCCATCCTGGGGACAACTCCCTAACCACTAGGCCACTGCTGCCCCATAATGTTTCTGCCTGGTTTCAAACCGGGGACCTTTTGGGTTAGGCAAACGTGTTAAATCCTGTTTCTGGGACATTACTGGAACATGACAGAGTTTTTATGGATAAACTGAGAATCATAACAATAGTGGGAGATATCCCAGGAGTGGCCTGCCTGTGAAATCCTGGAGAAAAGCTGTGAACCATCCAGGAAGGCATCCAAAGTTCCAGCAAAAGTTTTCTGTAACTTCAACTAAGAGCAGCATTCAAGATCCCAGGGAAAGGATCAAACTGTGCAAAAGAGGCAATTCATAGGTTTTGATACCTTTTGTCTTTTAATAAATTGCACTGTTAATTAATATTCAGATAACAGTCAATTGATGTCTTACACAAAGGAAATCCCTGCACTATACTGATTAATTACCCAACCTCACCCTCAAAGGTCTCACCCTCCTCCCTTCCTCTTAGAAACTGTAAGTTAAGCACTACAGCACTGGTGGCCAATTTCGGCCCTGAAAAGCTGATGTCCCACACAGATTGGTAGTTGCTTCCCTGGACACTCATACTAAACATAATTCACTTTTATGCTTTTTACAAATACACTTTAGTGGGGTTTTTTTTTCACAGAAATGTCTTTCTAACCACCCACCCATACAAGCCAGTATGTTTACAGCTCCTGAAATCTTTGACAGGTACTGAATTCATTAGTTCCATATGGGTACCTGATCATGTAGGAATTTTCTCTTATAATGAATGCTTAGAATGTCGCACCACTCAGAAAGTCAGTAACAGGAACAATTAATTAACTTTAATATCTAATGTCTGGAATGGCAACCATTGTTACCTTCAATTTCAATATATTTAATTTATAACTGGTCTCGTTTTCCTCAACAAGAGGCAGCCTGTTGGCTATAATGGAAAAGGACATGGTGAATGTGTTCCAGTTTACAGTCAACAAGGTGCTTGATGAAAAGCTCAGTTGCTGCTTGAGAGACAGAGGACACTGGGGCATCCCTGACAGCTGCTACATTGTGTCTGTCCTCCAGTAAAGATTAGAACAGCTTAGGTTGTTTGCTAAATGAAGTCCCGAAGGACCTTTAGGGCTCTGACGACAGACAGAGAGTTTGCATAACATACGTTTTTATATAAATTCAAGTAGCTTTTGACCTGTGTTTGGTAGAAGTCATAATATTCTTTCATTTCAGGCTTGATTTAGTCTTTGTAAATACACATTTGTTATCCTGGTCCTGGATCTATGTCTGGATCTATGTTTGTTTATTTAATAAAGGGTTTCCCACCCCTCATTTCTGCCACATTTCACTCTCGTCTCATTTATATAATCAGTTTCATGCCCTGTCTTAGTCCTGCCTCTCCCCAGATGTGTCTCAGTGTGCCCTTGCCTTGGTGTTGTGGGTGAGGTGTCATAATATTCCCTTGTGTAGTCTTGGTCAGGTCTATCTAAATACACACATGTTTCTTTCCACTTATTTGTTCCTGGATTTATGTTTAGTGTTTTTTGGTAGACAAACAAAATCATCATTTGTGTATATATATAGTCGTCTCCCTTCTCTTCTCAAAATGAATTTGACAGATGATTATTGCTAGGTTTACAGGACAGTAGTGAGACAGGCTATGTTGTATGGGTTGGAGATAGTGGCACTGACGAAAAGACAGGAGGCGGAGCTGGAGGTGTCAGAGTTAAAGATGCTGAGATTTTCGTTGGGTGTGACGAGGATTGACAGGGTTAGAAATGAGTATATTAGAGGGACAGCTCAGGTTAGACGTCTTGGAGACAAGGTTAGAAAAGCAAGGTTGCGTTGGTTTCCAGAGGAAAGACGAGGATTATATTGGAAGGAGGATGTTGAAGATGGAGCTGGCAGGAAAGAGGAGAAGAGGAAGCCCAAAGAGGAGGTTTATGGACATGGTGAGAGAGGACATGCAGGTGGTCGGTTTGAAGCAGGAAGATGCAGAAGAAATGGAGACAGTTGATCTGCTGTGGCGACCCCTAAACGGGAGCAGCCGAAAGAAAAAGAAGAAGATTATTGCTAGTACTGTCTTGGTCTAACTGCTGGGCTGTTATCAACCTGTTCTCATTTGCTCCTGCATCTCACTTGTCATTTTTCAAATGAGGCTTGTCATTTATTGACATTACTTCTCATAAATAAGAGGCCTTGTTCCACCTGATGGAAATTAAACAACCACCCTCTGCTCTTAATCTACCATCATTTTGTACTTGTGAATTATTCATCTATGTCTATCACTTTTCAGCATTACAGGGCAGACTGCTTGCAAAGGTTTCACGATGGAGCACATCACAATCACAGTTACTGTCAGCCCATCAATTGTTCCAGATTAGTTGAGCATTCATTCAACATATGTCTGCTGTATGTAAATCGGATTTTATATTTCTCAGTCTCTTCTCTCAATATGAGGTGTGCTTACCGGAGTGTGCTCACGCTTGAAGAAAAGCACTTCTGCCCCTAGTCCTGGGCTGAATATTCATTGTGGAGGTTTGGTGCTAGCTCACAGATGGCAGAAGCAGATGCTCGTTACGGCAAGTGTCAAATTTCCGGGATTTGCATCCTTGACAAAACAAATAAAGTGATATTGTGGATGGGGAGACTTGTCTCTCCTGGCAGTACTGTCAGCTCATACTCCACCAAAAGCTGAGCTGACAGCTGAGAGAAAATGTGTGATAAAAAGATTCTACTGTGGAAAAAAGCTTAGAGCTGGTGTTGTGGGACATGCTAGCAACCATTTCTAATTTGCTTGACAATAAAAACAAAAAAACAAACGTTTTAGTTTAAATTTAATTTACATTAGGGTCCCTATTGCAGAATATTTGCACTCATGCTAAAATCACAACTTTTAATGAATGAAAATAAGTAAACAGCCTTTAGAATTATGACTCTTATGCAATTTTTACTGAACATTTTCTCTTTTTTTAATCTAACACTATTCTGTCTCAAATGCATGTTTTTAAAGCTAGCACCCTTGTGGACTATGGTCCCCAAATATGTCAAGTTATCTTTACTCAGAAACAGGGAATCATAGATGATCAATTAACAAACCAGATAAACTTGTCTTTGCCAGGTCCAGTTCTGCCCATTTAAGTTCTTTTTGACACTAGACGGATGCATTTTGACCAGCTTTCCCCATACTCAGCAGGATGTAATCTACTGTATGTTATGACACATCCAGCTTGTAATGGAATTAATACCTTTGATAATATCTGCCACAGTAGCACAGGGTAGTTTTCATTGCTCTGCCAAAAGAAGTCTTGTTCACCATTTTGTTGATTCATGGTTTGCCTGAATTTGAATTTGAATTTGGGCAGCGGTGGCCTAGTGGTTAGGGCGTCAGCCACATGATCGGAGGATCGGGGGTTCGAACCCCTTCCCAGTAGGTTGCCCTGAGGTACCCTTGAGCAAGGTGCCGTCCCCATCACTGCTCCCCGGGCGCTTTCAATAGCAGCCCACTGCTGCACATGTGTGTATGGGTGAAATGCAGAGAGCGAATTTCCCATTCGTGGGATTATAAATAAAGGATTATTATTATTATTATTGAAATGTTGTCAGTAGGTACTCACCACTGCTGACTGGAGCCATCAACTAGCTTGCCCTATGCTGAGATGCTCTGACCTCAATTTCTAGTGGTGCCAGTGACGGTGACATACATTCTTCAGAAAACTTTCTAATGGAAGTATTTTTTTCCCCACTGGATATATTTATATTACTATGGTTACATAGTATGGATACAGTTACTATGGTTATTATGGATACAGTACTGTGCAAAAGTTTTAGCTCCAAAAGGCAGGTGTGAAAAAATGCTGTAAACAAAGAATGCTTTCAAAAATGGAAGTGTTAATCATTTATTTTCATCAATCAACAAAATGCAGTAATCGAACAAAAGAAAAATCAAAATCAAATCAATATTTGACGTTACTACCTTTTGCCTTCAAACCAGCATCAATTCTTATAGGTACACTTGCACAAAGTCAGGGATTTTGTAGGATTATAGTGGTGTATGATCAACCAATTTTACCAAACAGGTGCTATTGATCATCAATGTCACACGTAGGTTGAAACACAGTCATGTTTGGAACCACCTACCAGCCGAGTTCCTTCAAAAACTGTGTGCAAGTGTACCTAGAAAAATTGATGATTGATGAAAAATAAACAATCATTATTTATATTTCTGAAATCATTATTTATATATACTTCTGTATATATATATATATATATATATATATATATATATATATATATATATATATATATATATATAAAAAAATCTGACTTAACTTTAGCTGACAGTCATAATGTTGTCAATAGTAAAAATTTCTTTCTTGTAGCAAGAGGACAAATTCTGTAAAAATGTAGATGATTGATAATAAATTATCAGCAAGAAATCTTGACAGCAAGATTGGGAACTAGAAGAAGAGAGAAGTCAGAATTTGGAAAGTACTAAAACCTATTGCTGTGCTAGTCTTGCTTTGTGAAATGAATCCTCTATAATAACTCTTAGTTTTGAGGAAATACATTTAGTTCATAAGCAAACACTGTCATGCTTTGACATGTCAAAGCAACTTGCATATTTTAAATCACAGGATCAATGTTTGGAGAAAAGCAAGTGAATCAGATCTATATACAAAGAGAGGAGAGAAAAAAATTCTCCTCTTCTTTAAGAGGATTGTACCATTTAAAGGAATTACCTTGGTGGTTCGGCATTGATTTCTATGATTGATCTGGGGCCTTCTGGGCTACTGTGGCCTTCTGCTGGTTTAAAACCAATTACAAAATAATGATTAATCTAAAGATGTTTGGGGATGTAAGCCTTCACTAGCTTTTAAAAGACTCTGGGGATTGCCATACACCTTTCAAAGCAAAAAAAAAAAAAAGAAAAAAAAAATTCTCTGTGGGTGCTTCCTAATCGAATGCATCCTTTTGTTGAAAAGGACACATACTACAGTTATTTTTGACTGAGAATTTAGAGTAGCCCTTTGATCTGATATTTATGTTAATAATTTCAAGACCGCCACAAAGTAAATTTATTATCATGTATTATATCCCATTTTTAAGCACTGTGAGCAGTTAGAAATAAGCATCTAAACAGTGTTAGTATGTTATGCATATTAATGCATATTATGGTAAAAGTGGGAACATAACAAATTAAAATGCTTGGAAATGATTTTTAGCTGGAACCAAATAACAAATTGTGGGAAGATTTGTTCTGAAATAGTAAAAAAGAGGGCATGAAGGTGGGAATTATTAGTCTGTGCCTAAAGCCTCAAGAAACCCAGTTATCTGGAAGGATTATTTGCAAGAAATCTGTACAAGAAAATGAAACTAAAAAATAAAAAAAGCACGATTAGAGATGAGATGTGCTGAGCATGGGTGCATTATTACGTTGTAACCAAAAAGTGATTCTGTGAGTGGGACTGGAAGGAAAAAATGTTTTATAACTAACATTAACAAAAATAACAGTAACAATGCTTGTGATGCTTATCAGTGTTTTTGATGTGTATCAGATTTTACTTACGGTTTTTGAGTGTATCTTTTAATGCTAGTCGAGTAACAGTTTCACATTTCCACAGCAATGGTTAAACAGCATCTAACACAGCTTACCCACAACTGCCCCTAGGCACAGATATTGCAGCCCACTGCTCCTGATGTGTGTTCTTCTGATGTATTTAGGATTGGATAAAATTCACTGCTCATAGCTTTTGTGTGCCAGCACAGGAATTTCAATGTTTCAACTGGCTGTTACCAGTACTTACATTGTTGCATTTATTATTAATGTATAACTACACGGTTGTTAGACACATTTGATACAAAGTAGGACCAGAGATAAAACAGATGATCCTTCTAGGAGAAGAACATCTATTGATAAATAGTCTGCATCCATGATCTACATGACTATAAAAACCTGAGAAAAGAGTTGACAAAAAGAGTGAAAATATACCACTGCAGAATGACAGACAGAATGCTGCCCTCGGCAAACACCTGAGGTAAAATTGCCCTGCTAGTTTATGTGAAGTGAATCTGGAATGGAGGCAATGGTTTTCTAACAGGGACATGTTGCACAATAATGCTTCACACAAAAAATTAAAAGACATTAATTAAAAGTCTTCCTCATGCTTACCTACATACATACTCTTTTGTGTTATGGCTTGAGAAATCAATACAGACAAATAGGCAAAAATCAATAAACATTGAGTTAAAGGAAGTAATCAAACAATGCAGTCTATAGATAGGTGTGCTGTGGTATTTTGCAGCAGTCTATTTAAGACTTCTAATGTGCAAGGTGGGTCTTCTATGGATCAGATTAGTTTTTTGACAGTTGCTTGATTGGATTGAATTTTGTAATCTGAAATGTACTGTATTTTTTCTCATGAATGGTTTAACCCAGATATTAAACCATCATAATCTGCCCCTTGTCATAAGTTGCTAAAGGATGGTAGTCTAGGGATAGGATAGTTGCCTATGGAAAAAGAGGTTGCAGCTTCAAATATCACCTCCAATAATACTTCCATTGGGTTCCTAAAAAAGACCCTTATCCCTAAATTTGGGGCAGCGGTGGCCTCAGGATCCAGGATCCGATGGGTTTTAATCCTGTACATTTTCTCTTGCTTTCTAATATATCCCCTTGACCAGTGCTATTGTAACAAGACAATCAGTGTCATTAACCTAACCTGTGCTTTAAATGTTGTGATGCTATGACTGATGTAAATATGTTTTATAATAGAAATAGTTTTAGGAGACTAATTTGATAGATTTAAAGGTAATAATAAAATGAAGAATAAAGATCAAAATAAATAAATACATTTAAATATGCTTGAGCAAGTATATAGACATATTTAAAAATGGGAAAAGCCAAATGTACTAAGTAAAAATTCTAGAAATAGCCAGAAGAGTAACTGTAAGGCACAAAAAAAAAAATTATATATACAGTACTGTGCAAAAGTTTTAGGCAGGTGTGGAAAAAATGCTGTAAACAAAGAATGTTTTCAAAAATGGAAGTGTTAATCATTTATTTTCAAGAACAACAGAGAAATCTAAATCAAATCAATATTTGGTGTGACCACCCTTTGCCTTCAAAACAGTTCTTCTAGGTACACTTGCACACAGTTTTTGAAGGAACTCAGCTGGTAGGTTATTCAAAACATCTTGGAGAACTAACCACAGATCTTCTGTGGATGTAGGGCTTCCTCACATCCTTCTGTCTCTTCATGTAATCCCAGACACACTGGATGATGTTGAGATCAGGGCTCTGTGGGGGCCATAAGAACTGATGCTGGCAAAAGGTAGAAACACCAAATATTGATTTGATTTAGATTTTTCTTTTGTTTGCTCACTTTGCATTTTGTAAATTGATAAAAATAAACAATCATTATTTATATTTCTGAAAGCATTCTTTGTTTACAGCATTTTTCCACACCTGCAGGTGTATATATATATATATATATATATATATATATATATTAGAGAAAAAGATTAATGTCTTGAAATTAGGGGAGAAAAATGTTTTTAAAACCTCAGGTTTGTTGTTTTTTCAGCTTACTTTATAGTTGAAAAATTTACAATAATAAATATTGTATGAGTATGAATATGGATGGAACACAGCAGCAGTGTTGTAACTAGACTGTACAGAGCAGCAGTCAAAAGAGCAGCATTGTTAAAGTGCAGAATGCAAATTAAATAGTAATAATAATAACAATAAAGTGACTTTGTGCATAACCAAGAAGAGGTAGACAGAAGGATTTATGGAAGGAGCAGGTCATCATTTACAGTTTAGTATCATTTACAGTTCAACAGTCTGATGGCCAAGGGGAAGAAACTGTTTCCCAACCCGTATGCTACAGAATCTTTTCCCGGATGGCAGGAGGGAGATGAATGTGTGGGATGGGTGTGTGGGATCATTCACAATGCTGGTTGCTTTGTGGATGCAATGAGTGGTGAAAATGTCCTGAATAGAAGGCAAAGAGACACTGATGATCTTCTCAGCTGTCTTCACTAAGTGAAAGCAAAAGTGACAACCCTTGTCATTGTGAAACGCAGCACAGCACAACACAATGAAATTAAACCTCTGCATTTCACCCATACACACACGTGCAGCAGGGGGCAGCTATTGAAAGCGCCCGGGGAGCGCTCAAGGGTACCTCAGGGCCACCTACTGGTGAGGGAATCGAACAAAGATAACTTGACATTAGCACTGATGGACCAACAGACAGATGAAACAAAAGTTAAAACTTATGCATATTTGTATGCAGCACAGGTAAACCCAAGCATCTGTGAAGCATAATGGAGGGAGTGTAATGATGCATGGTGAACTCTGGAACCACCAATATCATGGACTCTTAAAACCCACCAATAGCTTGAACTCTTAAACCCACCACTTCACCCACCACTTCCTCCACTTTTCATTCTGTATTTATTTATTTATCTCGTGTTGCACTCTTGCACTTTAAATACAGTAACACCGCTCCACCACACTACATACACCATAATGTGCCTGGGCTGCTTTGTTCCACAACACTGCAGCCTTCCACGGATGAATGTACTGTCTGTCGTGCCGTCTGTTGTTGTCTGTCTTGTCTGTCTTGTCCGTACTTGTTGCCCCGTGTTGTGTCTTATGTTGTCTTGTGTTTGTCTTGTGTCTTGTCTTGTGTGTAGCACCAGGGTCCTGGAGGAACGTTATTTCGTTTCACTGTGTACTGTGTATATGGCTGAAATGACAATAAAATCCTACTTGACTTGACTTGGCTTGACTTGATGTAATCAAACTCAAAAGGAAAAACAATAAAACATTAAACACAGTAGTTTTTAAATGGCATAATGTAACACGGTATGACCTGGAGCATCACCTAACAAAGGGAAAATGTAAATTTTGATTTATTTAAACAAAGTAACATTCTGAATGTAACATAGGAATCCTGTTCATTAGAACTTCCTGTGCATTTACTCAGCTCTATTTACCACATAGTAGTTTATAGCTTGCAATTAAACATACGTTTTGTTTAAACATACGTTTTTGTGTGTGGCTAGAGGTTAAAGTACAATCTAAATCATTGTCCAAATGAGCTATTTATGGCCCAAACTGAAGGTCTAGCTCTAATACTAATGGTTTCCGACTGATGAGGGATATATGTCTGGAGTGACATTGCCCTTGACAGCTGCACACACAATCCCACAAAAATGTTAAATATTTAAGGAAAAACTTAACAAATATAAAGTGATTTTCTTAGAATACCTTCAGAAACGTATGAGGTTATTTAAACATGCTTTTCCAGTCATAAATGTTTGTTTGGTAGAGATTTTTAATAACTTTGCTTTTCAGCAGGAACATCATATCACTCACATCACTCACTAAGGGAGAAAGTCTGCTTAAATGAATGATTTCATGAGTGACATGTTCTATACAACAGTCCAATGACAGGTTCTTTCTGAGCTCGTATGTTCATCGTCAGTAACATCAGCACTCATCTCTCTGGTAAATCCCTTTAGGTTTCAAGACAGAGGTATGTTCGCCTCCAAAATAACACAATGCCTTGTGGAGGGAAACATCTTATTTATTCATACACCAGAGCATAGCATCAAAGCGCTCAAGGTTATGCCATGTGACAGTTTTCTCAGATACACTGGTGACCAAAGAGCTATTGTGTGTGTGTGTGTGTGAGTGTGTGAGTGTGTGTGTGTGTGTGTGTGTGTGAGTATTTCTCTGTTGGTTTGTTGTTTACAGCATTATCAGTTTTGGAGTGTGAAGATTTTGCAGCTGTCCATTAAAGCAAATGTAATAAACAAATCTGAATTTACTTTGAAGCTCTCATACACTGCTTGACCTGAAAAGACCAGCTGTAGCTTAACATGATATACATTAATTGTGGAATCACTTCAATAAGCCTATGCAATGTATTTATTTTTGGGCACTTATTGTTTTGGTAAAATCTTGTACTAATGAGGGGGGAGCCAGACAGCTCTGAAAAGTCTCTGGCACAACCCAAAGATTCTCAATGGGGCCATGGTCTGGACTCTGTGATGGTCAAGCCATGTGCAAAAAATGTCTAAGCTCCCTGAACCATTCTTTTGTAATCTGAGCTAGATGTATCTTGGCAATGTAATTATGCCCATGCCATCAAGAAATGAAAAATAGAATCCATGCATGGAAAATTGTGGTCATTCAATATTCAGGTAAGCAGGTGAGCTTGTGTTTTTGGGCACATATTATTGCTGAACCTAGATCTGAACTAAAGCAACCTGTCATAATACTGGCCAGGCTTGTAGGGTTGCAGGCTTGTATACTTTGCTTCAATCATGTTTTTAAGAATTGAAAAGCTACTCACTGCTTTAATTAAGGTTACATTTCTTTTTGCAAGCCAAAGCATATTAATCACTGCATTAATTATTCAATTAATTGATCTTATTAATTGAGCTTAGTTAAAACCAGTGGATGACCTTTTAGGCTAGGCTGCCCCAGAATCTAGAAACTTCTCACTGTAAGACAACTGAGCAAATCACTGTACCAACAAGCACCCTCATAGCAACTTACAAAAACTAAAATGTACTGAAAGTGAGAACTGATCATACTCACTAATTAATTTAATGTAAGTGCTTATAATGATTAGGGTTGTGGCTGGAGCTGGAGAGGTTCCTAGTGCACTGAGCTGCTCTCAGCATCTCACAAAAAACTATAATGTATGTTAAATGAGAACTGATGATATTAAGCAAAAACGCACACAAGAACCAAACAAAAGTATGAAGTACTTGACCATTATATATTTTTTTCTTAATATATTTAAATCATTTTTTGTGAGTTGCTGAAGTATTTTTGTTTGCTATGTAGGTGTACTTTTGGATTTTTTGTCTGGAAGCTGCCTCACAAGGGTGTTTCTTTGGTGAACAAGAGAGTTTTAAACCACAATATAATTTCTGGACATTGAAGACAGTGAAGTTTATGACATACACATTTGCTAATGCTGCTGAATGACTGTCCACCAATCCCTCCTAATCAATGAGCCTCTGGCATGGCCAAGCTCTGGGGCTTCATCATAACCTGCCCAAAGATTTTTGTATTTAAATCAAAGGTCACCAAAACTTATAGTTTATTCATATCTTTGCGTGGCACAGAGGGAAAGTTTATTAGTCCATGCTGAAGTTGGTTTTGATGATGAGTTGTTTTTGTGTCTGCCTTGTGATGGACTGTGATCTATCAAGGGTGTTTCTCCACCTTTTATTCCATAAGTCCTGGTATAGACTCCAGCACTGTGACAATAGTAAGTGCATAAGATGATAGATGGATGACTGTTTCCTTTAAGTTTATTACATCCTTATGGTTTTCCTTTGCTGGCCTTAAAATTTTAACCATTATTTTAAAACTTCTTGAAACTAGTGCACTGCAGACAGAAAAACAAAGAGCGCTTATGTGTCATTTATCCCAGCTTTTCAACTATAAATAAATAAATGTGACATGCTTTATATTTCTTGAGGATCGAGACTAAACTCATCCTCTTAAAAGCTATAAAATATTTTATGCAGACCCACTCTGGCTGCCTGGAACGAGACAGAACTGAAAAGAACTGAGTAAAATAATGGACAGAAAGAAATTGTTCCTCATTTAACTTTATAGCTGAACCTTCATTAAGCTTTTCTTTAATAGGCCCATCTTTCTAAATCAGATTGGGACCTTAATAGTGGCCCACCGTTCTTTTATATTGGAAAAGTACTGTTAAAGTGTTGGTTGTCTTCAGCTCTACGTGCTGGCATTTGAGACATGCATGTTCCCATCTACAGTAATGGATATTAAGTCTTATAAATTAGCACACAACTCCATTACAAAATGAAATGGGTGAGATGATGTGCAAAAAGGTTACTCATTTTACCTTTAGAAGTAACTGTTTCTGGCAATAACAAACACATGGTAAAATTTAAATCAATCAAATAGGTCATGACATTCATTGTCCTCCACTGGTTACCTATGGCTGCTGACTCAAATTCAAGTCACTGCAAGTTGCCTTCAAACAGAATCGAAAATGCTTTCCTGGCATTACTATCCCTACACACAAGACAATCTCAGTCTAGACTCTTCTCATTCAACTTCTTCTCTTTAATTAATTTGCTGTACTATTAAAATTAATTAATTCTCACTTCTTCTTCTACTACTATGCTGTAGCTTGAATGTTTTTCCTCATTTTGGATTAGGATGCTTTGGATAAAAGCTAAATGAGTAAATATAAATTACAAATCTTACTAAGCAATGCATGTTAAGTCCTATAAGTTCCTGAGAGTATCTCCCTGATGTAATTACATACTTATATTTGAATATTATAGCAATACACAATAAATAATTCAGCTTTTGAAGGTTAACACTTTTAAATGCCTGCAAATTTGAGCTCACAGCTGATCCCCAAGTTGACAGAGTGCCCCCAGTGAGAATCTGAAAATATAGTCCTCCTAGCTGTCAGTTGAATTTAGGGAGCTAGTCTGTTGGCGGTTGGCCTCAGGCTTCAGTTGAACTTATGCATGCCCTTACATCACAGGCTCTAGTGGGCCTTGTGTCTTTAGAAATAGAAAGGCAAGAGCCCAGGGGATGCATTACTCACACTTTAATATGATTAGCCATTTTAAAGAAGCAATTTTTGTCTTTGAACACCAGATGTGTACATTTTTAAATGGGACACCCTAGAAACGCATTTGCTTTTTCCTCACTTCATTTTGTGTACAAAGTAATACTATATCTGAAGCACACACCATTCCCAAAAGCCCCTCATGCATAATATAGTGTTGGCAAATGTTTGTGTCTGCTTCTTGCGAGGAATATAATCACTAATTGAGACTCAAGGATTTTTATGTTCTTTCCACTGTATGCTCATGCTCCCTATGAGCAGCTTTTGTCAGGCCTCATTGCAGAGTGCACAGTGCAGTCTTCTCTCACTTAAATGAGGCTTTCATAGTCTTCACTACTAGTTTTCTGTCTGAAGAATGGTATACATAATTGATTCCATGAAATAAATAGCATGAAATCTGAATATTGAGAACTTGCCCTTTGTTGGTATAAAAGAGCTTTATATCATCATCAGGGTCTTTAGTAACCCTTCTTTTGCTGCCTTGGTTTTGACCAAATCAAGCATAACTAGAAAAGGACTATGGGACCCTCTGAATCTGTATATTTACTGCCCTCCAACAGCCAATACCTTGAGTACGATACTGACTCTCCTCTGCAGCCCTAATACATTTACATTTATGGCATTTAGCAGACATACACATCCTAATTACAGGGACAGTCCCCCTGGAACAGCTCAGGGTTAAGGGTCTTCCTCAGGGACCCAGTGGTGGTAGTGCTAGAGGTGGGATTCGAACTGGGGACCTCTTGATCCAGAGGTCCATAGGCAAGTACCCTACCACTAGACCACCGCCACCCCGATAGTAAATGTTTTCAGTCCATAGCCCCAATCACTGATGGGAAAACAACTCACTGTAAAAACTCATTTCTATCTGTGGCGCAGGGGCAGAGAAAACTGCTTTCATTTCAAATGCCAGTCTGGACCATTTCATAAAGAGTGGCCAAATTGGCCACACACCATATATATTCAATTAAGTGTTGACCACTGGGGTCAATTACATGATTGCCTATTTAGATTTTGCCGGTAACCTTTTCTATGAGACATGTGACATCAACACAAGGTCAAGAATTGCCTATGATTGGCCACCTTCCATCAAAATGCTATTGACATGATTGAATGAAATGTCTCATGACATTCTACTGATTGCTGTGTGAGAGCTGTGCTGGCCAAGAAAAGCTTACTTTTTGCTGTGGTACCATTCATGTACTGAGTGTCTTCTGCAGAAAAGATTTGTATTTTTAAAGTTTTATTTAAATTAAGTTTTATTGGCATAAAACATATATTTTTGGTCAAAATGTGCTAATGTCAAACATCTTTATACAGGACAATGATACTAAATACATGAATATATGCAGCAGTACAATGTCCAAGGCAGGTATAGTGATAATAAACTCTATTTAACTCTAATTAAAAAGAGTAATATACTAACTTTTCAAATAGCCTGTGATGAAAACACGGACACATCTGACACCACTGTTTCTGATTTTTATGAGAGAGGTGGACAATGAAATGAAAGAGACCGAAGAGCTACTCGACCTCCAGAGCCTTACGGACCAGAGGAATGGATTTATTTGTTTCTGTCAGTTCTGCTGTGGATGACACTATAAAGTTACTGGGTTTATTAATCTAGGCACTCCTGCCATGGCTGGTGACTTAAAAGTTGACAGACAACATTAATTACCAAAAATATGTAATGTTCAAAACGAATCTGAGATATTTTTCAGCTTCCTGAATTTTACTTCATTTTATATGGCTTTCAGATATGAAAGGCAGAGTGATTTTGTTAAGACTTGTTTAGATTTATCATCCATGTGAAGATATGAAAAGTATGCCGTTTATAATAAAATTTAAATTAAATTCTTTTAGCTAATTTGCATTTAATTTTAATTAAATAAGAATAATAAGCAGAATAGCATAGGAATAGTAATCATTTGCAAGTAATATGCACTCTTCTTCTTTTTCTTTAAGCTGCTCCCGTTTAGGGGTCGCCACAGCGGATCAACTGTTTCCATTTCTTCCGGTCCTCTGCATCTTCCTGCTTCAAACCAATCACCTGCATGTCCTCTCTCACCACGTCCATAAACCTCCTCTTTGGGCTTCCTCTTCTCCTCTTTCCTGCTAGCTCCATCTTCAAAATCTTCCTTCCAATATAATCCTTGTCTTTCCTCTGGACATGTCCGAACCAATGCAACCTTGCTTCTCTAACCTTGTCTCCAAGATGTCTAACCTGAGCTGTGCCTCTAATATACTCATTTCTAATCCTGTCCATCCTTGTCACACCCAATGAAAATCTCAGCATCTTTAAATCAGATACCTCCAGCTCCGCCTCCTGCCTTTTCGTCAGTGCCACCATCTCCAACCCACACAACATAGCTGGTCTCACTACTGTCCTGTAAACCTTACCTTTTACTCTAGCTGGTACGCGTCTGTCACAAATCACTCCAGCCACTCTTCTCCACCCATTCCAACCTGCCTGCACTCTCTTCTTCACCTCTCTTCCAAACTTGCCGTTACACTGAACTGTTGACCTTAAGTATTTAAACTCCTCCACCTTTGTTACCTCCACTCCCTGCATCCTAACCACTCCACTTTCCTCCCTTTCATTCACACTCATGTATTCTGTCTTTGCCCTACTCACTTTCATTCCTCTCCTCTCCAGAGCATATCTCCATCTCTCCAGGTTCTCCTCAAGCTGCTCCCTACTCTCACTGCAGATCACAATATCATCAGCAAACATCATCGTCCACGGAGACTCCTGTCTAACCTCGTCTGTCAATCTGTCCATTACTATTGCAAACAAGAATGGGCTCAATGCTGATCCTTGATGTAATCCAACCTCTACCTTAAATGCATCCGTCACTCCCACTACAGATCTCACCACTGTTACACTGCCATTATACATATCCTGAACTACTCTCACATACTTCTCTGTAACACCAGACATCCTCATACAAAACCACAACTCCCCTCTAGGCACCCTGTCATATGCTTTCTCCAAGTCCACAAAGGCACAATTCTGACCTTCTCTGTACTTCTCCATCAACACCCTCAGAGTAAAGACTGCATCTGTAGTGCTGATTCACTGATCCTCACCTCTTTTCTTAACCTAGCTTCCACAACTCTTTCCCGTAACTTCATGGTGTGGCTGATCAACTTTATCCATCAATAGTTCCTACAGCTCTGTGCATCACCCTTATTCTTGAAGACTGGTACCAGTACACTTCGTCTCCACTCTTCAGGCATCTTCTCCCTTTCCAAGATTGTGTTAAACAATCTGGTCAGAAACTCAACTGCCATCTTAAAAGTCCAATTTCCACCAGCACCCTGTAGGCAAAAAGTACTGGTGGCGGTCGTTGTTAACCCGGGCCTTGACCAATCCGGTATGGAATTCTGTTTCATATTGATTTGGCAAAGTTTTACACCGGATGCCCTTCCTGATGAAACCCTCCCCATTTACCTGGGCTTGGGACAGGCACGAAAAAAAAACACTGGCTTGTACATCCCAAGTGGCTGGGTTTGCAAGTAATATGCACTAATAATACAAATATTTAGATCATTTTGCATTTATAATTGTGAACAATATACATACAATTTACATAGGTATCCACAAACATCCACAAACATACAGCCAAAATAAATCAGTTGTGGTTCCTCAAAAACATTAAGGCACTTGCATGGTCTAGCACATTTTCAGCTTGAACACTATTCAATTTAATTTCGATATATTAATATTATTTATAGAAGATTTTGAAATAACAAGTCATTTAGTTTGAATCTTGTAACCTTACCAACGAGAATGGGCCAACGGAGAACGATTTTAAACTAATTTCCTCAAAATAATAAAAAAAGCTTTAAGACCACTTTAAAACCTGCCCACAATGATTTTTAACAAAATACTTGGCCCTATTTTCCCCTGTGGTGGCTGGAATTACTGTTTTTGCAGGAGTCCATTAACTAATGTAACAGAATTAGCACTCTCCTCCAAAAATGCTAGGCTGTCTTATGATGTTGCCTTAGCAACAGTTTTAAAAGAGAGAAATTCTTTTAAAGGCTCATTTTATAGCAACAAAGGGCAAGATGCACTCCAAAAAAACGCGTTCAAGTGCAGAATGCGTTCAGATTTAATTAGACCATATCTAATCATTGAATTTGGTCCAAAATTCAAAATTTATGGTACAAATAAAAAGGGAGAGGCATCTACTCTGGTAGAATCTTCCCCCATGTTATCCTAATGTAGACTGTAGACTGTATTAGAATTCATATTATAAAACCACAATAATGAATAGAAGTAAAAAAGCAGCAACCTGTGTCCATATTTCAAGCATATCTTTCCTCATGATAATTTCATTGATTCTCTTTGAAGAAGGCACAGATAAAAAAGCTGAGAGAGGGGAACCTAATTATATTATCCGGAATACACAGACTTCTCTTCTGAGCTGTAGAAGATCCTTGAGCTAGACACATGAAATGGGGATAGGAATGTTTACTATGTTACTATGTACTCCTGGGTATCAAAAAAAAAAAGATATATATATATATATATATATATATATATATATATATATATATATATATATATATATATATATATATACACACACATGACTGTCAGGGATGTACTGTAAGGCTTGAGACTGACAGTTCAAGGTTGAAGTTCCTTCAATGATGCGCTCATGGTTGTCTAAGGAGTTCTTGTTGTTTGCAAGGCCCTTTATGCCATCTTCACAGTGACTGCAGTTTCCTCTGTGTGTCATGTATTCTCCTTCCTCAGAATGCTCCTGACCCTGTGCACTTTCAGAAGTTCTGATCTCCATGACTGGTGCATAATCATGAACATTAACACTGCTTACCATCTTGGACACATAATCCAGGCCAAGAACCAGCGAGGCCGCCAAGACGTGCACATAATTAAGACTGGGGGCCCCGCTCTTGGTTCCACTGCGAGAAGTTCCGCATTGACCCATCAGGGCCTGCAGTGCAACTTTCCTTTTTCAGTTACCCTGTTCTGAGTCTGCTGAAGTGTGAGGGAAAACAGAAGGGAGGGTGTTTATGAACTCCTTGTTGAAAGTGTTTGGCTGGTGTTCTGTTCTCCCTCTGAGCCCCCTTCTCAGAGTTTTCACATGGCTGCTCAGCCTTTGGAAACTTTACCTGCCCCTCCCTTTTCGTTAGACTGTTCCTCAGCTGTCCCTCTTTGGAGCTATCCACCAGGGTCCCAGCATGCACTGGGGTCTGCTGAGCGAGTTGAGATTTCGAGATCTTCAATTCTGCTTCAGTACCTCTGACATGCTCTTGCAGCTCTGTGTGCTTACTGGCCGCTCTCTGGGCTTTTTCCAGTTCAGCCTGCAGAGCAGTGCTTTTGTCCTGCACCTGCTTCAGCTCTGTTCTGGTCCTATTCAGCTGTTCATAGTGGCCACTTTAGTCTCCAGCTTCTCTTGTTCCTCTGTTTTCTTCAGCCATTCCCTCCGGACAACAATCGCAGCTTGCAGTTTCTTCCTCAGGACCTCTCTTTCTTGCATGAGTTTCCTAACCTCTCCTTGAAGCTCACCATTGTCTTGAGCTAGAGCCTTTCTTTCCGTTTCCATGGTTTTGATTTCACTCTGGCAAAGAGACAAGAGTCCTTTGGTCCTCTTCACATTCAAGGTACCCAGTCTGCTTTTCCTCAAGTTCCCTATTAACTTTAGCCAGTTCTTTCTGAAGGGAACGTGCCTCATACTGGTTGCTCTCCTGCAGCTGGTGCTTCATGGCATGGAGGGAGACATTGTCATCTACCAATCTCTTACACTTTGCATTCAAAACATCAAGATCCTGGTTCCGTGCACAAATTTCGTAATCCTTGGCGGTGGAACTCAGCCTTCATTTCCTGCAGCTGCTCGGCCTGTCTTTCTTCGCAAAGAACATACAGCCACACAGTTTCAGATTCCTAAAGCGTTTGTTCCAATCTTTGAACTTGCAACGGCAGTTCACTGATTATTCCATCATTCCCACTAACCTGGAGCTGCTCCTTCTCTGCCTCCTTCCTGGCAGATGGGTTAGTGGTACTGGGTTTGGGGGTCGACTCCTTGATGCCGCTTTTCATGCTACGAAGGGCCTTCTTGGTCGACCTCCAGGGTCACAGGGGGCGTTTTTTGCCGACTTCCTGTTCTCTGTATCACGGACGGGCTGGTGTCCCATGTTGAATGGTGCAGGGCGCATTCTCCGCTGTCTTCCCATGTTGAATGGTGCAGGGCACATTCTCCGCCATCCTCCCGCGTTGAATGGCGCAGGGTGCATTCTCCGCCGTCTTCCTGCATTGAATGGCACAGGGCGCATCCACTATCACTACCTGCTTTGGATGACGCATGGGAAATTCTCCACTATCCGCCCGCTTTCTGGAGCGGGAGCGGGAAAAGACATGTGGCTTAAAACATCCAGGCACCGCTGTGTGTTCGCGGCTACAGCGGCCAGCCTCTGAAGAAGAAATTCATACCCATCTGTGCTTAGCTCTGGCCCCAAGTTGTTGATGATTGGGAAATCTGGCGTCAGCCACATCAGACGTTGCTTGAGCTCCCTGGCTGTGGCCGCCGGCGTCTGTTGCACCCAGTCCTCGCCCTCCAGTCACTCACGGAGGTCCGCAGAAGCAACGCACACCAACACCCATGTCTCCCAGCTGCAACGTCTCTCCAATCGTGGCTGCTATCGTCCGCAACACCTGCTCTTGTTCGCTTTCATGGCTCGCGATGTCCAGGTTCGGGCGGCTCATTTCTGTAACAGTGGAGGGGTGTGGGAAGGACGTTTGCGCTGAGCCAGGAGTAAGGAACATAGTTTTATTGTTCATATTAACCAAAACAAGATACAAGGACTGCAGTTCTGACCAAAAAAGACACAAAGAACTGCAGTCGAGACCGAAACAAGATATCAAAACCACCATTAACTGTAGGCTTCGCCTAGTGAATGAGCCGTGCTCTGTTCTGACTCAAGGGGCTTAAATAGCAGCCCCAATGAAGCACACCTGTGCCTTCATGAGCTCAGGTGTGCTCAGTCAGAAACTCACCCGTGACAAACTGTGACACAGAGTATCATCAGTGAGCAGGTATTATTTGGGTGGTGATTCATTCTGAGCACAGGAGTGGGATAGCAGTGGTAGATGCAGGCTAGAAAAAAAGCTTGCATCTGTGTGTGTGTGTGTGTGTGTGTGTGTGTGTGTGTGTGTGTGCTAATATAATTATTGAAATAAGCAACATATGCAAAAACAACAAAAAAAAATATTCAAAACAAAATAGGAAACAAGAAAAAATAAGTAGTTACTCTAACTCATTTTTAGATAATATAACTTTTCTTTCCTATGACTTTGCTTGTTTGCTTTATTAATATTTTTTCTTATTATGTATCTTTTTATTTTCAAGTATTTTTATTAGGATTATGTTTTTCTTAAGTATTTATCTCTTTCAGAGATTTCCCCACAAGAAAAATGGTCAACTGAGACCCATTAACTTTTGCCATAATTACTAAATGAAAAAAAAATACATAAAACATTACATATAATATAAAATTATACTTTGGATGAAATCATATTAGATGCGATGATAGGCATTCATTTACAGTTCTTGTTTTCATCTATCAAACTAGCCCTAATGTCAATTGCTACTGTTGTATTTGTCAAATTAAACCCTTTAATTTATTATGTAGAATTTCCTTCATGGAAGTAAACACAAATTTAACATAACATGACTAGTTCAGCTACCACTATGCATGTGTATAAATATTAATAACCAAGTTTTCCCATCCTTGTGGTATAGGGTATCTTGTGATTTATGGTAAACTAGGGATTAAAGGAGCTCTTTTTCTGTTATCGTTGCAGAATACCTCTTGGCCATTAATCTTAACCTCTTTAATTGCCACGGGAATTCTTTACTATTCATTAGCTTGCAGTTCTACATAATGAGCAGATGCAGACCTTTTTTGTCTGTGCTGTTTAAATATTGCAGGGTTGCCCTAAGCTAATACATGCACTTTTTGTAACTCAACATTCAGCCACATTCTTACACTCAAGCTACTTGGTGACCATTGCTTCACTCCCCTAGCTTTCTCTCCTAAGGTAGAACTCCAACTTTGTGATTGAAATGTGAATATTTAATACACATGAATTATTCAGTTGATTGTAAATAGCTTCAGAATTCTTTTTTGTCCTTTCCATCAAGATGTCCTTGTTGAGAGAGGTTCAGATTTACAACTTACTAAAACAAGATTTTACCTAGAAGTGTTACCTAGAAGAGGTATTCTCCAGAGAAGTATGTTATTGAGACAGGTGTGACAAATGTAGTTAATTATTGTGAACTACACAAAAAATGTGTTTATGTTTGCAGCCCTTAAAAAAATAAACAAATATAGACTCATATTATACTCAAAAGAAAAAATCAGAAACATGTATGGTAAGCAATCATTGGTACACTTATTTAGTACCTAATCAGGTAAAGGTTCCTATATTCATGTGCCTATGACCTATGCATTAGTGCTTAAAAAATGAACCGTGTCAGAATGTTGTCATAAAGACACAACTAAAAATACAATCTTTTGAATTAAATAATCTTTGATTAAATGTTCACTGCAAAGATGTATGAAGTTCCGCATACCATTCTTTCATTTCATCCAGAGACCAAGACATTTTTAATAGCAAAACTCAGCCATCATTGTTTAGTAAAACTAATTAGGCAACAATAATCTGGGATTCTGCTTAAAAAACCTTGAAAATATTTTATTTAAGACCTCTATTCCAAAAAAGTTTAAAGTGACCCCCCAAATAGGACTATATGGTTAAGGAAGTAGAGCAGTAACTGAAAATATGAATTTCTTCAGTTTTAAGTGCAGGAACAAATGCGCCTCTCGAACCTTGGTTGCTTTTATTCACTCGCTGTTTCTCTAATCCTTCCATGATCAAAAAGGGATCCCTGAAATGTTTCCTGAACAACAAAGATGAGTAACTAATCAAAATCAGTGGTGGTGGCCCCAGTCAAACATCATCATTCTTTCTGTTCTTTCAGAGCAGCCATTGGGATGAAACAACGACTAGGCAATGACTGTTAGGGCATCTACACTGTGTGTAGTAATTATTAGAAGTATAAATGAGTATTTTGAGGATTCATTTTAATCTGGAAGTAACATAGTGCTATCAGTCAGTCCAACATTTTAATAACCATGAAACATAAATGTTTTATATAGGAATGAGAACATTCTCAGGGGATTATATATGTGGGAACAATTATTAGGCAAGTAATTATTATGCAACTGAATAAGAAATGAACATTTTCATCTGTTAAAGTGAAAATAATAAACAAACAACTTCCATTCATGGAGTCTGTCTGTTTCGTCAAGAGTCACTCTTGTCATGTCAGTCCATAAAACCTTGGAGTAAACTGTCTTGAGATATTTCTTGGCCAGGTCTTCACATTTCAATGTATGTGTCTTGTTCAGGTGGTGGTCAGGTTTCAGCCTTCCTTACCTTGGCCATGTCTCTGAGCACTGAACACCTTTTACTTCTGGACACTCTAGGTAGGTTGCAGTTCTGGAATATTCTGGATAACGGGTTCCTGAAAGATTCAAGTTTGATTCATCTCAAATCTTTGCCAGTTAATTTGTATCTTATTTTCTCAACACGTTTGTTGTGCCCCTGCTGACTATTTGCAACAAATCGTTTGATGGTTCAAGAGTGCTACATCCCTCTGAAAGTCTGACTTTTCTCTCTGACTTAACTGTCTACCTTAGCTGCAGTGTGATTGTACACTATATTACACCAGGTGGTGCTGTTGCAACAAAGAGTGTGGGTGTCCTTCAGGGCACCCAGTGGTTCTGCAGCCCCAAGAGAAAGCAGTGCCCTTTTGAAGCCAGAGTGAGTAATTTTTTTATTTAAAAAATACTGGAACAATAATTCTCCCAACAATCCCCCAACTCAAAGGCCACTTCTCTAAGCCACCCATCTTCTGGTTTATCTTTCTATGGTGGTGGTTAAGTTCTATTCAAGGTAAAACACATCTGGAGTTAATATAAGTAAGATGAATACAATGGATGCACTTCCACTGGACCATTGTCTGTTGATTTTTGCCCTAAGTCCTTCAGAAGATCAAGGAGTCTTAAACTATTAGCACCAGTAAACAAATAGATCTCTTTATTAGTTATCATAGACACTGAGTTTAAATGTATGTACTGCAATTACTGTAGATCATGTTTTGCTGCCCATACTACAACTAAAAAGCACAATTACAATACTTTAAGAATTCTGGAATCTGCCACCAACTTTTTAAACAGAATCACTACACAGTACTACTAATATCATGTAAATATAATATACATGTAAATTTTATTGTGTTGATATTTTCTTTTCTTTTGTTTTTAGTAAAGCTAAAGCTGAATTTTATATGCAAAAATTTTACTTTAAATTTAACTTGGAAAGGGTCGGAAAGCTCAAGTGTTACCATGAACCATTTTGGTTCCCTAAAAACCCTTTTGAAAATGAAATTGATGAGTCTGAGAAACCTTATATGAAGACCCTTCACATCATGTTTATGTTCTCTACCAGTGAAAGGGTTCTTTCAAGTTCCTTTGACAAAAGTGATTTTCTAAAGAACTCTAATTTCAAAGGTTCTCTAAGGAACAATCAATTATTAATCATTGAGATCATGCAAAGAAGCCTTTCTCGTTACCTTTATTTTTTAGGAGAGTATTGCATCCCAGTGGGAAACAATTGCTTATTTCAGACCGTTTTTTCCCCCAATGTCTCTGCATGGAAGATGGGCAGGTTAAACCTATTATGAGACTGACTTTAACAAGTTTTACTTGCCATGGAGTAAAAACTTTTGTCTGTAGGTGGCAAAGTGCTTGTGTAACTCCATTTTTAATCGTTAATCAGTGCGGCACAGACTCCCAAATTCTGTCGCCTTGAGGTGTGGGTATACTGAAATCTCCCCATCCTGCTGGCAGACACATTTTGTTACTTTTATTGATTCTGCTCTGTGAGCTTTGCTACTCTATTCACACAAAGGTTCACCAAATGGTGTGTGCCTGACCTGCTCAGGGTCACAGAGACAGAGAGAGAGAGAGAAAGAGAGAGAGAGAGAAAGAGAGAGAGAGTGTGAGTGTGAGTATGTGTGTGCGTGCACATGTCTGTGTGAAATGGACTTCTGCTCCATTAACACAATAGGCAGGCTACCACTCTCCTTGCCAATTGATTTCCTTAATCCCGGCTGCTGTGATTCATTATGCAAGACTACCTTCATGACTCTGATATGCAGCCGAGGCTTCTGTTTAAAAAAACAGATGGTCAACAAAACCAATTAACCTTTTCTACACGCTGCGCTAGTCTGCCTACCCCTACCCTTTCCAGGAAGCATGCAATGCATTTTTGAAAAGATGGTCAGTTGAACTGTTTGTATTACAAAGGCTATTTATCTAGGATCTAAGCAAAAATAAATTACAAATACCAGCAATGATAAAACAGTTTCAGTTATGATGAAGTACTGTAGTTGGGCTACTGAACTGCAGCCAACACTCCCATTTTCAATATACAGATGATGTATAATGTCCATGACAAAACAAACTTATCGCACCCCTCAACTGGAAATGGTCTTATAAGCAATATATAGATAATAGCAAAGTAGCATCAGTAATGAAAAAGTACTTCTGTTGCATTTTGGTGACTATAACTCCCATTACTTAATCTCCTAAGGCTGAACAGGTACATAGATTTTATGATAATGGCACTCCTGGAATTTTACTAGCCATGAATGTTCAAGGACTTCTCTGAGATCTCTAGCTGATGTCATACTACTGTCCTTACAATGTTTGTTTGCATAGGTTGAGTGTTTGAAACTTTGATAAGGATTTATAATTAATACATTTTTTATTGTTTTAATTTGTCTCATGTATCACTGAATACTTTACTACAAGCTTTAAGTGCAATGTGTTCACACCAAGGGCGCATGATAACTTAAGATCCACTGGGTATCTCTGTTCTAAAGCCCATTCATAAAGTAAATCAACTTTTCTTCACAAATGTCTTAGCTTTTATAATGCCTGAACATTATAGGAGGATATGATAGCTATCAGCATAAAAATTCCTTAAAAATATTTTATGCAGTATTTTCTTGAATAAACAACAAAAATGAGTTTTTAGTCATTTGTTCTTATAAATCTTTTAATTTAAGTGCATCTTTAAAGCTAAACATTTTAATATCACCAAAGGCTATAATTTCTTTCTGATCTGCAAATGTATGGAGTTATTTGCATATGCAAAGTAAATTTAAACAAAACCTCAAAAATTCAATTACTAACAAATATATCTATAATGTCATTTTACTTTTTACCAATATATATCCAATGCAATAACCATATGGAGTATAATGTTGCATTCCTGAGTGGTTTGGGTGGTTTCCCAACATCTGGCCCAAGTTTCCTTACAGGTAGGTCTGCAGATGGCAGGAGGTGAAGGCAGGTGATGCTTCTGAGCTTGCAGGAGACCTGATGGAAAATCAATAACTTTGGAGCCTTGGAACACACTTGAAATATAAAGCCCGGGTGTGCAATATCAGAGTGAAATACACTTCTAAATGAGCAAATCACTACTTTAGTTGCAGTCTGATCAAGGAACTCGATTGATACATTATGCAGGAGAAAGATCAAATTTATTCACTTAATTCAGGGTGGCAAAACTCCATTGACAGTTAAAAATGAATTAAAAGTGGAATGTTAGCCCTTCAAACAGAATAGAACCGTTACTCTAATGTGTCTTTTTATTTTAATCACAAGTTACATAACACCACAGTTAATGGAGTAGGTATAAAGTAATTTATGTTTGATAACTGGAGTGGAATTAACTGAATATTCAAGCAGTTTATTTGTCAAACATATAATTTTACAAATACAACTTGCAGTGAAATGTATCTCTAAATTGCTCAAAAACTGTACAAGAACATGTTCTAAAATAAAAAAGGTAAAAGGAAAGGAAAGGGAGAGGAAAGGGAGAAGATGACAAAATTGTAAACAAAGTGTACTGGTACCAGTTTTCAAGAATAGGGGTGATTCACAGAGCTGTAGTAACTATAGAGGGATAACGTTGATCAGCAACAGCATAAAGAACAGGTGATGATTATGGAGCAGCAGTTTGGTTTCATGACAAATGCACTACAGATGCAATGTTTGCTCTAAGGGTGTTGATGGAGAAGTATAGGGAAGGTCAGAAGGAGTTGCACTGTGCCTTATGACAGGGTGTCTAAAGAGGAGTTGTGGTTTTGTATGAGGATGTCAGGAGTGGCAGAGAAGTATGTCATAGTGGTACAGGATATGTATGAGAGCAATGTGACAGTGGGGAGGCCTGCAGTAAGAGTGACGGATGTAAATATGCTCTTAAGTGAAGTGAAAGTGAAAGTGTCATTGTGAAACAGCATACAGTTGTGCATACATACATATAACCCATACACACTATGTAGCATGGGGCAGCTATTGGAACCATCTGGGGTGCATTGATGGGGATTGTACCTTACTCAAGGGCACATAAGGGCAACCTACTGGTCTGGGATTTGAACCCACAACTTTCTGATTCTAGGATAAAGACAGAATACATGAGTGTGAATGAAAGGGAGGACGGTAGAATGGTTAGGAAGCAGGGCACCGTGACAAAAATAAGGGAATTTAAATACTTGTGACCAACAGTTCAAAGTAATAGGAAGTGCAGAAGAGAGGTGAAGTTGAGAGAGCAGGCAGGTTGAAATGGGTGGAGAAGTATGGCAGGAGTGATCTGTGACAGATGGGTACCAGTGAGAGTAAAAGGAGCAGTTTACAGGATGGTAGTGAGACCAGCTATGTTATATGAGTTGGAGACAGTGGCACTGACAAAGCTGATGGAGCCGGAGGTGGCAAAGTTAGAGATGAAGAGTTTTTCGCTGGGAGTGACAAAGATAGACAAGATTAGAAATGAATATATAAGAGGACAGCTCAGGTTAGACATTTTGGAAACAAAGTTAGAGAAGGAAGATTGGTTTGGACATGTACAGAAGAAAGACAATGATTATATTGGGAGAAAAATGTTGAGGATAGCGCTGCCTGGTGTTAAATCAGAGGAAATGTGGACACATTTTGCAATTGAATGCTTGCTTGCATGTGTTGAAGGCTCATTGAAGATATAGATTGATGTAAATTCACCTACTCTTGTAAACTAAGGAGAAAATAGAGAAACTCAAAAGACATTTGTTATGCAAAGCTTACTACATGGGCTCACAGTGCATAATTAAATTTGTAACTAAGCCTGAGACAAAACATACATGAAAATTCAAAGAGAAATGGATGTTCCCACCAAAACATTCCCAAGAGGTATGACCTAGAAAATGAGTTTGTAGGATATATATGAAGATTTTACATCTTTGTCCCAAGAGCTTAAACAGTGTCATTCTGATAGTAAAATTTCTTTAGTCCAGGTTTGGTCTTTTTTTTTTTGGTCTTTTCTTCGCATAAGCACCCACATAGTCACTCTTGGTATTTTAGTACCTAGCCTGTCTTCACCCAGTATCTTTGTTTCTGTTCATGAGCAGAGTTTGTCAGACCAGTAGTGGTGCTGGCATGCCCAAGATGGTCATTGTTTTCACTTCTTGAGAAGCGGTAATGGCCTTGAGGCCAGTGCTGTCTGCCTGATTACAGTCCTCAGTGGTTCCAATTTAGACCTTCAGCTACAGGGCACTGCCAGTAACCATGACCAAGACAACTATGTGGGTCAAATAAAGCTTCTCACTTAAAAGTAAAAAAAAAGTCTTGTGCAGGTATTTGGAAAAAAAAAAAAGCCAAAAAACAAAAAACAAACAAGCAGTTACTTTATTTATAGCACCAGTTTAATTACAATACCTCTTTCTTTATGACAATTAGCCTTAAAATATTAAGGTGTAGCCTGTATCTTTAAAAAAATCTACTTTAATCAAAAAACAACTGTTAATCATTTGTTGTGTGTGAATACTATCCTTATTAAATTAGTTTTATAACAGAAGATATGCACTTAACTATATACTAAACAACAAAAAATCGCTTGTTTTCATTTCACTGTGAGTACGTAAGTTAACTCAAGTTAAATATTCACTGTAACATTTAGGTAGTGTTTACTGTTGAGTTACTGATACTGATACAATGCTTTTTAACAATTATGTCTTCAGTTTAATAATACCTGTAGTTTTTACCCAGTTTGCTTTTTCTTAGTCCAGTTACCACAATCTTTAATTGACATCAGTCTTTCAGAGTGATACGATTAAATAGACAAAAGTATTACTCAATTGTTCTGACATCTAGAAGGAAGCAGGAGGATAAGGAAATCTGGTGGTGGAACCAAAAAGTCCAGGAGTGTATACAAAAGAAGAGGGAGGCAAAGAAGAGGTGGGACAGTCAGAGAGATGAAGAAAGTAGACAGGTGTAGAAGAAGATGAACCACAGGCTGGAGAAAGCAGTGGCAAATGCCAAAGATAAGGTGTTCGGTGAATTGTATGAGAGGCTGGACAGTAAAGAGGGAGAAAAATAACTATTCCGATTGGCTAGACAGAGAGACAGAGCTGGGAAAGATGTGCAAAAGGTCAGTGAGATTAAAGATAGAAATGGAAACATACTCACAGGTGAACAGAGCATGTTGAGCAGATGGAAGGAGTACTTTGAGAGGCTGATGAATGAAGAAAATGAGAGAGAGACAAGATTGGATGATGTGAGGAGAGTGAACCAGGAAGTGCAGCAAATAAGCAAGATGGAAGTAAGTGTAAGTGTAGAAGTAAGGACAGTGATGAAGAGGATGAAGAATGGAAAGACTGTCGGACTGGATGGCATACCAGTGGAAGCATGGAATATAAAGTTGATCAGCCACAGCATGAAGTTATGGGAAAGAGTAGTGGAAGCGAGGTTAAGAAAAGAGGTGAGGATTAGTGAACAGCAGTATGGTTTAATGCCACGAATTAAACACTGTGCCTTTGTGGACTTGGAGAAAGCATATGACAGGGTGCCTAGAGAGGCGTTGTGGTTTTGTATGAGGAAGTCAGGTGTTACAGAGAGTGTATGAGAGTAGTTCAGGATGTGTATGATGGTAGTGTAACAGTAGTGAGATCTGCAGTGAGAGTGATTGATGCATTTAAGGTAGAGCTTGGATTACATCACCCTTTCTTGTATGCAATAGTAATGGGCAGGTTGACGGATGAGGTTAGACAGGAGTCTCCGTAGACGATGATGTTTGCTGATGATATTGTGATCTGCAGTGAGAGTAGGGAGCAGCTTGAGGAGAACCTGGATAGATGGAGATATGCTCTGGAGAGGAGAAGAATGAAAGTGAGTAGGTCAAAGACAATTTATGAGTGTTAATGAAAGGGAGGAAAGTGGAGTGGTTAGCATGCAGGGATTAGAGGTGACAAAGGTGAAGGAGTTTAAATACTTGGGGTACTTGGGGTACTTCAACAGTTCAGTGTAACGGCAAGTGTGGAAGAGAGGTGAAGAAGAGAGTACAGGCAGGTTGGAATGGGTGGACAAGAGTGGCTGGAGTGATTTGTGACAGATGGGTACCAGCTAGAGTAAAAGGGAAGGTTTACAGGACAGTAGTGAGACCGGCTATGTTGCATGGGTTGGAGACGGAGGCAAAGCTGGAGGTGTCAGAGTTAAAGATGCTGAGATTTTCATTGCGTGTGACAAGGATGGACAGAATTAGAAATGAGTATATTAGAGGGACAGCTCAGGTTAGACGTTTTGGAGACAAAGTTAGAGAAACAAGGTTGCGTTGGTTTGGACAGAGGAGAGATGAGGATTTTATTGGAAGGAGGATGTTGACGATGGAGCTGCCAGGATAGAGGAAAAGAGGAAGACCAAAGAGGAGGTTTATGGACGTGGTGAGAGAGGACATGCAGATGATTGGTTTGAAGCTGGAAGATGCAGAGGACCGGAAGAAAAGGAGTTTTCCAATTTATAAAATAAAAACAATTTATAAAAAATTCCTTTTTGTTTGCTACTTTCCCTAGGCAACCTCAAAGAGGCTATTCAGATATTCCCTTAAAGAGATGGGCTCCCCAAAATGTATTATTTGTACTGAATCTTAGAATATAAAGAAGTACAAATATGTTTTAATCAAGCTCCCAGATCCCAGGCTGCAATATATTTAGACAAAATAAAAAGACATGGTGGAAGAGAGTAGAGAGAGAGCAGACAGTTAAGTTAGGATTTGAAATCAAAGGGTGGATTAGTGTTGTGACTGCGATCAAGGCTCAATTTTCTGTTCTGTTCTGTTACATAAAAAACAAGTGCAGAACATTTGGCAAGATCTCCAATGCTAAAGAGTAGCAACAGATTGCAGTACCTTGAGGTTTACATGGTAAACAAGCCGTTGAGGTTTTAGAAATTGAGTATAATTTGATACACATTTGACACACAATACATATTCAGCTCAGCTAGTTAGAGTGTGGGGCTAATAACGCCATGGTCACTACTTTGGGGCAGCGGTGGCCTAGTGGTTAGGGAGTTGGCCCCAGGATTGGAAGGTTGTGGTCTTGAAACCCAGGCCAGTAGATTGCCCTGAGGTACCCTTGAGAAAGGTACAATCCCCATCACTGCTCCCTGGGTGCTTTAAATAGCTGCCCCCTGCTGCATGTGTGTGTGTGTGGGTTAAATGCAGAGCTTGTATTTTGTTATGGTTCACAGTGTGCTGTGCTGTGTACTCACAATGACAAGTTGTCACTTCACTTCACTTCACTTATAGTGTTCATTTGAAAATTAAATGTTGACAGCAGTGGTCACCAGCCATCTAGAGATCTACTTTCCTGCAGAGTTTAGTTCCATCCAACATTTAATATGCTGCCCCCACCTTATCAAACACTAATGGACCTAATCAATCCAATCAAGGGCCTCTGAAGAAGTTCATTAACTTGTGCAAGTGTGACAGACTGTGGTTTAAAATAGACTCCTCAGGAAGGTAGACTTCCAGTAACAAGGTTGATGACCATTGTTCTACACAGTACTTTTTCAAATTCTGAAGAGTTTCCACTGTTGGTAGAGATTGTTTAAATGGAGGAAATTCAACACTCTTAATCCCTGAGGACAACTGTTCAGCAAAATGTACTCCAAGATCAAAGCAAAGCATGTAATATTACATGTAATATAATCAGAAGGAACATCTAAGAATCTGCAGCTCTTTCTTGTACTGGCTAAAACAGGTGTTTTGGAGCCTACCTTAGGCAATCACTGAATAAGAATGGTGTATATAGAATGATAGCAGGGAGGAATATTTATGTGAACTTCCACAGTAAAATAGAGCTTTGAAAGCTAAATTAGAAGCAGTTCACTCATGTGAGTCCTTTCTTCACTTAAAAAAAAAAAAAATTGATCTGATATATAAACTGTTCACTGGTACCCCTCCACCATCTTGTAACTCTCTCCTAGAAACTCCAGTACAACCCTTCACCAAGTTCTCTCTTACAAACTCAATCCCTGTTGCTGAATTAATTAGGAAAATCAGTTCTTTGACCTCTATCCTGGATCCAGCACCTACTTCTCTTCTTAAATCCTGTTTGTCTGCCATCTCTGCCTCTATCTCCCATCTAATAAATTGTTCACTCTCCTCTGGTGCTGTTCCTCTGGGCCTGAAAACTGCTGCTGTTACACCTATTCTGAAAAATAACACTTTGGATCCTAGCAATTTGAGCAGCTACAGACCTATTTCTAATCTACCTTTTATGTCAAAGCTCCTTGAAAGGGTTGTAGCTGCTCAGCTGCAGGAACATCTAATAGTTAACAATTTATATGAACCATTTCAGTCAGGTTTCCATCCATTCCACAGCACCGAGACTGCCCTTCTACGAGTCACCAACGACCTTTTACTCAGTGCTGACTCTGGTTCCCTTAGTGTCCTCTTTCTCTTAGATCTAAGCTCTGCCTTTGTCAATGTCAATCAGAATATCCTTCTTTTCCACCTTTCAGCCATCGGTACTGTTCTTTCTTGGTTCACGTCTTATCTCACTGATAGACAGCAATTCATCTGCCTCCATAACAACAGATCACCTGCTTCTCCAGTTAAACAGGGTGTCCCTCAGGGATCTGTTCTTGGACCTTTATTGTTCATAATTTATGTCTTATATTTGATCCCACGCTGTCATTTGAATCTCACATAAACACAGTTGTGAAAAATGCTTTCTTTCACCTCAGAAACATCTCACATCTCTGCTCATCACTTTCATTGAAGGATGCAGAAATACTTGTTCATGCTTTTATAATGTCCCGTTTCGATTACTGTAATGCTTTACTCTTTGGTCTCCCAACTAGAACATTAGCCAGGCTCCAGTACGTACAGAACTCTGCAGCTTGCGTTCTCACATTCTCCAGAAAACCTGAACATATCACCCCCGTTCTCCACAAACTTCACTGGCTGCCCATATTGTATCGTATTCAGTACAAGATGCTTCTGATCACGTTTAAAGCCCTTCATGGATCTGCTCCTTCATACCTCACTGAATTACTCCATTCATACACTCCAACTCGCTCACTGCGCTCCTCCGGTACTCCGGTGTTCCTGCCCCTCAACTCTGGAATTCCCTCCCTCAAAACCTGTGCCTAACATCCTCTCTGTCTCTCTTCAAAACTCAGTTGAAAACATATCTATTCAGTCTGTGCTATTCCACTTCTCCCTGTTCCTGATTTCCTAATACTGCTGTTTGTTTTTTTCTGTCTTTGTGAATTGCGTTAACTGTATTAATTTATATTGTTTTTTAATTTATATCTTCTGCTCTGTAAAGTGACCTTGGGTTTGAGAAAGGCGCTATATAAATAAGAAATATTATTATTATTATTATTATTATTATTATTATTATTATAGTTCATGGCATCACACTTTGAGCCTGTTTTGGTGCAACAGGACAAGCACAAGTTGACAGCACTTCATAATATGAAAATATATCAAATTCTACAGGAGATTGGTAATCATCCATCTGGGGATTTGTGGTCATCAAAAAGTTGGGTCTTGCTGCTAGATAGCAACCCTAAACAAACCAGTCTGCCAGTGGATGATTTAAGTTGAAGGGTTTTTTTTTGGAAAGCCAGAGTCAAAGCCCATTAATTAAAAAAAAAAAAAATTAATTAGTTGAAAATATTTATGTCCAGACAATATGGATTTCTACTTATTTCTACTCTACTTACATTTTTTTTTTCCACCAAAAAAACTTTTTACTGGTACATCTATAGTTCTGAAATGGTTGTTTGATCCATGCTTTTTAATGAATGGTATTTAGACATTTGACAATTTTTATATTGGGGAAAAATATTGTACTTGGAGCACTAGAATTTTTGAATGCATTGTTTGAAAATTTTACATTTGGTAACACTTTGATAATGATGAATGCACTAATAAAATGCTGAACACTGACTTATATTATATTAAAAGTAAAGGCCTATTTTGGTCTTGCAAAAATTGTGGTCTAACATTACTTTTTTTTGTTGATGTTGTAGGTCATTTACATTCTCACAAAACTCTCTTCAAAATAAGGAGGGATGAGACTCAAATTTGGCAACATAACTTGAGATGTAATAGGCTGAAACATTACCATAGTTCGAAAACTCAAATTAAATGAATAATAGCATAGTGGTAAGTGAGTTGATCCTGGATCAGAAGATTGTGGGTTTGGTTCCCTCACCAGTAGGTTGCCCTGAGGCACCCTTGAGCAAGGTACTGTCCCCATCACTGCTCCCCGGGCGCTTTCAATCTCCTGAAAATGCAGAGGTTGAATTTCGTTGTGTTGTTCTGTGCTGCGTTTCACAATGACATGGCTAGTCACTTTCACTTTTTCACTTTAAATACTAAATTAGTCCTATTGTTATAGCACCAGTAAATGCAGCATCAGCAATAAGAAAGTATAAACATTTATAATCATGTAATGTATTACTTTTATCATCAAGAGAAATTAATTGAACATAATAAACTAAAATAAAAAAAGTGTTCAGTGAATTTCTCTTAATGATAACAGTAATACATTCAATGATTATAAAGGCAATGTTACAATAAAAGTCTTGCCATCAGACATAAAGCAGCAGCTTCTCTTGTTCTTGTTAAAGTGGCTGCACCAGGAAATGCAATTTTTGTTTTTCTTCTTTCAAAAGTACAGTTTACTTTGCAAGTGATTTTGTTTTGGTTCAACACTGTGAGTGCTGGTGTTAACATAAAACACAAAATCTTATTTAAAACATAAGTGGATTTTGGTAAGATTATGTTCCTTTGTTGTGCAAGATGTCCAGCTGCACTAGGAAAGACATTTAAATGACTTGTTAAGGAAATAGGAACCTGTTTTTTCATGGGTCATAACGGAGCACAAGCTTCTAATCACCAGTAAAGCTAAGACAGGTGTCAGGTAGAGAAAAGATTTATTTGTTTTCCATGAAATACTGCCTGCACAAAAACCTCATTTGTTGTCACTGTACAACACTGTGAGGACAGTTTGTGAAGAAAGTACTCTTTCTTTACAAAAGAAAGTGGCCACAAAGGAGAGAGGACACAATGTGGTTTTAATAGGAAGGTAAGGGTCAGTGGTGATGGAGGGAGGATTGACCAGAGTTCGGGCCTGGGCTGAGAGTATAAAGTCTTTTCCATTACTGTGAGTGTTGGGCGGAACAAAAGCTGAGGTGAAACCAGCACTCCAGAAGGTTCTCTCAAGACCCATGGGTGATTTAATACCCGGCCCAAATCAGGCCTGCTAGATCAATGGCCACACAAGGGAAAGGCCAACAGAGAATTTCTCTTCCATTCTTCTTCTGAAACAATCGTCCCTCCTCTTTCCCTGCTCTTCTCTTTTCCTCAGCCGAGCCACTCACTGCTCCTCTCTGCCCTGCCTTTGTCCCCTGACAACTCCCACGACAGTGGCTGTCGTGAGCTTTGTAAGAGTCACTGGGTCTACCGCACAGGGACAGTGAGGAGAGAAAATAGCCTTCCTCCCATGAAATTAAGCTGCCTAGCAATTTGTGAGAAGAGGCCCTGAGATGGAACTTGAGGGCTGAACTGTAAACTGCCTGTGCACCTTCTTGTGGAAGTTTCAACAAGGAACATGTGGTTTTACTGGCAAAATCTTGGAATACTGCAGTATTGGAATAAATATGAGAGTGAAGAGACCTTCAAAAATTAACCCATCTGCCCACAAATTCTGATATTTTCTTGTTCTGAGAATGGAGAAAGGAAAAAAAAACAGATTCAAAATAGAGCATTAATAAAGTATTGTATATAAAATATTACACAGATAAAATCACTTGATCTGGTTCTGCTTTGGATAAGAAGGGGTTTAAGGAGGAAAATGTGGTAGAACAGTGTTGGTTTATTAGCAATTTCTGGAACCTACAATCAGGTCTTGGTTTGTTCTGGGCCTAATATAAGAAATTTGGATCAGATGTGGCCTAAATTCAAATCTTATGTCCTATGAGTGTGGGAATAAGCTCCAGCACCTCCAAAAACTCTAGTTAGAATAAGCATCTCAGATAATAGATGGCTCAGTGGCATGGTGGCCTAGTGGTTAGGGAGCTGGCCACAGGATTGTCTTTGTCCTAGAATCAGAAGATTGTGGGTTCAAACCCCTTACCAGTAGGTTTCTCTGAGGTACCCTTGGGCAAGGTACTGTCCCCATCACTGCTCCCTGGGCGCTTTCATAGCTGCCCCTGCTGCATGGGTTAAATGCAGAGGTCCAATTTTGTTGTGGTTCACTGTGCTGTGCTGTGACCTCGCAACGACAAGAATAGTCACTTTCATCATTATATCTATGCTGATTTTGGTCAAACATCACCAGATCTGAGAGAGATCTTAAGTGAGAGAGATCTGATAGTTTTGCTATCAGGGTTCTCATGTTGTTTACAAGTTATTTGGCTGCAAAATTGGAAACACATTTTATATGCTTTATATATAGGGTAAGATGATAATATCCATGATATTTGATTTGCTGGCAATGTACTTAATGTCTCAAACAATTAAATTTTCAAAAAAACATTTGATAGACTCTACATAAATTATAAATATAAGTAAACAAGTAGCAAAAAATATAAATATAAATATAAATGTAATAATAAATAAATGTAATAATAATAATAATAAATGTAATAATGATAATAATAATAATAAATAAATAATAATAATAATAAATAATAATATACAATACAGTATTCATAATAATAATAGCATACAATAATATATAATTTTATTCACTTGTAGATATGTATATGTATATATATATATATATATATATATATATATATATATATATATATATATATATATATGGAAAGATAGATATATAGATAGATAGATAGATAGATAGATAGATAATTTATAATTTATTGTTTATTTATTTATAGCTCCTCTACTTTTCTCCTGTACTTGTTCCTCTTCTATATCTTTATATTTTTTATATATTTTTTCTTTCTTCTTCTGTACACCTGTCATTTTTATAAGAGCCCTGTAACGCCCAAATTTCCCATTCATGGGATAATTAATGATCACTCTACTCTACTCTACTCTAAATTTCTACATTTGATAGTCTTTACAGGTAAAATCTCTTGGTGTACTGCTGGTTGCTTTCCAAAAAAAAATCTGTAATTAGATTGAACTTTCTTCTCTCTTTGAAATGATGAGGCTAATCAATAGATGTGACATGGCCTACTTCAATGGTCTATAGATTCGTGAAGAGTTTAAACATTGCTTTTAATTAACACTGGCCAGTGAAGCCCGGGGGCTGGGGAAATAGCCGACCGCCGACTGGCATTATGGATTGCAGCTAGAGCACAGCGATGAGACAGTCACCTTGAGGAACACTCCTCTTGATTAAATGCCTACTTCTCTCCAAATGCAGAAACTAAAGACCTTTAAGATGCAGAGGTAAAATGCTGTCTATTCTTGATGAAATGCAGATGTGCTTGGGAACCAAGTCAGGTGCTTTGCTAATTTTTCTTTCTGTGGTTTGGCCAGTCTGATGTTACATACCGTTGCTCAGTGGTCTAGCCAGTGTGTCAATATTGTTATTGCTGTGCATACTGAGTCAAGTGATTATGCAGTTTTTGCATTATTAGAATAGAATAGAATAGAATAGAAGAATAGAATAATCTTTTATTATCCCACGAATGGGAAATTTAGGTGTTACAGGGCTCATTATCAAGGAGACATATATATATATTTACATGATAAGAGAAACATGTAGAAATAAAGAAATAAAGAATATAAAGACAGGAAAGATAAGGAAAAGATGACCATATACACAGTGAATAGTAATAAATAAGTAATAACTATATTATTAATAAATAAATAAATTATAAATAAACAAATTATAAATAAACAAGTTACAAATGTAAATGAAATAATAATACAAATATATAACAATGTAATATATAATAATAATAATAATAATAATAATAATAATAATAATAATAATAATAATAATAATAATAATAATAATAAACAAGCAATATTAAATATGTAATGCTATGTTGAATTGTGGAGTCTTATTGCTTAGTAAGAATGACCTGTGGTAGCGCTCCTTCTACACTAAGGTGTAACAGTCTGCTGCTGAACGAGCTGCTCAGTGCTCAGACAGTCTCGGTGTAGGGGGTGGGAGGTGTTGTTCATGATGGATGTTAGTTTGGACAACATCCTCTCCTCCCCTACCTGCTCGATGGATTTGAGCGGGCAGTCCAGGACAGAGCTGGCCCTCTTGACCAGTTTATTTAGTTTCCCTCTGTCCCTCTCTGCGATTCTTCCACACCAGCAGACCACAGCATAAAAAACAGTAGACACTACCACAGTGTCATAAAAGGACCTCATGAGATTTCTGTTTACACCAAAGGACCTCAGCCGCCTTAGCAGGTGAAGACGACTTAGGCCCTTTTTGTACAGAGTATTGGAATTTGTGGACCAGTCCAGTTTATTGTTGATGTGGACACCCAGGTATTTGTACTCCTCCACTGTCTCAATGCACAAACCCTGGATGTTCGCCGGTGTATCGGGGGTGACTTCATGAAGTCAATCACCAGCTCCTTCGTCTTGCTGGCATTAATACACAGATGGTTTTGTTCACACCATCTGACGAAGCCACTGATGACCCCCCTGTATTCTGGTCATTCCCTTTGACACGACTCAACAATAGCGGTGTCGCCCGAGAACTTCTGCATGTGACAGCTGTCCGTGTTATAGCTAAAGTCCGCCGTGTACAGGGTGAAGAGGAAGGGGGCGAGGACTGTTGTTGTGGGGCTCCGGTGCTGCAAACCACCACCTCAGACACACAGTCCTGGAGTCTCACATACTGGGGCCTATTGCGGTGTGAAATAATAATCCACGCAGTCAAGCGTGATGGTCCACACTGCTCCCTCCAGCTTTCCCCTCAGAACTGAAGGCTGGATTGTGTTGAAAGCACTAGAAAAGTGCTTTAAAGCACTATAGGCCACATATGACCATGCAGAAAATATCAAAACCCAACAAAAATACTCAGCATATCTATCATTTATCCTATATCATTTTTTCATTAAAATTTAAATTGAGCATTTTTTTCTGTTTCCTTTGTAGCTATTGTATAATTTATGTGTATGAAGTTTAAAATTTTACATTAAAAATATCGATATTCACAGCATCACCCAATATTATTGTTTGGCAATGATCCTGAATTCTCAGACTGTTCTATCCCTATATAAAGCCCAATAGGCAAATCTGGCAAAGGATATTAATTTATTTATGCATAAAAAAACAATTAGCAACATTAATATATAAAAAATAAATTATGTGAAAAAGCTTCATTTACTCTGAAATTAAATGATTATTTATGTTAAAATTGTTTGATTTTTAGCACTGCACAAAATGTTTTTATTTTTGCCTAATTTGTCTATTACAAGAAATCTTACTAATTGCATTTTTCCTCATTCAATTCAATTTATTCTTGTATAGTGCCTTTTACAACAAAGTTGCCCCAAGGCACTTTACATTGATGGTCGATGCTCATGTTCATCTAATGTTCATGTTCAGCTAATTTTCAATGTATTTCCATTAGTGTTTGTGAGTTAATTATTATTTATTTACTGATTAATTCATTTGTTTATCTACAGTGAACAATATTGTCAGGACTTTTGGGTTTCCTGCTTCTGTTTTATTCACAGTAGAGGGCGCTCTGTTCTGATGGAGCACACTGAGCTCATATTCACAGGCAGTTGACTATACTGATCATTTAAACTCTCAATGAGCTTTGTGGAACAGAGTATGCTCATTCACTTACTTATGTTGTGGTTACGGGTGGTTTTGTGTCTGATATTCCAGTTTGTGTCTGGATTTTGTTTAGTTTTGTTCTCTTATCCAGTTTCGTGTCTGGTTCCATGTTTCTATTCAAGCCAAAAGTACTCAAGAATCTGGCTCAGCGATGATGTCCTTCCATTCTCGCCATCATGACAAATATTGGGTTAATGATAAGTTTTTTATATATATATATATATATATATATATATATATATATATATATATATATATATATATAGTGGTGTGAAACAACAGTATCCAGACTCTTGTCTGTTAAATACATTTTCAGTGCATGTATTTATATTACATGCACAACTTCTTAATACCTAGATAACATTAAAGTATGTATTCATTACCCGAAAGAGAGATAAGTCTCAAAACATGAAACTGGAGAAAGAAACTCCATTCAGATAAATGATGATACTGACTGTGACTGGGTGACAGTAGAGATTTACAGTACTGTGCAAAGGTTTTAGGCAGGTGTGGAAAAAATGCTGTAAACAAAGAATGGTTTCAGAAATATAAATAATGATTATTTTTATCAATTTACAAAATGCAGAGTGAGTGAACAAAAGAAAAATCTAAATCAAATCAATATTTGGTGTTACCACCTTTTGCCTTCAAACCAGCATCATGTTCAAACCAGCAGCATGTGTCTGTGATTACATGAAGAGACAGAAGGATGTGAGGAAGCCTACATCCACAGAAGATCTGTGGTTAGTTCTCCAAGATGTTTGGAGCAACCTACCAGCCGAATTCCTTCAAAAATCTGTCTTGCCCCTTTATTCTTAGAGGACCTCTGCAGAGTTGGTATGAGTAAATAAATAAAGATATGAATTCCTTGGAAAAAAGGTTCTTGGGATGGATTTGCAAAATTCAATGCTTCAGATGGCACACTGAGCTTTGCTTGATGGTGTAGAATTACAGATAATTTTCAGTTTAAAATGTAGTGTAGATTCTAAAATGTTGTCATGCCAAAAATAACATTTACATAAATATCAGTATCTGATATACAGCTTAAATGTTTGTGAATGGCACAAATGCCATGTTCCATTTTTTATATTAATTTATTATTCTTTCATAACATTTTCTAAATTGTGCAGCAAAAAATATAATCCATCTCGCATGTCCTTAAGCCTTTAAAAAGTGCTTTAAAGAACACAGAATGTAATAATGTCCCAGTATCCTGGACCTTCTAAGGGTTAAGGGCTTGCTTTTCGGAGCCTTACATTGTGAAGCTCGTCATAAAACTAGATAAAGTACAGTCTGTCATAACTATTAATTAGAATTCCAATAAACAGCTTCCATCTCACATTATTTAATAAAAGGAAACGCTTTTCAAGTAACATTTTTTCAATTGCAGTACGGTGGTCCCATGGTGGTTCCATTGATTTTTTATAACTTGAGTATATTAATATAGAATGTGGGCTGTCATATGTGTATATTGAGGATTTTTCAATGGGCGTGACTCAGCCATTCAGGATTTATAATCGGGTCAATATTTTTGGGGCATGATGTTAGTACCTTTCTCTCTGGTGGGAGACTGCCCCTTCCAGTTGTCCTTTCCTACTTTCCTCTTTCAGTTCACCTGAGAAAGTTACATTAGTGAAAGTAGCTCAAGTAGGCATTAGAGGTAAAAGCCCCGCTTTATAATGGACCACTCCTGCCCTCTGTGCTAGCAAAGGTGAGGATGTTAATTTGTCTTGCTGTCCAATCTCCCATTCCCAGTCTTCCCCCTATTGAGGGAATTCAGCCTGGCTCACCACAGGGCGATCTGCAGCACCCAGCCATCTTGGTTCACCTGTCTACCTGCTCCTTGCACATTTACAAATTACATTCTCTCAAATATTTGCTTTATTAATGCTGTCCGATTGTGTAATTAATCTCTGCAACAAAAGGTACCATCTGGCTGACCCAAAAATGCAATTAGAATTACTATTTTGTGATTAAGATGAATATGGAGCAAAGATAGTGAACAGAAAATGTGTAGATCAGGAAGCAAAAAAACATGATGTATAAATTATGTTTCACTTGTTAAACCCCAACAACTCAAGGAAGTCCTGTCAGGGGAGGCAGGTGAGGCAGAGCCTCACTTGTCATCATGGAGAAAAAACAAAACAAAACAAAACAAAACAAAAAAAACAATAATGATAAAATAAATGTATCCACTGGTCTGTGCTATATAACTTTAACTATAACTGTTTTCTGTATGATTCTAATAATTTTGATAATTTTTATAGTTAGACATTTCCTGTCGTTTCCTGTTAAAATACAGTGGAGAAACGTGAGGTGCGGCAGAGACAAGGCTCACCTTGGACTCTGGTTCCCTCACACACACTGTCCCTCACACACTGGGTTAAAGCAGGTAGTTGTCTCTGTGTCTCACCAAGATAATGTTTGCCAACATGTTGATTATGCAGCCTGACTTTCCAGAGTCTGGCTACTATCTTTAATAAATGTGTATGATATTTAGTCTTGCTGATCAGACAGAAAACCACAGTGAAAAGGTACATGTGAGTCCAACAGGCGCCAATTAGCTCTTGCAATATCAGAAAGCCATGTTCACTGCATTGATTCATTTATTTTTATGGGAAATTGGAAGATTATATATCTAAACTTAAAACTTTCAATTAAGGTAAAATGAATTGTGAAATTGCAACGGCGAATTTAGAACAACAGCAAATTAGAGGTTGCTGAGCAAATACGCTTTCTCTATCTCTCTCTGTTGTGCTGCTATAAATTTAATGTTCTTTCTTAGTCAAATATGTACCATACCTATGTGTGTGTATAGAATGCTGATGAGATACAAAACATAACCAGTAATCAATGTGCAGCTGCCAAATGAATAGTGAATAAACTCCTTTTTGGGTTCACACCTTTGTAAATCTGATTCTGAAGGAGTCAGTGCCTCACCAGCCATGAAACACAATCCCACTCCCTTCATTCCACACCTTGCTGCCAAGTGCAATAGCATGGGAAAGACTGTAATTAATGAAAATAAATGTACCTTCTTAGAAGACAATAGATTTTGGGGGCAATGATTCTGATTGGCAAAGTGTTACTCTGACATAGAAAGCATGTCACCAATTAATCTGTTAATCTGTAATCTGCTCATCTCAAACTCACTCATGTCATTGGAATCCTTCTGCCAGTTTTAGATTTTTTAATTGTGCATTTAAGAGACATTCTGGCACAAAACAAGAAGTGAACATTTTTTGTTCAAGAATTATTGTTTTTTTGTGTACTATTCCTTGTGGAGAAATACATTTTATTGCCTTTGTGGTTATATATGCTTTCATCAATCACGTGTTGTTTCACTCTATTAACCAGAAAGCATGAAAATATGTCATACAACCACATAGTTTATACACATAGTTTATTAGCACTTCTAATAATTTGGGTCTCATTAAAGCAGGTGTAAGCACAGTCTTCGCCAACTTCTATCTTTGTACAATGTGCTACAGTGTCTGTACCACAAATTACCATGTAATGCACCATTTTCAATTAAACCACAGAGGTGGTATTGCTGACACTGTACTAAGCTTGAACAGGCCATGCTAGCAAACTCTAAATTCCCCCGATCTAAATAAAATAAGACATCTAAATAAAAGCATAAAGCAGTGAAGTAACAGGTGCAGATGATTACAGATGATGAGATTTTTTAATGATGATGTTCAGAGATTGCACATTTATCTAACTTTGCACTTTGCAGCCTGTCACAGTAAGGCATTTCTTTCCAGTTCTTTAATCTAATCTACTTTATGTAAGATAAAATATTTTGATGGGCATAAAATTATATTTTTGCACCAACATAGTGATTGCTTAGTAACATTTAAATCACCCTCATGTTTGCACAGTACATGCCAATGAATGCAAAGGTAATTTTCCTGAAATAATAATTTGCCTATTAAAAACCCACCCCCCCAAATCCCCACTACAAACCAGCTGTCGTTTTTGAACATTTCCTCCCACCTTCAAATCCCAAAATCACAATTTTTTTTATAATTGAGAAAATCTGACCCTGAAGATTATTTTGGTATCCCTGTAGGAGGTAAGCATATTTTTATGTTATAAATTAATTTATTTTCAATTATATTTACATCTTACATTCATTATAATGCATTTAGCAGATATAGGCTGGTATGTCCCTTGCACATCCTAACAAAGAAATTTTCTGGTAAACAACTGTGTGCTTTGTAAAGTATACAAATGACCAATATTCATATTTAATGTAGCACCTCAAGACCTCAAGTCGGAGAAATTATTTCCTAAATGTTCATTAAAAGAAAGCCTTCCAAAACACACAGCACTCTCCTGACTCCTCTAAATATTTTAACACCAACCAGTCATTTATAAGGCATTTCCCAGATGTTTAGAAAAGGAAGTAGATAAAGAAAAAGAAGACACATCTAATTTTAGTACCAGTTGAGTCTATTTCATTGTTACCTCAGAGAGGTTCTGTCTGGTAGCTGAGCTAAACCTCTTAACCTGAATGTGAACCTGCAGTTCAGTTAGAAGTGGTGCACGCATCTGTCCTCTGGGGCCACGTTTTTAGACTGTGTTCATCCCATGGCAAAGGTGTGCTCTTGCTGACACTAATCTGAGCAGGCATATGTCTCAGGCAGCTGCCACTAATGGCTGCATCATACTGGGAAAGCAACTGAGTTTGCCACTTACGTTCACAGCTATAATAACCCAGAACCCTTTCGAATGACCTCCAGAAATTATATGAATGAAGATGCGCAGCAGATATATGTAGTGTTTATATTCTGTAAATATATTTAGCAGGAGCTTAATATTACACATTAGGCATAACATTAAAAGCTCCCAATATTGTGTCGGTGATATTGTTAAGCCATGTGCTAATGGACGTGCTAATAGATGTGCTGATATATCTGGCACCAAAATGTAATAGATCCTGTTTTAGTCGTAATAAGTTGAAGCTTCCATAATTTGTTTTGGTTAGAGTGATGGTGATCTAGTGGTAGGATACTCACCTACAGACCAATAGGTCGCACCTTCAAATCACACCTCCAGAATTGCCACCATTGGGTTCCTGAGCAAAACCCTTAACCTGAAGTTGCTCCAGGGGGACTGTCCCTGAAGTTAGTAAATGGAAGTGACTCTGGATAACAGTGTCTGCTAAAAGCAGTAAATGTAAAAAAGTACACATCAAAGCATCCTCCACATGAATGTCAGGACACAAAGTTTGCCCAAAGTTTGCCAAGCAGAATATTGGCCAGAGTATCATATGTCAGTTATATATAAGCATTAAAATGAAGAGTTCCTTCAAATTTAAATAAAAGAAAACACAAGTTACTGTTATTAACATATAATTCAAAATTCAATTAACTCAAATTTTAAAGGTAACTTTTTTTTTTTAATCAAAGCATTTAACAGTGTTAGAAATGTTCACAGTTATGATAGGTAAAGCCATGTGTGAAAGTCTTAAGCAGCCCCTCATTTAATTTATGGTCCCAAAGAGCCAGAATTTTTTTCTATTTTTTTATATATATTGTTGAGGAATAGTTCTCCAGAATGAAATATAAATAATGGTTATTTATTTTAATCAATTTACCAAATGCAAAGTGAGTGAACAAAAGATAAATCTAAATCAAATCAATATTTGGTGTTATCACCTTTTGCCTTCATACCAGCATCAATTCGTATAGGTACTCTTGCATACAGTCAGGGATTTTGTAGGATTATAGTCAGGTGTATGATCAACCAATTTTACCAAACAAGTGCTAAAGATCATCAATGTCACATGTAGGTTGAAACACAGTCATGTTTGGAACAACCTACCAGCCGAGTTCCTTCAAAAACTGTGTGCAAGAATTGTGTGTAGAAGAATTGATGCTGTTTTGAAGGCAAAAAGTGGTCACACCAAATATTGATTTGATTTAGATTTCTCTTTTTTGATTTAGATGCCTCTTAAGGGGCAGCGGTGGCCTAGTGGTTAGGGAGTTGGCCCCGCATCAGAAGATTGTGGGTTTGATTCCCTCACAAATAGGTTGCCGTGAGGTTACCCCTGAGCAAGGTACCGTCCCCGTCACTGCTCCCTGGGCGCTTTCAATAGCTGCCCACTGCTGCACGGTGTTTGTGTGCATGGGTTAAAAGCAGAGGTCCAATTTTGTTGTGGTTCACGCTTGCTGTGCTGTGACCTCGCAATGACAAGGGTTGTCACTTTCACTTTCTTTTGTTCATTCACTGCATTTTGTTGATTGATGAAAATAAATAATTAATACTTCCATTTTTTAAAGCATTCTTTGTTTATAGCATTTTTTCACACCTGCCTAAAACTTTTGCACAGTACTGTATGTACTGTTTTAAGCACTGTATTGCAAAATGAAGAACAATGAAAACGGATGTACAATTATCAAAATGCATATAAAAAGACATATCTAGGCTTCCTGTTCAAATATAGCATTTTTTTTAAATATCCAGGATGAACTATAGACATCCTATTGCCACTACTTTAAAAAATTCTTCAGTAAGTTTTCCTGTAACCATTGAATCAAATCTATTTCTTCTTGTTTTGCTTACTGATCATCAAAATAATTGGTAGATTAATTCATCTCTAATATAGTTACAACTAATATTGTAGAGTTATAAAGGTTTTAAGTTAATTTTTTTATGATCTTTGATGTTTTGGCTTCACAATATTGTTTCTAAATTAAGCTTATAGTTGTAGTCTACTGTAATTTCTGTATGGAAATGGTTGCCCTGCTTATCTGCATAAAAACATTGCATAAATTTTGTTGAGTAAATTTGCTCTGCCTTATCTCTCGCCAGGATTCTTATGGCTCATTTGTCAGCTGCCTGAGTTTTAATCCAGCCTGCATCAGTATGAATATCCTCCTCTGTACCTTTCTCCATAGCTGCCATTACAGTCCTTGCAGTGAATTGTTGGCAAATTGACCATGATTAAGTCTGGTTTTTTTTTTTTAGGTTTTGTGGGGTATGAATTAATAATGGCAGACCTGTTTTTTCTGTCAAAGGGCAATATGGTTGAAGGGCAAAACCATGTTGTGGAGATAATGGGTAAACCTTATTACAAATTGACCTTTTAAGATAAACAAAAACAAAAATAAGGGGGTCTTGTATGATTTTAAACAGTGGAACAGTGCATTGCTATGGGCCAGATACGTCTTTCCTATCCTTAAAGGCTGCAAAAAGAGCATCAAAGGACCCATATGCTGCATTTTTAATGTTTTATTATTTCCCTGATGTCCACTTGTGCAGTTTTATGACTACGCTAACCACTTTTTATCCCTTAAATTAAAAAAGACTGTTTTTATTGTTATGTGCCTTTAAGACTACTGTGTGTAAATGATCTCCTTTCTGATGGACTGTGCTATTTTGTGCCTCATGCAAAAGTTAGTATGTTTTGTAGCACTCCTTATAACTTTAGCGTGAGAGGTTGAGTCTAACTCATTGTAGCCTGAAAAAGCTGATGAATTTATTTGTGTTTTTGTGTCTTTTGGCCATTTTTTAATAAAGAAGCAAGTTGACTGCTGGACCATTTTTTCCATCTCTACACAAATATGTATCATTTTCATCCTCACGTTCAGCCTTGAGCAAGGTACCGTCCTTGTCAATGCTCTCTGGGCACTTTCAATAGCTGCCCCCTGCTGCATGTGTGTGTATGGGTGAAATGTAAAGTAAAGAGTTTTACAGATTAGAACAACTTCTGTATGCATCTTTCTCTCTCTCTCTCTCTCTCTCTCTCTCTCACACACACACGCACAAACACGCGCACACACACACACACACACACACACACACACACACACACACACACACACACACACACACACACACACACACACACACAGAAATCTGGTTCATTTTTTTTTTCACAGAAGATGGTATTACTTCCACTAAGGAATGTGATGAGGCTAGAAGCTTATATCATTCATGTAACATTTGATATGCTGCATTTAAACAATGTAAGAAATGCTAATTGAAAGGACCTGTTTTTAGTCATAGCCTCATGGTCGCATAACATGCTTTCTGCCTCTGCAAAATTCATCATTTTCTAGCAGTCCATGGCTTCTTTCCAGATGGTCAGCTCTAAATGACCTCCCCCAATCTCTTATGGTATTTAATACAATTGAAGTCATGGTCAGTGGTTATCACACAATTCATAATAGCTATTTAACTCGGCTTAAAATGAATGGTGGAACAATCCAATTGAGAGTTTCCAAAATGACTTTTTCCATGGGGCCCTCACATTGATAGTGGGTAATTTCACATCCCATTCAACTATGCATGGTTTATTGAATATAAGAGGAAAATTATGGTTGAATTCCTTCGCATTTAACCACCACATTCATTCCCATATCCCTGTATGTCTCTCCCCACTCATCTGCACATCACATCCTCAAAAGTGAATCTTTTATAAAAGATAACGTATGAGAGGTCTCCTTTTATGACAGGTGGGCAGCAGAATCTATGGTGGAAAATGTCCTTGAACCTCAGCACAATAAGGACATTAAGCACTGCTGTGAGTTGCAGGAAAAAAACAAATCTGTGAGTATTTGAATAACATGCTAAGAAACTGGTTCCACTTACTTTTGTGTAAACACAATTGATCTTCTTAAGATTTTCAAATTTAAAATGGCTTGATGACAGTGTTTGGGTTCAGATTAGTACAAGGGCTAGGTTAAGGGCCAAGGTTAATGTCATGTGTAAGTCTGAGGTTAAGATTTGGTTTAGTGTTAAATTTGAGGTCATGAAAAAATTATTTTTTTGCTTGTAAATTTTGTACATTTCCCATGTATACCTATATTTAAACCATTACTGTCATGTCAAAATAAGTAGTTTAACTTGTGTTTGATGCTTAACCGCAACTATCGGCACCGGCAAATAATACAAAGTAAATGAAGTATAATGTGCTAATACTTAATGATTAATAGAGCACTACAAATGCTTTAAAATGGCTTTTAAAGCATGGAATGACATTTTATTACAATAATGTCACTATGTGTTGGTTTTTTTCAAGAAAATCAACCTTTAAGTCTTAACTTGCCTAAGTGCAGATCAGCATCTATGTTTAATTAACCCATTTTGTTCCACTTCTAACACTTCTCTTACTCTATTTTAACAAAGTGAACTGGTGTGGCAAGAAGACTGTAAGATGGATTTTATCATCACATCACCTTCACATGCTCCTCACCTTTTTCCTGCCTGTATCACTGACCTTCTCACTGTCATCTGTCTATAAGTGAAAACAGGGGCCTTCATTTGTTCTTCAGGCACCTAGCTTTCCCTCGGACAGCACAAGGTCTCATTTAGCCCCTCTATTCCTCTATTAACCTAGATAGGACTCCTCTTGGTACTTTTCTACTGCCCTGATACTTGGGAAATAAGGGGGTGCAGCAGGTAATAGAGTAATGATAAAACAAAAAAGGGAGCGGAGCCTAGGATAAGAGGCTTATGAAACACCAATTCTATAGGTCGGGGGAGTGATTGTTGTTAGGAATTCACATTGTGGGCTGTGCAAAATGATGGCAGTGCACAGGAGGAATAAAACAGGAATGCAATCCTTTTTTGGGAGACACCACAGGCAAAGTATGGAGTGCTAAAAGCATTGCCAAAGAAGGAGCATCATTAATTTTCATGAACAGGAAAAGATGGGAAAAAGAAAATCTTTGAATTCTGTATTTCTCCCAGCTTGTTTCAAAACAGATGATGTGAATAATCTAAAATACTGAACATTAGTAGGGTTTCTGAAAAAAAAAAAAAAATTGGATGCAGCAGTCATTTATGTGCTCATGGTCAGATGCATGTGTCTTGATGTGACTGCAGTGTGCACAAAAGAAGCACTAAGATTTCTTGATTGACTACAGCTTATTATGCACACTTTGCGTAACTCTGCTCACTCACTGTGTGAGACATACGGTATAACAGGCACTTTGAAATAATGGAGTTGTCAACAAGCTCAGGACTAAACAGAAACAGTATAGTGGAATGAGAAAGAGCTAGTGGTGTTGAAAAATTGAACATTTTAAAACCTATCTACAAATGCCAGAGTTTGGTGACTTTCATTGCTCAGGGTTGCCAAGAACTGCCTGCCTTTATCAGAGACAATGGATCCTTGTCACCCTTCAGAAGTCATCATAGTAGAGAAATGATTTCAAGATGCATTGAGATTTATGTAAAACTACAGCAATATAACATGTCAGTTAACATACATATTTAAATTGACCAAAATCTGATCATATATAAAAATAATGAAACAAAATACATTAAGGTTAGACACACAATATGAACAAAAGATATTGAAGTACAGGGATAACATGTTAACTTTACTTTTTAACATGTTATCCCTGTACTTCAAAATCTCAATATGAATATCTACTTTTTAGAGCTTAAGTAAGATTTATGTTGTCATGAGTTCCATGTCTTTGCCATGCATCTGCAAATTTCTGAAGAATGTCGTTTCCCAACTTCTCTAATAATGAAAGCTGAATCACCAAGACAGAATCTTAAATTAGTAGGTCTGTACAAGAAAATGTATTCTTTGTGTTTTAAAGGTTTTTCTTTTACCACTTAAAAGATTCTACTGAATGATCTTCTTTTAGCTTTAAAAAGGTTTTGCAGGTATGCCAAGTGCCCCAGCTGTGTTAATGTTGCAACTATCATAAAGAAGTCAACTTTATTCCCAAGTGGTTGGAGTAAAAATGAGTATAAAGAAAATGGTTTATCTCTGAATAAACAGGAAGGCCCCTGTCCTCCCTCATTCACTTACTTTAAAGAGTGTTCTCTCCAAGCATGTTTTGCAATGACATTGCATTAGCAACAGTTTGAAAAGATGCAGTGTCACCTAACATTTCCCAGAGGCTGCATGTTCTTCCCTTTCCCATCCAATTTATTTATTTATTTATTTTATATAAATGAAACATCCTTTTAGAGGTTTGTTCTCTTTGTCTTTATTTAATTATAAAGACGAATATCAAAAGGTAAAGAAGAGTAAACAGATTATATTCAGATCCAGCACCTGTGTGATGTCTCAAAAACATCTTCTTTGCCCTTCAATTTTGGAAATGAAAATGTCATAATATGTTAAAATAGGCTTAATAAGATTTAACAATATTTAAATACAAAAAGATTATAAATAGTCTTATTTATGTGGACCTAGTGCAATGCAAAGTATACATTTTGGAGTGACATTCAGTCTGCTCCAATTCTTAGACCAAGCCGAGAATTAAACCCTTGTAGACTGCCTCTCCTATTAAACTTATTTGAAATCAAGCCATGCTAAGTTAGCTTTGTAAGTCTGGCTGGAAAAAAATATCTTTTATGTTAAGTCTTTAGATGGACTAGCTTTGATTACCATTAATATGTCAGGCTCGAATGCTTGCCAGACAGACCAACAGCAGCCAAGGGGATATGGTTAGCATCGGTTATTATGTAATTTCACTCATTCACTTTATCTAACATACATTACCAGTTGTCATAATTCCTTATACCTCCCTCCTCCCAAAATGTTCCTAATATTACATTACAAAACATAAAATTGTGCCCCAGCCAACACTTTCATTTACATGTTTCTTGTAATCGGTTCCAGAATTTGATGTTTGATGATTTTATCTGACAAGTTTTTTAATTTGTATGTATTTTTATCTTTTGCTCACACAGCATAAAACTGCTAACATTTACAAATAGTGTACTAAAATACATTAAAAAAATGAAGAGCTTTAAGGTTTTCAAGAAAGATTTTACCAAACATGCTAAAACAATCTAAAAACACGCTAACCAAACGCCTTTTGTTGTTTAATTGGCATCCCTGTAGTGCTATAGAGTAGGAATGACAGCCCAACATGTTGCTCATAGTCTCTTAGGGCAAGCTTGATAAAAGACAGATGTTCGATGTTGTTCTTCCATGACCTGTTGGAACAGTTGCCCCCCACTCGTCCCAGCCCCAAAACACCCACTCCTAATGTTTGCCACTCTCTCCATTTACCAAACACTGTTATCACCTAATCAATAGTCTGCCTCTCATTCAATTTGACAAGCGTCTACCAGAGAGAATGGTAATCACTTAGCACCAGTGGGTATATGATATTGACTGCTGGAGATAAGGCTTGTCCTACTCAATCAAGTTGTGGTGATTGGGTTTGTACGATTAAAAGGCCAGATCAAATACAAAATGTCTGTGTGCCTCTTAAGCTTAGAATGGTGATAATGAAGCCAGGCAACCAACCAATCGTTCATGTCTCCTTGAAGAGAGATGGAGAATGGTGAAAGAGTCAGTGTCTGTATTATTTAACCTTTGAACCTTTCAAGGTGAATGAAATGTACAGATATTAAGGCACAATTTACCAGAAGAGGGAGGCTTCTGATGATGTTTGAGTACATGTAAAGCAATATTTATTATCTCAGTCCTTACTGTTTTTAAATTGCTGAGCAAAGAATTGGTCCTCAGCATATAGCACATATACATGCTGACCAAATAAGTCAGATGTGGCTGCCAGATGAAAACCAAGCAAAAATATCCAGTCAAGTTTAGTCCTGTGGTCAGAAACATTTGATGATGGACTACAACAGCAGAGGAGTAATTTTCAGATTAGTCCTCAAGATCCCAAAGACAATTCACATTTTTGGCAGCAACCTATCCCACCTTGTGTTTGGAAGGACTCAGGGAGCCTTGAGAGGAATGGTTTGACATAAATTATGAAAAAAATTATTTATATAAATTATAAAGCTAGTTATGCCCACAGCCAAACTTGGTAGTAATAAAGTGATGATGTGGGAATGCTATGCTGCTTCAAGGCCCTGGTGACTTGCCCTTATAGAAGGAAGGAAAAATTCAGCCCTAGACCAGAAAATGCTAAAGGAGAATGTCTGGTCATTAAGTGATCCCAAGGTCAAGTGCAACTGCATTATTTAGCAGGACAACAATGGAAAGCATACGAGTAAACCTGCTTTTGAATGTCTTAATAACAATACAAATAAGATTTTGGAGTGACCTTGTCAAAGTCCTGACCTGATCCCTTTGACATGTGGCAGGACTTGAAAAAAGAGCAATGTGACTGAATTAAAATGATTTTGTTGAGAAGAATGAGGTTTTCTTCACAGCAATGCCAAAGACTGAACTCATGTTAGTGGGAGTGTTTGATTGCAGTTGTTGCTGCTAAAGGTATCACAATAAAGTTTTATTCTTATATGGGAAATACTTTTTCACATGGGTGATATATACGTGAGGCGGCATGGTTTAGCGGTACTGGGTAATACTGCCACCTCACAGTGAGAACATCTAAGGTTTGATTCCCCAGGTTGGGCAGTGCACCTCCTTTCTGTTTGTAGTTTGCATGTTCTCCCCTTGTCTGTGCAAGTTTCCCCCCAGGCTCTCTGGTTTCCTCCCACAGTCAAATGGCATGGACATCAGGCGGATCAGATATACTAAATTGCCCCCTAGGTGTGAGTGTTTGTGTGTGTCTGAACTACAATGGAATGGCAACCTTTCTAGGTTGTTTCCCTGCCTTTAGCCCTGTGAGAGCTATGATAGGCTCCCATGACCCTAACTAGGACAAGCTGCTAAGAAAATGAGTGAGTGAGAGAGAGAGAGAGAGAGTGATAATATTGGTGAGCTGTCCTTCAATAAATCACAGGATCATTTGAAAACTGTAATTTGTTTAATCAGGGTGCCTTTTGTATTATACTCAATTCATTTGGCGATCAAAAAATATTTAGTGTCATAAAATGGAGCAAAACAGAAAGGGTAAATACTGTGGCAAGCCTCAAAGGTTGTTTTCTTGTGCCTGCATAGGACATCATGATATGAATATATGCTTTAAGTCACAGAAAATATTAGGGGCAAGACTGGTCTAGTCACATTACTGAGCATAGGTATAAGGTATATTGGCTTTTTAAACTGTTATTTCAATATATATTCAATTCAATTCATTTAAATTTATTCTTGTATAGCGCCTTTCACAACAGAGTTGCCCCAAGGCACTTTACATAGATGGTAAACAGGTTATAGTACTAGAAGTTAAAGCCAGATGACTACGGAGGAGAGGAACCAAAAACTCCACTGTGTGGAGAAAAAAACCTCTGAGGGTCCAAGGTCGACTGGCTACCCAACCCCCTTGGGTATACTAGCAGTACAAAGTTAGGTCGAGATTAACCCCAGGATCAGTACAGAGTCCTAAGCTGCTTCCCAGGCTCAGCAAGTCGGGCGCGGCCCCAGGTACCGGTGAGCCGCCAGGATCCCTTGGCGCATATATGCGGCTGGAATGTTATGCCATGATTTCCATAGTAGCTGACATGGGTTTCATTTCACCCTCGGTAGGTGTAATGTTCAAATTATCTTACCCACCAAATGTAATCATTAGCTTTAAAGATGTGTTAGGAGTGTGCCATTCCATACGGTTTCAATACATTCATACCTTAAACACTTTAAACTACTATAAACATATAAAGCAAACTATCATATTAAACTATTAAGAAAAATATTGGAATAATATTGTTCATCCACCATAAAATCCATGCCTATTTAAATATCAAATATCAAAAACACCAGAAGCAGAAACTCATCTTCACTGCATTACAATACATTGTGTAACTACAAACATAAAAACATTTTTAAAAATCTATTTTTATATTAAGCTATACAAAAATAAATCATACTTGGCATCAGTGTATACTTATATTGGTCTAACCCCATTTGAATGTGTTATTCTTGGTGAATACCACACAAGATGCAGGACATAGGAGAGAGAAGTTTCCTGCTCAGTTTGCATTCCCCTTATCTTCTGCTTTCTGCTAGCTTGATGTGGCTTAGAGTGATTCAGGAAAAGGACAATTAATAGCATAGTTAATAAGTCACTATGGAGGTCATAGTGTGTTTTTAAATAGATGCAGCAGAGCTGTAACAAAAACGAATTGAGCCAATGGCATGTTTTATGGATTGATTCTGAGGTGAAATCTATGAGGTCAGAATGAGCAGATAGGCTTTACTCCTAGTCACAAAAAGGTCAAAGAGGCTATATGAAAAGGTCATGGCAGTCTATGCTTGTGTTGTAGATATTTGCTTGAAGAGAGTCAACTTATTACTTGCACATACAAAGAAAGCCCAGCGGTCTGGACCACACTTCACAAAACAAGAGCACTTGTATGGAAGGAGAGATGTAGCATAAAGCTGATAACAAGAAAGTATAGCTGGTTTATAGCACTGCAGTGAAATATGGTGCTAAAACCTGAATAAGTGCCAGAATGTAGCTTCAGTGGACATATTGCTATTGTAAATGGAAAGAGAAAAAAAGTGCTCAAAGGAGATTCATTGGAGTCTTTGAACCAAATGCTTAATTTAATCAGGTTGCACTCAGGTTTATTGTCTATCTTAAATTTTTCTCAAATGGACAACTGCCCACGTATCCAAATGGAAGTCTGTCTATCTTCTGTGAACTCTAGTGCTGTATTCTGGAAGGACAATCTGTTTAAATAAATATAACAATCTGTGCTTGAATATATAATGGACATTTAAATAATGAATAGTGTTTCAGCCAGGCATATCCTGGTGCAAAATTGATTTTTTAATGTGCTCAGGCATAGTGCTGGTAAAATGTGTTGATGTCCGAGGGCTGCTCATGGTTGCTCATCACTTGTAATGTTTGTTCTAGTTTCAATCCTAAATTTCATCAAAGCAAGTATCATACAGCTGTAAGCAGCTGAACAACAGAATAAATGTCTTTGTGTTACACATGCTAGTTATATTAGTTATCCAAGTTTCTTTTGTTTGATGGAAGTGATGGACAGATGTGATTGTAGATCATAGACTTAAAGGCTCTTGATCCAGGCATTTTTCCCTGTGCTACTTCTTTTAAAATGTTAAAATTAAAATCAATCAAGATTGAAAGCATAAACCATAATAAACAGGCCTATATCACAATACTTTATTGTGCTATACCTTTATTGATCAAAATGTTCAAATAATTGATGCCACTGTAGATGAAATACCACTAATAACTGTATTGTTGCAACAATGATGTAATAAAAAATTGTCACTGTTTTCACTTTTGAAATCCAGGCTTATCCACAGTGTATGCATGTACACGTTGATCAACTTAAATTTCATGTAATTACAATAAATACACTATTTAATTATACAAGTAAACCTAAAGTTAATCCACATTTGTAATTACAGAAACTGCACTGTATTTGCAGCAGTGAAACTACTAGTTACATAGCTATTGCATGCTTTGTAAATATAAAACTTCACATCAGACAAGTCATCAAGGGAATTTTATCATGTATTTCTCCATATATATTATTTCTCCACTATATTAATTCTATCTGCTTTATGTCCTATAAATCTGGCAGAAATGACAATAAAGCTGACATGGACTTAATTATACCTTTCTTAGTCAACCTTTCCATAATGTGCACAATTATTACGTAAGTATTTTGAGCATGTCATAATTTTTATGCATATATTCCAACTCCAAGCTGCATAAACTTGAATGCTATTTGGATTTCATATTTGGAGGCATATCAGGTGATGTGCATTTTTTAAAGTGAAAGTGACTATTCTCATCATCGTGAAACACAGCACAGACAAAAAATTAAACATTTGCATTTAACCCACAAGCACACGTGCAGCAGAGGGCATCTAAATAAAGCGCCCAGGGATCAGTGATGGGGACGGTACCTTGCTCAAGGGTACTTCAGGGCAACCTACCAGACTGGAATTCGAACCCATGACAGGGCTTAGTCTCTAAAAACCAGGCCACTACTGCACTACAATTGTGTAATGAGGGAGGTATGGCCTAAGAAGATCAACACCCAAGTTGTATTATATACATACATATATATACAGTACTGTGCAAAAGTTTTAGTCAGGTGTGGAAAAAATGCTGTAAACAAAGAATGCTTTCAAAAATGGAAGTGTTAATCATTTATTTTCATCAATCAACAAAATGCAGTGAATGAACAAAAGAGAAATCTAAATCAAATCAGTATTTGGTGTGACCACCCTTTGCCTTCAAAACAGCATCAATTCTTCTAGGTACATTTGCACACAGTTTTTGAAGGAATTTGACTGGTAGGTTGTTCCAAACTTCTTGGAGAACTAACCACAGATCTTCTGTGGATGTAGGGCTTCCTCACATCCTTCTGTCTCTTCATGTAATCCCAGACACACTGGATGATGTTGAGATCAGGGCTCTGTGGGGGCCAGAAGAATTGATGCTGAAGGCAAAAGGTAGTAACACCAAATATTGATTTGATTTAGATTTTTCTTTTGTTTGCTCACTTTGCATTTTGTAAATTGATAAAAATAAACAATCATTATTTATATTGCTGAAAGCATTCTTTGTTTTCCACACCTGCCTAAAACCTTTGCACAGTTCTTTAAAAAAAAAAAAAAAAAAAAAAAAAAAAAAAAATATATATATATATATATATATATATATATATATATATATATACATACACACACACACACACACACACACACACACACACACTTCAAGGTGTATATTAGACAGCTTCTTTTTTTCAGGCAAAATGGGCCAAAACGTTTTTTTGCAAATAGTCAACAAGGTCCCAAAAAACGTGTTGAGAAAAAAAAGATACAAATGAACATTTTTCAAAACAAAATTTTGAGAAAAATCCAATTGAAACTACCTGGAACCCATTTTCCTTTGGTGCTGTCATATTCCAGGTTTGTTTTCAGTCCTCAGAGACATGGCCAAGGTAAGGGAGGCTGAAACCCAACCACCACTAAATGAGACAAAAGTTGAAATGTCAAAACTATTGAAAAAATATTTCAAGACAGATTATTCAAAAGGCGAGATGAGTGACTCTTGATGGACCAGATGGATGAGCCTGAGGTTGGATCAGTAATGCAAACAGAGCTCCACTTCAACTCAGATGCCTGCAGGGTGGAAGTGGGGTACTGGTATGGGCTGGTATTATTAAAGATGAGCTAGTTGGATTTTTTCAGGTTGAAGATGGACTCAATATCAACTCCCAAACCTACTGCAAGGTTTTAGAAGACACTTTCTTCAAGTAGCAGTGCAGGAAAAAATCTGCACCTTCCAAAAAGACGATGTTTTTTCTGCAGGATGATGCTCCAGTAAAGGCTTGCCAGTAAAGGCCTTAAACATGAAAGAATAATGACATGGCTTCCTTCCTCACCTGACCTAAACCCTATAACCCTACATAAACAGGAGATTTCTGAAGAAGGAAAAGAGTACACCTCTCTGAACAGTGTCTGGGAGGCTATGTGGTTGTAATTAGTTATTTCCTTTGTACTTTTTTAATGCTTTCTGCAGTGTTAAGGGTGCTTCTTTTATTTAATTTGATGTGTTAGGGTTTGGTCAATAAATAGTAAAGTCTCTCAATGTCTCCATTTTTTTCTCAATGCTTGGAGATTAGCATGCAGTTTCCATCGGATAGTCTGTGCAAGTACGAATATAGTGCCTGAAACTAAGTCTAACTGAAATAGAGCATAACAATCTGCAGTGCATATCTCACACCTCAAAACACATGCAGCAGCTCTGCTGGAACATAGCAATAAGCTATAAACAAAACATATTTTGCTGATGCTCAGAAAAAAAGCAGTTGGGGAATGAACAGCAATGTTCACTGTTCTAACCTCCAATGAACTCCAGTGTTTTTCTTAGACTATTATGAAAGTGTGTTATCACATGAACACAATACATAATTCATAAAGGTCTTTTCAACTAGCACAGGTAACAGTAAGGGAATGCCTTTTCTATTTTAAATGATAACTATTGAAGAAAGCCTTTATAAATTTCCATAAGTTTGTCAGTTATAGTATATAAGTGTATACATATAGGCCAGGAGTGGCAATTCTTATTAAAAAAAAAAAAAACAACCTGATTCACATTTATAAGCTTCAACACAAAAAGGCAGCAAATATAAAGCTACTTGACACCTATGAAAGCTTTTTATGAAATAAACTTATGAATAAACATTCATAAACCCTTCTTCAAATGGAACCTGCAGCCCATCTGTAGTGCATATCTCATACTACAAAAAAAAATCTCCATTAAAGCTTGGTTGGGGGGCTTGCAACATTGACCTTGAACTGCATACTTGGCTGAGGTGAATCCACACCCAAGAAGAGATGCTGAACATGTTATGAACTGGTTGGCTTGTGGTGCTTACTTTTTAAAGCTGCTGATTGTGGGAACCTACCAGGTTTGGTTCAGAAGATGGGTGTGTGTGTGTTTGTGTGTATTGCTTGTTTAAGGATGAATGCCATGCCTTACAGTATAATGTTTAGTAAAAATGTTAAACATAAGCAAGTAGACCAATTTCTTGCTCAGGAGGCCTTTCTGGCTCTGAAATGAAGACTCTAGATGTAGACATCAAGTACAACCTTTTTTAGATGAATATCAAATAACATGGACAATGAGTCTATATACAAGGAACTGATTATGCTGACAAATGAACAAATCCAGTTTGGGGGCAGAGAATACTGATTTCCACTAAAAGTCAACATTTGAGAATTTAATATCCAACCAATCCAACCATCCTACTCCAAACTTCTGTATGAAAAGACTTAATTTCATCTCCATATCACAGAAACTAGAGTACCATAGATTTAATTAATTGTAATAGATTTAATTTAATTGTAATAGATGCATTTGCTATAATATATTTCTAACAGGCTATCATAAAATAGACTATAATTCTGCAACAATTTTATTCATAGTTTATTTCAGTGCTGACATTCAGTACTGTGCAAAAGTTTTAGGCAGGTGTGGAAAAAATGCTGTAAACAAAGAATGCTTTCAGAAATATGTATCAATTTACAAAATGCAAAGTGAGCGAACAAAAGAAAAATCTAAATCAAATCAATATTTGGCATACTACCTTTTGCTTTCAAACCAGCATCAATTCTTATGGCCCCCACAGAGCCCTGATCTCAACATCATCGATTTTGTCTGGATTACATGAAGAGACAGAAGGATGTGAGGAAGCCTACATCCACAGAAGATCTGTGGTTAGTTCTCCAAGTTGTTTGGAACAACCTACCAGCCGAGTTCCCTGTGTCAAAAACTGTGTGCAAGTGAACCTAGAAGAATTGATGCTGTTTTGAAGGCAAAGGGTGGTCACACCAAATACTGATTTGATTTAGATTTCACTTTTGTTCATTCACAGCATTTTGTTGATTGATGAACATAAATGATTAACACTTCCATTTTTGAAAGCATTGTTTGTTTACAGCATTTTTTCCACACCTGCCTAAAACTTTTGCACAGTACTGTACATTTTCAAAGGTATACAGTTAAAAATGTGGATTTGCATATCAAGTCATGTAGGTATTTTTGTCATTTCAACCACAGTGCGAAAGTTCATGATGCGACACAGAGGACAACCTAACACTAAGTGGGGAAAGTTCTACACAATGCAAAAGACAGAAGGAAAGACAATACAATACAATAAGACTGAACAGAATGTTAATACAATATTGCAAAAGATACTGTATTTAGTGCATATATTTAGTTAATATATAATGTATGGTGACCAACTTTCTCTGCAAAGTCTTAATATTTTTTACTTTTCCTGTAAAGATAATTGTTTAGAGATACACTGTTTTGTTAAATATCTATTCCACATTCTCCATCTTGTATCTCAAATCTTTGAATTGTGTTGCCACTAGCATAGGTAGTATTTAATTTGATCAGTATGCTCATAAAATGTTCTTGACACTGCTCCATTTATGGAACTCTCATGATAATGCATACCATTTTGGTTATGGGACTTGCTCAGAAAGTCTGAACACTTCGTACAGAGCAGAGCCCCGCCCCCACCTCAGACACTCAGACCACATCTCTGTTCTGCTGATCCCAGCATACAGACCCATCGTCAGTCGTGTGAGGCCCACCCTGAAACAGGTAAAGAACTGGCCCACAGGGGCCATCTCTGCTCTTGAGGACTGCTTTGAACACACTGACTGGGACATGTTTAGGGAGGCTGCAACCTACGGTGACTCCATCAACTTGGAGGAGTACAGCTTCAGTGACTGGCTACATCAGCAAGTGCACTGAGGATGTTACTGTCTTCAAGTTCATCATCACGCGAACAAACCAGAAGCCATGGATGACTGCGGAGGTGCGCAGACTCCTGAGAACCCGGGACAAAGCCTTCAATTCAGGGGACGAGGCTGCCCTAAGAAAAGCGAGGGCAAACCTGTCTTGGGCCATCAGAGCAGCCAAGCAAACTTACGCACAGAGAATCCATGGCCACTTCAAAAACACCAGTGACACACGGCGCATGTGGCAGGGCATTTAGGCCCTCACCAACTACAGGACATCTCCATCTACGTGTGATGTTGACTCCTCCCTCCCAGATGCACTGAACCGCTTCTATGCACGGTTTGATGTGGCGAACAATACAGAAATGAGGAACCCCATCCCTCCTCCAAACGACCAGGTTCTCTGTCTGACCACGGCCGAGGTGAGAAGATCTCTACTGAGAGTCAACCTATGGAAAGCTGCTGGTCCAGACAACATACAAGGTCGTGTGCTCAGAGGATGTGCAGAACAACTGGCAGATGTTCTCACCGACATCTTCAACATCTCTCTGAGCATCACTGTTGTTCCAAGGTGCTTCAAGACCACCAGCATCATCCCGGTGTCAAAGAAATGATCTGTCTCCTGCCTCAATGACTATTGTCCCTTCGCACTCACACCTATCATCATGAAGTGCTTCGAGAGGTTGGTCATGAGGCACAAAAAGACTCAAATCCCCTCCTCACTGGATCCCCTGCAGTTTGCGTATCGTCCCAACCGCTCAACGGACGATGCAATCTCCACCACCCTCCATCTGGCCCTTTCTTATCTGGACAGAAAGGACAGTTATGTCAGAATGCTGTTCATCGATTACAGTTCAGCATTCAACACCATCATCCCTCAGCATCTGAATGAGAAGCTGAGGCTGCTGGGCCTGAACACCTCCCTCTGTAACTGGATCCTGGACTTTCTGACTGGGAGACCCCAGTCAGTCAGGATCAGTAGCAGCACCTCCAACACCATCTTGCTGAACACAGGGGCCCCTCAGGGCTGTGTCCTCAGCCCACTGCTGTTCACACTGATGACCCACGACTGTGCAGCCAAGCACAGCTCAAACCACATCATCAGATACAACCGTGGTGGGTCTGATCAGTGGTGGTGATGAGGCGGCGTATAGAGAGGAGATACAACAGCTGACGGACTGGTTTAGAATCAACAACCTGTCTCTGAATGTCGCCAAGACTAAAGAGATGATTGTTGACTTCAGGAGACCACGTTGGGACCACACTCCACTGAACATCAACACCTCACCTGTGGAGATGGTCCAGAGCACCAAGTTTCTTGGTGTTCACTTCACAGACAACCTTATGTGGTCCCTCAACACAAGCTCCATCACGAAGAAAGCCCAGCAGCGTCTCTACTTCCTGTGCAGACCAAGGAAAGCCCATCTTCCACCTTCCATCCTCACCATCTTCTACAGGGGAACCATCGAGAGCATTCTGAGCAGCTGCATCACTGGTACGGAAACTGCAACGTCTCAGACCGCAAGTCCCTACAACGGGTAGTGAGAACAGCTGAGAAGATAATCGGGGTCTCTCTGCCCTCAGTACAGGACATTTTCAACTCTCGCTGCATCCACAAAGCAACCAGCATTGTGGATGATCCTTCTCACCTGTCCCACACTCTCTTCTTCCTCCTGCCATCCGGGAAAAGGTTCCACAGCATACGGGCCTCCACTTCCAGGATGAGAAACAGTTTCTTCCCCCTGGCCATCAGACTCTTGAACTGATAATCACTTTACCACTGCAATACCTACTACTTATTGTAATACTTACTTAGTATTTATTTTTTGCACTCCGCACTTTAACCAAAACACTGCTGCTCCATCATACTGCCAGTAACATGGGCTGCTTTGTTCTGCAACACTGCAAGAACAAAGCAGCATCGGATGAATGCACTGCATGTTCTGTCTATTGTTCTGTCTGTTGTTATTGCACTGTCCGTTTGTCTTGTCTTGTGTCTTATGTCGTGTCTTATGTCGTCTTATGTGTAGCACCAGGGTCCTGGAGGAACTTTATTCCAGCGGTAGCGGTGGCCTAGCGGTTAGGGCGTTAGCCGCATGATCGGAGGATCGGGGGTTCAAACCCCTTCCCAATAGGTTGCCCTGAGGTACCCTTGAGCAAGGTACCGTCCCCATCACTGCTCCCCGGGCGCTTTCAATAGCTGCCCACTGCTGCACGGGTTTGAGTGTGCATGGGTTAAATGCAGAGGTCCAATTTCGTTGTGGTTCATGTGTGCTGTGCCATGACCTCGCAATGACAAGGGTTGTCACTTTCACTTTTTTCACTTTTTTGTTTCACTGGTTGAAATGGCAATAAAATTCTACTTGACTTGACTTGACTAATGATTGTTTATTTTTATCAATTTACAAAATGCAAAGTGAGCGAATAAAAGAAAAATCTAAATCAAATCAATATTTGGTGTTACTACCTTTTGCTTTCAAACCAGCATCAATTCTTATGGCCCCCACAGAGCCCTGATCTCAACATCATCGAGTGTGTCTGGGATTACATGAAGAGACAGAAGGATGTGAGCTAGCCTACATCCACAGTGGTTAGTTCTCCAAGATGTTTGGAACAACCTACCAGCCGAGTTCCTTCAAAAACTGTGTGCAAGTGTACCTTGAAGAATTGATGCTGTTTTGAAGGCAAAGGATGGTCACACCAAATATTGATTTGATTTAGATTTCACTTTTGTTCATTCACTGCACTTTGTTGATTGATGAAAATAAATGATTAACACTTCCATTTTTGATAGCATTCTTTATTTACAGCATTTTTTCTATACCTGCCTAAAACTTTTGCACAGTACTGTACATCTCATCTTGGCAGAGCAAAATTCTGAAGACCCATTTGAGGAAAGTTCTAGACTATGTTACACATAAGCCAGGATAATCATCTCAGGACTTCTGTCCACTTACAGAAGAGAAAACTGCTCCATGGCTATGCAAACCAAAGTGCTACTTTCTTGAAGCATATAGCTTTGCACAACAAGCATGGATTACTACCAAGCTGCCTTAGTTTCATCATCCTGTTCAAGAAGATTAAGAAGGTGCCACATTGTAATTAACTGTGGTAAATAATGGATAGGTAAGTAGTACTGATAGCGGACAGCTAAGTGTTTTGAGTCTTATAGACTCTCAATCTTTTTTCCGTATTTTGTCTTTGTACCGCTATAACTGCTATGCATTGACTATGAATTGAAAATTAAACCTTGCCAAATGCTTTGAGAAGTCCCTGATATTTGTCTTGAGTGATTGCATCACAGTGGTCTGATCATAAAATGCATCGCTGTTTACTTCTGGCATTTTGAATGCATCTCCACTGACCAGTGTGATCCAATTTCTTATATACTTATATACTTTCTCACATACTTTCTGGCTGGAGAAATTCTGCAAGCATTTACTACATCCCTCATCCACTGCACTACTTTTTTCAGCTAAGTATTCGATAAACCTTGCTTAATTTAAATGTTATGTTTAGTAAGTGGTCCTGACCATCTCCAAAAATTGAGATCACATTTCAATTCAAATCTATTTACCTTAAATGTATTTATACCTACATTTATTATATTAAGCAGGCCACCTCTCCAGGGTGTTTCTCCGCACCACTCACGACTGCAATCAGGATAAGTTATTAAATTTATGTGTAAATTTGTGAGGATAGACCAGGAGGTGGAGTGGTATACACTGGAAGCTACTTCATTAAGTGCATCTACCTTCTATGTACACTGTTACACTTACACATTTTACACTTTTTATACATTTAATTAGCTCCACTCCTACTTTTTTTGCACTTTGTTGTTTATAGTAACAGACTGTAGATTGTTTTTCTGAATCATTTGTCATATTCATCAATTGTCAGGAACCTCACAGGTCCACTAATGAGCATTGAGGGTGTAACATGAGCATTGTCAAAGGAAAAAATGAAAACTTGGGAGTTTAGAGGTGAGAGCCTAGGAGGCAGTTAATAAAAGATCTGTTTTGTCTGCGTTAAGCTTTAGAAAGTTTGAGGTGAGCCATAGTTTTATATCATGAACACAAGCTGTAAGGGAATGGGGTAGGGTGGCTGAAGTGTAGGTGATAAAGTTGATTTGGGAATCATAGGCATAGCAGTGAAAATCAGGACCATGGTTTCTAATAATATGATTGAGAGGAAGAATATAAAGTATGAATAATAGAGCACTGAAAACAGATCCCTGAGGCATACCTTATTTAACTGGAGCAGGGGGAGATCTATTGTTACGGATGGAGATGAATTGCTGTGTATCAGTGAGATGAGATATGACACAAGAAAGTATTCCTAGTGTGAGATAGCCCAATGTCTGAAAGACGTGAAAGAAGAATATTATGATTGACCTTGTCAAAGGCAGAACGTAGATGTAAGAGAAGATATACTTAGGGAACCAGAGTCGGCACTGAGTAAAATTGGCATTGAGTGTTGCAGAAGGGCAGTCTCAATGCAGTAGAATGGATGGAAACCTAACTGAAACGACTCATACATGTTTTAAGTTGCTAGATGCAAGCTGAGCATCTTCAACCCTTTCAAGGAGCTTAGAAATAAAAGGTAGTTTAGAAAGAGGTTTATAGTTGTTCAGACTGCAGGGATCCAAAGTGTTCCAAAGAGGAGCAATACCTAACCCTAGGACAATTTTTTAGATGGGAAATAAAGGCAGAGATAGCAGACAAACAGTTTTCAAGAAGAGTAGTAGGTGCTGGATCCAGAATAGAGGTGGAAGAACCAATATTCCTAATTATTTCAGTAACAGTGTCGCATGGAAGTTTCAAGGAGTAAGTTACAGGATTGTGGAGGGGTACCTGAGAAAATATTATGTATGTTTCGAAAAAAAGTGAAGAAAAGTATCATATGAGTGAGAACCTGAAAGAGAAGGTGGTGGGGGCTGAAGACGTTTATTCACAGAAGCGAACAGAGCCTTGGGCTTATAGCTGCTGCTGTTGACAGAGGCAAGGTAGCATGAACGAGCAGCATTAAGGGTGGATCGATATTTCAGCATGAGATCAGCATATGACTGAGAATGTACCACGAGACCTGATTTTTTTAAACAGCCATACAAGACGCCTCCAAACAGTTTTCACGGACCTCGATTCAGGAATTAACCATGGAGAGGAATGGGAGGAAGGTACAGCTCTGATTTTGATAGGAGCAAACTGATCTAAATGGCTGAAATTGTGACTATATAAAGACAGGATGCCATCAGGACAGGAGAAGTTCAAGGAATTTGACAGAGGAGATGTTTCAAATTCCTGTATGAAAACAGTTTTATACATAGTTTATCTAAGGCTATTTCAAAAGCAAATTTGATGAAATTGTGGTCAGTAATACCAATAGAAGAACTGTTTACAGAAGTATTATTAAGTCCAGATGAACAAATCAGATCAAGTAAATGTCCATTTGTATGGCCAAAAATTCTAAAGTTGCTGGAGAGACGGTGTCTATATGGATATTAAAATCACCATGCAGCATAACAGTGTTGGACAGAGCACAGAAAAGTGTGAGAAATTCACTGAGGTCAGAAAAGGACAGAGACAGAGGCATCATAGAAGGTGGTCGGAGCAGTGGTGGCCTAGTGGTTAAGGAGTTGGCCCTGGATCTGAAGATTGTGGGTTTGATTCCCTCACCAGTAGGTTGCCCTGAGGTTGACCTTGAGCAAGGTACCATCCCTGTCACTGCTCCCCCGTTGTGTTGTGCTGTGCTGTGTTTCACAATGACAAGGGTTGTCACTTCACTTTCAATATATCAAAAATAAAACAAGTGGTTTTGTACTGACAGTCTTGAATACAACATATTCAAAAGATGAGACATCATGAAAGTCCAAAACCTTAGCCTGCACACCACCCTGAATGGCAGCCAGGTCTCCACCTCTGCCCTTTTTTACAGGGCTTATATATGTAGCTGTAGCCTGCAGGAACCAGCTTGTTCAGTTCCATAAAGTCATAAAGTTCCATAAAACTAAGTTTCAGTCAGTAAAAGCATGTGCAGTTTTTTTTTATCCAATATTAGGTCTTTAAGTACGAGAGCTTTGTAAGTTAGTGAGCAGATGTTTATACAGGCTAAACTTATGCTTTTAATCTCAGGATGCCATTTAGAGTCAGTGTGGTTTGTGTCAATGTTCAGAGTTCTCAGGTGATTAGAGCTGATTCCACGGACACAGTAGAGAGCGGGCGCTGACGGTCAGGCTGGGTGGACCAGATAGAAAGGTTGAAGAAGGAGAAGAGTGATGATTGAAGTGAATGTGACAACTTGTGAAACACAGCATAAAACAACAAATTACAGCTTCTGAATTTCACCCATACAGCAGGGGGCAGTTATTTAAAGTGCCCGGGGAGCAGTGACGGGGACAGTAACTTGCTCAAGGGCCTCAGGGCACCCTACTGGTCTGGGATTCAAACCCATGAACTTCTGATCCTGGTGACAGCTCCCTTACCACTAGCCCACCGCTGCCCCATCATGAAGTGACTCCATGGTTGTGGAGGCACTTAAGATGATGCCAAGTGCTTTGCAGTGGCTGTATTAGCTCGAGTCCTAACGGGCAGGACTGTTCGAGTACCGGAGCTGAGACGGCATATTTTCCAACCTCCATGATGATTAAAACCAGCCCAACACAAAACACTCCAGAGAAACATCCGGAGCAAAACGCATAACTTATCAGATCCGTGGATGACTAGAACACTGAACCTGACACCTGACTGCGCAATGTTAGCCAAAATCCTACCAACCCTCACCAACCAATAGAGACGGAGAGCAAATCGGTCATAAAGAACTGGGTAAACAGAGAGCAACGAGGGACCAGAGACTCACCTACTCAGATGCAGGTGCAGGGTGAGCGAGAGGACTTGCAGAGCGCAGGGGTGAGGCAGGGAGGTGTGTCTCGGAACACGGAGTTCTCGACGAATATCCAGATAATACACAGTAAAGTTTACGCTGGACCAAAAAGTAAAGCCAGCGCAGATCAAATCAGCAGTCCACTGTCAGAGCGGGAAAAGTTGTTTACAATGTCTGAGCATAATCAGCGGGAAAAAACACCACAACAGCTCATGCACAAAAAAATTAAAATTAATATTGACATACAGATATCCAAGACAAAACACACAAAAACAAAATAAAATTCTAATTTCTGGCAGTCGATGAGGCACAAAGAAAAAAAAAGTGATGGTGAATGCTAAAGATAAGATATATGGTAAGTTGTATGAGAGGTTGAAATAGGACTGATTGGCTAGACAGAGACAAAGCTGGGAAAGATGTGAAAAAGGCGATAAAGGATAGAAATGAGCATGCTGAGCATGAGCATGTTGAGCAAATAGAAGGAATACTTTGAGGGGCTGGTGAATGAAGAGAATGTGTGAGAGAGAAGGTTGGGTGATGTAAGGATAGCAAACCCAGAACTGCAGCAAATTAGCAAGATGGCAATAAGGGCAACAACGAAGAGGAAGAAAAAGGAAAGGCTGTTGGTCCAGGTGACATACCTGTGGAAGCATGGAGGTGTTTAGGAGAGATGGCTTTGTGATTTTTTTTAACACAAATTGGAACATGAGAGGATGCCTGAGGAGTGGAGAAGTGTACTGGAACCATCTTTAAGAAAAAGGTGGTACTAGTACACTTCTGGTACTAAGATTATTGTTTTCTGTGTACTTGTACCACCTCTTAGAAAAGGAATAATACACAAAGCTGTAGTAACTATAAAGAGGTGTTGATTAGTGAGCAGCAGTGCTGAGAAAGAGTGTTTTGTCTGAGAGTGCTGATGGAGAAGCTGATGGAGCTGCATTAAGAAGATCAGGAGAAGTGAGATTGTTTTGGTTAGGACATGTACAGAGTAGAGATGATGAGTACATTAGTAGGATAATGTAGATGGAGAGGAGAGAAGAGGAGAAGACTTGGTTTATGGATGTGTTTAGAGATGAAATGCAGGTGGTTAGAGTGAAAGAGGAAGATGCAGGAGATCAAAAGAAATGGAAGTAGAGGATCAGCTGAGGCAAGACCTTAATGGGAACAGCCTAAAGAAGAAGTAGATTACTGGGAGAAAGAATTTGCAAAGAGTTTCTAGTTTTCAAGGGTGAGTGCAAATATAAAACCACTTTCTAATAAACTTGCCGACAAAGCTGGTATTTTCTCCTTAGTCATGCCTCCATGATATTCTGCAGGGAAAAGAGAACTGCTTGAACTGGGCTGGATTTCATTAACATCTGCTATGAATATCAGATCTTCTCTAAAATAATTATATCTATTTATTCAAGGACAACAACTCAAAAACACTCAGAACATCCATGTGAAAAAGTGCCATCTTAACATGATACTTGGTTATGCAACCATTAGCAGTAACAACTGCAATGAAATATCTACAGTAACAGGAGATGAGATGTTTTAATTTAGTCACCTTGGAGGTTCTTGTCCTTTACATGTCCTGTCAAACATGTCAATGGGATTGTGGTCAGGACTTGATTAGGCCAGCCAGAAATCTCAATTGTCTGATTGTTCAATTGATTTACAAGTCTTTCAGTGGTGGTGGTCTAGTGGTAGGGTACTTGCCTATGGATCAATGGCTCAAGAGGTCCCAGGTTTGAATCCCACCTCAAGCAGTACCACCACTGGGTCCCTGAGCAAGACCCTTAACCCTGAATTGCTCCAGGGGGACTGTCCCTGTAATTAGGACATATAAGTTGCTCTGGATAAGAGCGTCTGCTAAATGCCGTAAATGTAAAATTGGATTGCTATTAATTGTTGTTATGTGGTGTTGCAAAACTGTGTATTTTGTTTACTTAACTTGTGTTTTGTTTTATACTACTGTATTTTGGAGAGAAGAAACAATTTAATGTAACAAATCCTTTAATGTAACAAATCCATCTATCTATCTTCCACCTCCACCAGGACAGGGTCATGGCGGTAGCTGGTTGAGGAGTTTAGCCCAGACGTTCCTTTCCCTGGCCATTTCCACTAGCTCCTACTGGGTAATATATATATATATATATATTGTATTTGAGATCTTAATCTTTCGTTCACTTCCCAGAGATCATGACCATAAGTGAGGGCTGGAACAAAGATTGGTGGTTAATTGAGAGCCTTGCCTTTTGGCTCAACTCTCACCACAAAAGTATGGTACAGCTACCGTTTAACTACCCTACCTTGGGAGCATGTTGCCCTACCAAGAGCAACATGCTCCCAAAAGCACAACTCCCAGCATGGGGGCACACCAACACTACTGCTATGATAAGGTTGCAATTCAAGGAGGGGGTTATAAATAATTTAAATTAGGCAATTAGAAAATCTGAAAGAAAATCAGAAATAAGCAAATATTTAAAATGTTCAGAGCTGTGTAGAATAAGTGCAGTTTACCAACACACACATTCACACTATCACCTAAATATAGGGTCTGTAGCACTATCACTGTTATCTATAGATACCTTTATATAGAGGTATAGAGGCATAATAGTGTTTATATTTTTTTTCTCCTTTAAACCTCTGTTAGGGTCGAGTGGCATTGCATTGCCCTATGAAGCAAGCTCTACCTGTCCTTGTGGAAGGAGACATGCAATCATTTTTATTATTACTTATGTTTAGTTTTAAAAGAAACAGCTTGACTAAATTATAAATGTGTTACAGCCTGGTTTAGGGTCAAGTCTAATGGAAAAAGCAGTGACACCCATTTCATTCCTAATTCCTTTGTTTTTTAGGAGAGTGATTACTCTTTAGGGGTGTGGATATGTAGGTGTTATCCTGAAGGAAGTGTATGTGGAGAGTGTTTTGGAGGTGAAGAGGGTGTCAGGGAGGGTGATGAGTTTGAAGTTAAGTTGAAGGTGTGATAATGAATGTTGTTAGTGCTTATGCCCCACAAGTTGGTTGTGAGATGGAAGTGAAAGAAGAATTCTGAAATGAGTTAGATGAAGTGATAGTGTGTGTACCCAGGGCAGAGAGAGTGATGATTGGTGCAGATTTTAATGGTTATTTTAGTGAAGAGAACAGAGGTGATGAGGAGGTGATGGGTAGATATGGTGTCAAGGAGAGGAATGCTGAAGGTCAGATGGTTGTAGATACTTTAATTTTAAGAAGAGGGAGGAGCACAGGGGGATGTATAAGAGTGGAGGAAGATGCTCTCAGGTGCATATTCTTTGCAGGAGGGTCATTCTGAAGGAGATTGGAGACTGTAAAGTAGTGGAGGAGGAGAAGAAGGAGGATAAGGAAACCTGGCGGTGGAACCAAGAAGTCCAGGAGTGTATACAGAAGAAGAGGGAGGCAAAGAAAAAGTGGGACAGTCAGAGAGATGAAGAAAGTAGACAGGTATACAAGGAGATGAACTGCAGGGCGAAGAAAGCAGTGGCGAAGGCCAGAGATAAGATGTTTGGTGAATTGTATAAGTGGTTGGACAGTAAAGAGGGAGAAAAGGACCTATACTGATTGGCTAGATGGAGCTGGGAAAGATGTGCAGCAGGTCAGGGCGATTAATGCTAGAAATGGAAACGTACTCACAGGTGAACAGAGTGTGTTGAGCAGATGGAAGGAGTACTTTGAGGGGCTGATGAATGAAGAAAATGAGAGAGAGAAGAAAATGTAAGGATAGTGAACCAGGAAGTGCAGCAAATAAACAAGATGGAAGTAAGGGCAGCGATGAAGAGGATGAAGAATTGAAAGGCTGTTGGACCAGATGGCATACCAGTGGAAGCATGGAGGTGTAATGCAGAGATGGCAGTTGAGTTCCAGACCAGATTGTTTAACACAATCTTGGAAAGGGAGAGGATGCCTGAGGAATGGAGACACAGTGTACTGGTACCAATTTTCCAGGAATAAGGGTGATGCACAGAGCTGTATTAACTATGGAGGGATAAAGTTGATCAGCCACATCATGAAGTTATGGGAAAGAGTAATGGAAGTGAGGTAAGAAAAGAGGTGAGGATTAGTGAACAGCAGTATGGTTTTTTGCAGAGAAAGAGCCCTACAGATGCAATGTTTGCTCTGAAGGTGTTGATGGAGAAGTCCAGAGAAGGTCAGAAGGAGTTGCGTTGTGCCTTGAGAAGTCAGGTGTTACAGAGATGTGAAAATGTGAAAATTTTGCCATGGAGTTAACTTTTTGGTGAAAAATCTTGGCAAACTAAATAGAAATTTAAGAATTGAAGAAAGAATTCACAAAATTTACTGTGAAAGACTGCAATGTGCCTAAAAATACAAGGTGCCTAGACAAAGGGGTTTCAGCTACTACTGGAATTCATCACCACCAGTGAATTAATTACGGGCCTGATTATTTGTAATCATCTACACCTGTTTCTTTGCTGATTTGTGCCTTATTTCCGATGGATTTGTTCTGCTTGAAAGTAGTCAGATAGAGGGACTGGAGTGAAAATGAGTGTCAAAAACCTTGTCCTTCAGAAAGCCTGTAGATTCCTACAAAACAATAAAACAAAACAAGAAAGTCTGGCTCTTTGGAAGCAAAATATGATAAAATGAGAGATGGCTCAAGACTTTTGCACAATCTTGTATGTCTCTTCACAAAACTGTACCAGGTTTGCTGCCTTTTTCCAGGCTGCTTTAACTTGAATGGAATGCTCCAGCACACTTCAGTGGCTCAAAACATTAAAAAGTACATCACATGATATTTCATCATATATTCTCTTAGTCAAGGGTTGTGTCATGGAGATTGGCCTCCAGTTCTACATGCTGCCACAGACATTTCTCCACTTTTTCTGATTCCATTTTTCCAGAAAGTAATCAGTCCCCTCAGGACTTGCAGCCAAACTCGTCTGTATTCTCTTGGCTGTTTCTTTTCCTTTTCTTTCCTCTCTGGTCTTTCTGGTCGTAAAGCATATATATTTTCTATTTTTAGTTGAACTCAACACAACTGGCATCATAACAAGGTGTAACAAACAAAACATTACCAACACTGTGACTTTTGCTGTAAATGTCATTTTGCCTGGTCCACATTACAGAATAAAAAAAAAAAAAATTAAAAAAATGTAAATTTATTTTAATTTAATATATATTTTGGTGCTAGTGCATTTTTTTAAACAGGAGAATTCAATTGACATTATGCAGTAGACAGACATTCATGCTGTTGCTACAATTTTTGTACATAATGACATGTTTTGTTCAGCTTGGCATTCATTGGCTGGTGATCTTTCAAGCATAATGTCAGTATTTTGATTCACAGCAGTCAATATAGGTCAGGGATTTACAGTCAGGGCAGTCCCAACTGGTTTTAGATTAGACTTGTGAAGTACAAATGCACAGGCATCTTACACTACAGTATATATTGGAAGGACAACCATTTACATTTTTCCAATTGTTGGGAGTTGTTGTTGGCAAATCTGTCTCAAAACAAAGACTACTAATGTTAGAATATTCCAGTTTCCAAACCAAACCACTGGATGTTAATTTGAAACCTTTTCTGAGAATAAAGCTGATTATTAGCAATGGGGTTTCATTTCAGGATACATTGTCCAGCTTTAAATGTTTAACTGCATCTGGACCATGGCAGTTTAAAGTGTCTGTTTAATAAATGAGTTCGACCTCTTTGGTCTTCCTCTTTTCCTCTTTCATGGCAGCTCCATCTTCAACATCCTCCTAGCAGTATAATGCTCATCTCTCCTCTGGAGATGTCCGATCCAATGCAACCTTGCTTCTCTAATCTTGTCTCCAAAATGTCTAAGCTGAGCTGTCCCTCTAATATACTAATTTCTAATCCTGTCCATCCTCATCACACCCAACAAAAATCTCAGCATCTTTAACTCTGACACCTCCAGCTCCACCTCCTGTCTTTTTGTCTCATACAACATAGCAGGTTTCACTACTGTCCTGTAAACCTTCCCATTTACTCTAGCTGGTCACAAATCACTCCAGCCACTCTTCTCCACCCATTCCAACCTGCCTGCACTCTCTTCTCCACCTCTCTTCCACACTCGCCGTTACTCTGAACTGTTGATGCCAAGTATTTTAACTCCTCCACCTTTGTTACCTCTACTCCCTGCATCCTTACCACTCCACTTTCCTCCTTTTCATTCACACTCATGTATTCTGTCTTTAACCTACTCACTTTCATTCCTCTCCTCTCTACAGCATATCTCCACCTCTCCAGGTTCTCCTCAAGCTGCTGCCTGCTCTCACTGCAGATCACAAATGGGTTCAGCACTGATCCTTGATGTAATCCAATCTCTACCTTAAGTGCATCTGTCACTCCCACTGCAGATCTCACCACTGTTACACTGCCCTCATACATATCCTGAACTACTCTCACTTACTTCTCTGCCATTTCTGACTTCCTCATACAAAACCACAACTCTTCTCTAGGCACTCTATCATATACTTTCTCCAAATCCACAAAGGCACAATGCAACTCCTTCTAACATTCTTTACACATCTCCATCAACAGCCAATTTTTTTAAACAAAACAATTTGAACGCCTTAAATCATCAACCAGTTACTAATACATTCCTATACGCTTTTTTAGCAACACACCTTACAATAACAATAATAACACAAGAAGCATTAATTTCACAAGAATGTCTAAAACCACAGTTTACCATTGAAACTGGATTGATAGAGGTTATTCCCTATTTGTATGCAATAATATGTGCTAAAACAACAACACTGGATTATATATGCAAACAATAAGCTAGATGGAGGGGAGTAACAACAATAAGCTAGATGGAGGGGAGTAAAGTCAGTTGTATTGGAGGTGGACTGAAATAGTTTTACCATGGTGTGGATAGGACGAGCCATTCATTTGAATCAATTATGCTTCTTTGACCGATACATGTAAACTATCTGACTGACATATGTTAACTATCTGCACATACATAAATAGCTTTTTTTCCTCTCTGAAGCATTGCATCTGTCTGTTGGATGTCATCTTAGAGTATCAACAGACATCTTCTCTTCCTCCTTGTAAAAACAGATCTGTGGGGTACCCAACTTCTTATGCTGTTCCTCAATAAAATGCAAATATACTTGTCACTGTCAGTGGTGGGGAATGACAAGACTGTCTCCATGCAAATGGATATGACTGCCTCTCTGCTTTCTTTCACCTATCATTTCCCTTGGGTAATAAATGGATATGACTCCAAGATACCTGGAATCTCCAACATGATGATAGTCTTACATAGGCACCACTTCATTCATGCACCCCAACACTCAGAGTGTGCGACAGAGTGGAAACAATTGCACTATTTCCAAGAATGCTTTTCTTGTTTGTCTTGGGGTTGACACTTTGTCTTTATCCCTAGGATGTGCTATATGACACGCAAAGAAAGACCGCAGATGGAGCTTCTTGGGCAGTCATTCACGACAGATTAGGTAGCAGCATGGTGCTAGTATGCTAACAAGAAGAGGCACTATGACACTTAATTAACAAGAGTGCCTGCATGCTGTCTGATGGCCTTCTTGGTGAAGAAAGCGTGCTGGCTAACAGATGGGATAATGGTAAACAAAAAGAAAGCTCTCACAAAAGGTTACAGTGAAAGAATACTGCAGGGAATTTTGATTCAGATAATTTTATTCCCAATCCCTAGACTAGTCTTTCTTCCATTATTAATTACATTTTTCTTGCCATTTTTATAGCAACATACTACTTTCTGCAGTACAATACTTTTCAAATTATTCTCATGAGAGTATTACACCGTGTGTTCCCGACACTACTTTTATGCAGACGGAGTTGTAAGTAATCAGGAAAAGTTGGGACACCTGTAGGAATTCGTAGTACCAGCTTTCAAGGCTTAATCAACATCCATGGCTGCAGAACAGCTTTAAGTTGTTAACCAATGTCTTGTATGTGTTTATTATACAGCTGTTGTGTTTTTTTGGTTGTGGAGACTACAATGCTACACATTTATAGTTACAGCATTTAGCAGACGGTCTTATCCAGAGCGACTTACAACAGTGATTTGTTTCCACATTTGATCTTCATATTAGTAACCAGCTTAGATCAGCTATTGCTGATTAACTATTACAACCTAAGTAACAGGCATAGGAACCCTGTGACTGGTACAAAAGAGGTGCCGTTTTTTTTTTTTTTTTTTAATAAGAGGAAAGAAAGAGCAGAGGTTTCTTGAGGAAGTCCCAAAGGACTGTTTGGGAAGATTATTCCCTGATAAATTCCTTAAACAGGTGAGTCTTTAATCAATGTTTGAAGATAACAAGGGATTGTCACGGTGGCGGGGTGTGGGAAGGACATCAATGCAGAACCAGATATCCCAGACATACTTTTATTCCACATAACTAAAATCCAGACACGAAACTGGAACAGAAGCTAACAGAACCACCGCTAACTTCAACCTTAGCTAGTGCAACCTATGAACTGCGCTCTGTTCTGACTCATTGAGGCTTAAGTAGTCAGCCTCAATGTAGCACGCCTGTGCCTTATGAGCTCAGGTGTGCTCCGTCAGAACAGAGCGCCCTGTACCGTGAACAAAACAAAACAGTCAAACCCTTACAGGGATTCAGCAGTTCTGACCATCAGGGAGAGTTATTTCCACCACTGAGGAGCCAGGACTGAGAAGAGTCTTGATGCGCATCTTCCTCTTTTCTTCAATGGTGGGGGTTCAAGGCGAGCAGTGCTTGATGGTCTAAGAGGACGAGAAGTAACACGTTGTTTAATAAGTGCAGTCAAGTAAGCGGGTGCAAGACTATTAGTAGCCTTGTAAGCAAGAGTTAAAGATTTAAACCTGATACGAGCATCCATGGGGAGCCAGTGTAGGTCCCACAGCAGAGGCGTGGAAGAGAACTTGGGGTAGTTGAAGTAGTGTTCTGAATCAGTTGTAGTGTTCTTGTTGCCTTCAATGGAAGACCTGCCAGAAGAGAGTTACAGTAATCCAGCTACGAGATGACCAGGAACTCGACCAGCAGCTGGGTTGCCTGGGTGCAATGACTACACGTCATGTTGTGGTGAGTTGGATAGGACGTAAATGCAGAGTTGGGATTATGGGAAGGGGTTTTATTAAACATAAATTAAAACACACAAACATTAACCAAACTACTAATGAGGCAATGCCCAGTGCCCATTTACATTTACGGCATTTAGCAGACGCTCTTATCCAGAGCGACTCCCATGTCCTAATTACAGGGACAGTCCCCCTGGAGCAATTCAGGGTTAAGGGTCTTGCTCAGGGACCCAGTGTAGAGAGTGCCAGAGGTGGGATTCAAACCTGGGACCTCCTAATCCAGAGGTTCATAGGCAAGTACCCTACCACTAGACCACCGTCCATATGACCAGTCAGGGTAGAGTGCCACAATACATGACAGAAGCCTTGCCAGAATCTGGCCCTGAGAGGAATCCAAACAAAGCAAACCTGAACTTTACACAGGTATAAGTGAAAGTGACAACCCTTTTCATTGTGAAACACAGCATAGCACAACAAAACGAAATTCAACCTCTGTGTTTCACCTATACACACGCGTGCAGCAGAGGGCAGCTACTGAAAGCGCCTGGGGAGCAGTGACGGGGATGGTACTTTGCTCAAGGCTACCTCAGGACAACCTACTGGTGAGGGAATCGAACCCACAATCTTGGGCCAACTTCCTAACCACTAGGCCACCGCTGCCCCAGGAGTTATAATAGGAGTTATCTGAAACAGGCTGGGCCAGGGAAAGAAAGAGAGCCCAACCAGACAACTTAACAGCTCCCCTATTCGGGGCATGTGACTAGGCCCACTGCCGGGGCTGACAAGAGACAGGTTTGGGCTGCTGGACGGTGAGAGGATTGGACTATGGTAAGGCTAATGGATTTGGGAGCTAACACATAATCACAGAGGGCTAGGGAACCAACAAGGGACTGTACATTGAAATGGGACTGGACAAGGGAGGAGACATAAGACTGAACATGGGGCCAGACACTAGACTGGACATGGGACAAGACCAGGGATGAGACAAGGGTTGGAGATGAACACGAGATGAGGGGAGTGGATGCTGCACAGGAGAAGAAACTGGATGGGCCATGGGGCTGGACAGGTACACTGGTCGAGACTGGGGACCAGACACTGGGGTGACATGTGAGGAGATATGGGATTGGAACAGGGCGCTGATGTGAGTCTGGACTGGGGAGAAGACACAGGGTAAGGCCGGGAGTGCGATGATGGCGAGGCTTAGGGGTGATGACTGGGAGCAGGAAGGGCATAAGTACAGGGAAAGGGACATTCAAGAATGGGGAAACAGGGACAGGAACAAACACTGTGGTGGGGACATAAATGGGTACAGTGACATACATAAGTGGTCCATGGCCCAGCAGCAGCTACATCCAGGGCTGCAGCTGGTGAAGAGAAATCCAGTGCTGTCCATGGGGCTGCTGTCAGGGGTGATGAGAAACCTGGATCCGACAGCCACGGGGGACCACCCTCCTGGGGAGACACAGGAGCCGATGGTGAAGGTCCTCCTAAAGGGACCCAGGAGCTGATGGATTGTCTTCTCTGCCCTCCTGAATTGGTTAATTGGTTCATTCATTCCCCTGTGTATTTTGTAAATTATTAAATAAACTAAGCTGCAAAACCATTTCTATAAAAAAAACGTTTTTTACATTACAACAGGTTGCTTATTTTTTCTTGCTATATATAAGGAAATTCTCAGTCTAACTAGACTGCTCAGACACTCACAAGCCTTTTATCATTTGACTAATTTGAATGTATCAATCTTAAAGGCCAGTTCAAGTAAAAGGAAAGAAAGCTTAGAAAATACACAAAAAATATATGAGCCCTTTTAATGATAGAAATTTGTAGACTTTTTGTGAAGACATGATATTTTTTATATTGGCATTATGTTAATCATGTTAACAAACTACTTTTGACTCTACTGTGCATGCAAAAAAATATTGATGGAAATGTTCCATTTAAACCAATTATACAACTACAGTGGTGTCATTTTTTGCTTGGTTTCAAATGAGTAAATAATCAAAATAGAGAGTTTATGTAGGTTAATGATTTTGTCTTTGATTTTGATTTTGTCTTTGTCTTGTCTTGTGTCTTATGTCGTCTTATGTGTAGCACCAGGGTCCTGGAGGAAAGTTATTTCGTTTCACTATGTACTGTGTAGGTGGATGAAATGACAATAAAAACCTACTTGACTTGACTTGACTTGACTTTTGTAAAGCGGCTATGGAAATCTTTTGACAATTTTATGTCAAAAAATTTATTGAACAATGTATTGTTTGTTAATTTGATTCCCGTGGCATTGCTATGAGACACAATTATATTTATTCATGTCTGTGGTGAATTTTAGTAACTGATTTCATGATCTCATTAAACTGAGATTAGACTTTATTGATTAGACAGAGGTGGAGGTATTTAGGGGAATTAATTTTCTACCAGTAAGGACCAACACTTTGTTTATTTCCTTTAAAGACTGCTGGTCTTCCATTTTAATCAATAAGGCTGCATAGATTGCTTGACTCTTATGTTGGTTGCGATTATGGCTGCCAGAACAACAAGGCTGAGCAGGTATTTTTGCAATGCTCCATGAATAAGTGAGTGAGTGAATTAAAAGCAAGATACTATCAAAACATCCACTCTTGACCCTGCGATCATGTCCTGGTTTGTTTTCCGTAAATATCACATTCTGTTTTTGTTTTTCTCTTTTCTCATCATAAAAGTATGCAAGGGATTGCATCCTGGACTAAACAGGATGTTTTTCTACCTTTCTCTATATGTGTGCTGGGCTCAATCTCCATTCGCAACCCTACTCAGGACAAGTTATTAATATGATGACTGATTGAATGACTGATTCATTTGTTTGTCAGTGGATGATCATATTAATATATATTAAAAATGTGTCCTTGCCTATCAGTTTCAAATGGGTAAAACTGGCCTGTTTCATTATGGAAAAGAAAAATTATAAAGATTTTATAAGGAATACATTTCAAATACAATGGGAGCACTGTATTATCAGTGCTACAGCTACAGATTATTGTCTACTACCTACAATCATGCTCCAGTTATTAACATTTTAAAACATTTTAAACTTGGTGACAGGCTATACAAATAAACTCTTAAGCAAGACTATGCTACCTTTAAGCAAGACTTAAAATGTATTGCTACCCTTCATGAGATCAAAAAATTCTTCCTCTTGGGGTTTCTCTTAATCCTCAGCTTGTGTGACTTAAAGAATCAATTTAGTGTTTGAATTTGAAAATAATAGTTTTTTTACTAGATAAATAGTCCGACGGGGGCAGCGGTGGCCTAGTGGTTAGGGCGTCTGCCACATGATCGGAGGAGCGGGGGTTCAAACCCCTTCCCAATAGGTTGCCCTGAGGTACCCTTGAGCAAGGTGCCGTCCCTGTCCTGCTCCTCCCTGCGATGGGCTGGCGACCTGTCCAGGGTGCGTCCCCCGTCCTCGCTCTGTGTGCGCTGGGTTGGACACCAGCGCGACCCCATATGGGACAAGTGGCAGAAAATTGATAAATAGTTCAACTTTAAAAATCCCTTCACATTAGTTAAGAAGATATGAGATTGTCTTTTGCAAATTCATTTATAACTGAGCAAAAAAAAAGATTAGGTTTCTAAGAGTTAGATTAGGGTTCATTTCGAAGTGATGCACAAATGAATGCCCTTGATCATATAATGTGTTAAATAAATATGCGGGGTGTGGGGAGGACGTCAGTGCTGAGCCAGAGATTCTTGACATACTTTTATTTAACAGAAACATGAATCCAGACACAAGACTTGACCAAGACCAAAAACCAAACCAAACCAAACCAAACCAAACCAAACCAAAACCACCCGTAACGACAACTGACGTTTGAGCGAATGAGCCGCGCTCTGTTCTGACTCATTGAGGCTTAAGTAGTCAGCCTCAATGTAGCACACCTGGGCTCATATAGTGTGCTCCGTCAGAACAGAGCGCCCTCTACCATGAACAAAACAAAAGTATAACACCGAAAGTCCTGACAGAGTGAGGACATGCAGCCAGAAGAAGAAGCAGAAGTCATTTAAGTATTTCTTATGGCTCAGCAGAAGCTTAAACTGAATGTTTTTTTAGATTTGCAAACTAGAAAATTTAGCTTTTTGAGCAATGCCCCTTTCAGGTTCAAAGCACATTACAATGACATTGTTGATAAAAATGTTCATTTGGACATTTAGCCCTTAGTCAGCTGAGACTTGTGTCTTTTGCCAGTCAAAAAAATCTTTTTGCAATAAGTCAGATTTATGGAACACATTTTGCCCCAATAATATTTGGAGGTATGGTGACAATGCAGGTTGGAAAAGTGAAAAACAAAAAATGTTCTAATTGATTTCTCAGCTCCTGTTCCAAATTTGTATTAAAATTAGAAGAAAATTATCCCAATTTGTTCTTCAATTTTAAATGTTTATATTAGTGTCTGTATAATGACATACTTTGGTTCCTCTCAGTCCTTTACAAGGCATTTTAGATAAAAACAAATAAAACATTTTACAACTTGCTAACTCTTCATTTGAAAGTAATGGTCAAAAGCAAATAGAACTAGGTCTCATAAAGGCAATACAAACCCTACCTTTATCAAGATGTGTGTATAACTAATGTGCTGTGATACAGGCTGAATGGCCTAGTTCATAATGTCATGTTGCCTGATGCACTCCACAGCAAAGAGATCCACAGACATTATTATTGCGTTTATACTGTATATCTGAGCTATTTATCGCTCTCAAATATTAACCTAAAAAAGTTAACCTTCCTTTTTTGGTACCTTTGAAGCAGCCCATCTTTAGTGACTGCATATTTAAAATATAAAAAAAAAACACCTCAATGATAAAGCAAAGAAAATGAATTACTGGAAAAAACACCTGACAATAAACTAAATTATTACAAACGTGCATTTTGATTCACTGATAGTGATATTTTGAAGCTGGTTGCAGAGCTCTTTCCATACTAAAGATAGGAGTGTTTTCAGGTAGCCTGTTAATGTGAAAGCATACAAATGATCAGTATAAACTGTCTGTGCTCTGCCAGGTTTGGCTTCAAATACAAATTACAATGATACATGAAAAATAGTCCTATTGCAATTAAATGAAAATAGACATGTAATGGTTTCACTGCAGAGGCTTCTACTGTTCTATATGCTGCCAAAATTAATGACAGGTAAATGTTCTTGCTATTAACAAAAATATTTCTAATCAAGAAGAATGTCATAATTTAACATCCTTTACAAGGAAATGTAAACGTGCCACCAAGTTAGAAAAATAAATATATTGTAATTATTATTCAGGTATTTCAGCCACACCCATTGTTAACAGACATGCAAGTCTGTTGGATTATAGATGCTAAATTTCCCCCTAGGTGTGAGTGTAGGTGTGTTTGTGTGTATGTCTTCCCTGTCATGGACAATTAGTCTGTCCAGGGTGTTTCCTAACATTTCACCCAGTGTGAGCTGGGATAGGCTCCAGGATCGCTCACGACTTTAATATGGACAAGTGGCTAAGAAAAATATGATAATGAGTTCTAATAAGGCAGTTTAGTTAACTGCTACTTGAAGATAAACTGCACATTTCTTTCCTAATGAACCACTATAATTTGCCAGCAAGCTAGGCAAAAGGGTTCTAAAGCAGACACCTGTGGTACACCTTGTGTAATCTGTCAGAATTTATTCAAGGAGATAAATTTGAACACTGCCAGGTAATTAGGAACACTTACCTCGGTCCCCACTGTGGGTGGAGAGGGGCAGTGACTGCCATCTGCCCCAGAAATTGTCTGCTGGGCCGCTCCCTTAATGTTGTCATCAAAAGGTATTAGAACATTGTTATTAGAGTATTATTTTGCTCTGACTTTGCATTGATTTTAAATAAAGCCCTTGCATTGGTCTGGTCTTTAATTATATGCATTGGTTTCCCAGTGCCCCTTCCCCAGGCTAGTGTGACTATATTTATCTGCCATTTCACCAGGTACATCTTCCAAGGTGCACTGTATAGGTTTACAAAGCAATGGATGTGCGTCTTGTTAGAAACAACTGTAGATCCACCACTGACCTGATATCAGTGGAAGACAATTCAAGACAAGAGTAGTAACATCCACATTGTTGTTTGTGGAGCTGCTACAAGTGTGAGAGCCATAGCAGTATTGATGAGTCTTTTAATGCAAGACATTTCATGCTTTGAAAACCAGTAAAGGTACATGTTTTTTTAAAGACAGTAGTGTAAAATTAAATATAATTAATAAGGTCTACGAAAGTAGGTACAAGTTATATATCTATTATCTAATATCTATCTGTTTAGGTTATATATATATATATATAAATATTTATAAACATTTCTGAAATGTAAAAATTATATTTAAGCAGACTTTAAGTCTGAAGGAAAAATGAAGGAAATAAATCCATAATGGATTTGGAACGCTAACCCAGCCACTAGGAATGAACAAGCCAGTGCATTTCTTTGTGTCGGTCCTAAGCCCAGGTAAATGGGGAGGGTTACGTCAGGAAGGACATCCGTTGTAAAACTTTGCCAAATCAATATGTGTACAACGAAACAGACTTCCATACCGGATCGGCTGAGTCCCGCGTTAACAACGACCACCACCAGTGTTGTTAGCCTATAGGGTGCTGATGGAAATTGGACTACTGTTGGCCAAAGGAGAAGAAGAAGAAGAGGAGGAAGGCATGTCCAGAGGGAGGAGGAGAGAAAGAAGGAGAGGAGAGTGGAAGTGAAAGTAGGGACTTGAATGTTAGCAGCATGACTGGTAAAGGTAGAGAATTAGCTGATATGATGGAGAGAAGGAAGGTTGACATTTTGTGTGTGCAAGAGACTAGGTGGAAGGGTAGTAAGGCCAGGTGTATTGGAGGAGGATTTAAACTGTTCTACCATGGTGTGGATAGAAGGAGGAATGGAGTAAGTGTTATCCTGAAGGAAGAATATGTGAAGAGTGTTTTGGAGGTGAAGAGGGTGTCAGGGAGGGTGATGAGTTTGAAGCTGGAAGTTGAAAGTGTGATAATGAATGTTGTTAGTTCTTATGTTCCACAAGTAAGTTAGATGAAGAGAGTGTACCCAAGGGAGAGAGAGTGGTGATTGGTGCAGATTTTAATCATGTTCATGGTCATGTTGGTGAGGGGACCAGAGGTGATGGGTAGGCATGGTATGTAGTTGGCTGTAGTTAATACTTATTTAAAGAAGAGGGAGGAGCACAGGTTGACGTATAAGAGTGGAGGAAGATGCTCACAGGTAGATTATATTCTTTGCAGGAGGGTCAGTCTGATGGAGATTGGAGACTGCAAAGTAGTGACAGGGGAGAGTGTAGCGAAACAGCATAGGATGGTGGTCTGTAGGATGACCTTGGAGGTAAAGAAGAGGAGGAAAGTGAGGGCAGAGCCGAGGATCAAGTGGTGGAAGATGAAGGAGGAGGACTCCAAGATGGAACTCAGGCAGGAGTTAACACTGACACTGGGAGGTGTTGAACAGCTACCGGATTGCTGGGAAGCTACTGCAGTGGCGAAGGCCAAAGATAAGGTGTTTGGTGAATGATGGATCAAGAAAATGAGAGAGAGAGAAGATTGGATGATGTGAGGAGAGTGAACCAGGAAGTGCAGCAAATAAGCAAAATGGAAGTAAGGGCAGCGATGAAGAGGATGAAGAATGGAAAGGCTGTTGGACCAGATGACATACCAGTGGAAGCATGGAGGTGTTTAGGGGAGATGGCAGGTGAGTTCCAGACCAGATTGTTTAACACAATCTTGGAAAGTGAGAGGATGCCTGAGGAGTGGAGACGAAGTGTACTGGTACCGATTTTCAAGAATAAGGGAGATGTACAGAGCTGTAGTAACTATAGAGGGATAAAGTTGTTCAGCCACATCATGAAGTTATGGGAAAGAGTCGTGGAAGCTAGGTTAAGAAAAGAGGTGAGGATTAGTGAACAGCAGTATGGTTTTATGCCGAGAAAGAACACTACAGATGCATAGTTTGCTCTGAGGGTGTTGATGGAGAAGTACAGAGAAGGTCAGAAGGAGTTGCATTGTGCCTTTGTGGACTTGGAGAATGCATATGACAGGGTACCTAGAGAGGTGTTGTGGTTTTGTATGAGGAAGAGGAAGACTAAAGAGGAGGTTTATGGATGTGGTGAGAGAGGACATGCAGGTGGTTGGTTTAAAGCAGGAAGATGCAGAGGACTGGAAGAAATGGAGAAAGTTGATCCGCTGTGGCGACCCCTAAATGGGAGCAGCCAAAAGAAAAAGAAGAAAAAGAAAGGATTTGGAACATTAAGGCTGTACGGCTGTAATATTGTCACAGTATTTCCTCTGGGTGATTCTGGCAAAAAATCATTCTATTGGACTCGCAGATGGCCAACTAAGTAACAGGAAATTACACATATTGTCAAGTTTGGATAGGCCAATTATTTTGCAGTCCCTTTTCTTCCAGAGTTTATGGATTATTACCCAAAGCAGGAAATGCAGATTATTATTTATTTTATTATTTATTTATGAAATGTAAACCAAAGCCAAATTATAAAACACTTTTCAATCAAGCGGGGCAGTGGTGGCCTAGTGGTTAGGGTGTTGGCCTCGTGATCGGAGAATCAGGGTTCGAACCCCTTCCCAATGGGTTGCCCTGAGGTACCCTTGAACAAGGTGCCGTCCCTGTCCTCCTCCTCCCTGCGATGGGCTGGCGACCTGTCCAGGGTGTGCCCCCCGTCCTCGCCCTGTGTGCGCTGGGTTGGACACCAGCGTGACCCCGTTTGGGACAAGTGGCAGAAAATGGATGGATGGACTTTTTGATCAATAAACGGATCAATTTAGTCATTAGATAACAACAGTTTACTATGTATGAAGAGCATATATATATATATATATATAACGTACTGTGCAAAAGTTTTAGGCAGGTATGAAAAAATGGTGTAAACAAAGAATGCTTTCAGAAACATAAATAATGATTGTTTATGTTTATCAATTTACAAAATGCAAAGTGAGATTATTTTTCGCTAACTTGGACACCTCTACTTACCCAATAATCAATTAATTTGATGACTTTTATAGAGCCCTAAAAAAACTGAAAAGTGATCTCTAATACTAATTCATAATCTTTTTTTTCTTTCGGCTGCTCCCATTTAGGGGATGCCACAGCAGATCAACCGTCTCCATTTCCAACGGCCCTCTGCATCTTCCTGCTTCAAACCAACCACCTGCATGTCCTCTCTCACCACGTCCATAAACCCCTTCTTTGGTCTTCCTCTTCTACTCTTTCCTGGCAGCGCCATCTTCAACATCCTCCTTCCAATAGAATCCTCATCTCTCCGCTGGACATGTCCAAACCAACGCAACCTTGCTTCTCTAACCTTGTCTCCAAGATGTCTAACCTGAGCTGTCCCTCTAATATACTCATTTCTAATCCTGTCCATCCTCGTCACGCCCAACGAAAATCTCAGCATCTTTAACTCTGACACCTCCAGCTCTGCCTCCTGCCTTGTCGTCATTGCCACCGTCTCCAACCCATACAACATTGCTGGTCTCACTACTGTCCTGTAAAACTTCCCTTTTACTCTTGCGGGTACCCGTCTGTCAAAAATCTCTCCAGCCACTCTTCTCCACCCATTCCAACCTGCCTGCACTCTCTTCTTCACCTCTCTTCCACAATCACCATTACACTGAACTGCTGATCCCAAGTATTTAAACTCCTCCGCCTTCACTCCCTGCATCCTAACCACTCCACTTTCCTTCCTTTCATTCTCACTCATGTTTTCTGTCTTTTTCCTACTCACTTTCATTCCTCTCCTCTCCAGAGCAGATTTCCATCTCTCCAGGTTCGCCTCAAGCTGCTCTCTACTCTCACTACAGATCACAATATCATTAGCTAACATCATCGTCCATGGAGACTCCCGTCTTACCTCGTCCGTCAACCTGTCCATTACCATTGCAAACAAGAATGGGCTCAGTGCTGATCCTTGTTGTAATCCAACCTCTAAATTAAATGCATCCGTCACTCCCACTGCAGATTTCACACCTGTTACACTACCATCGTGCATATCCTGAACTACTCTCACATACTTCTCTGTAACACCTGACTTCCTCATACAAAACCACAACACCTCTCTAGGCACCCTGTCATATGCATTCTACAAAGTCTGCAAAGGCACAGTGCAGCTCCTTCTCTGTACTTCTCCATCAACACCCTCAGAGCAAACTATACATCTGTAATGCTCTTTCTCGGCATAAAACCATACTGCTGTTCACTGATCATCACCTCTTTTCTTAACCTAGCTTCCACGACTCTGTCCCATAACTTCATGCTGTGGCTGATCAACTTTATTACTCTATAGTTACTACAGCTCTGTGCATCACCCTTATTCTTGAAAATCGGTACCAGTACACTTCGTCTCCACTCCTCAGGCATCCTCTCACTTGCCAAGATTATGTTAAACAATCTGGTCTGGAACTCAACTGCCATCTCCCCTAAACACCTCCATGCTTCCACTGGTATGTCATCCGGTCCAACAGCCTTTCCATTCTTCATCCTCTTCATCACTACCCTTACTTCCATCTTGTTTATTTGCTGCACTTCCTGGTTCACTCTCCTCACATCATCCAATCTTCTCTCTCTCATTTTCTTCATTCATCAGCCCCTCAGAGTACTCCTTCCATCTGTTCAACATGCTCTGTTCACCTGCGAGTACGTTTCCATTTCTATCTTTAATCGGCCTGACCTGCTGCACATCTTTCCCAGATCTGTCTCTCTGTCTAGTCAATCTGTAAAGGTCCATTTCTCCCTCTTAACAGACCAACCTCTCATACAATTCACCTTTGCCACTGCTTTCTTTGCCCTGCGGTTCATCTCCTTGAACACCTGTCTACTTTCTTCATCTCTCTGACTGACCCATGTCTTCTTTGCTTCCCTCTTCTTCTGTATACACTCCTGTACTTCTTGGTTCCTCCACCAGGTTTCCTTATCCTCCTTCTTCCTTCCAGATGTCACACCAAGTACATATCTAGCCGTCTGCCTTATCACTTCTGCAGTAGTTTCCCAGCAATCCGGTAGCTATTATGGAAAGAAAGAGAAAGTTCATTTCATAAATGAATCAATGTAGCGATGATTTCTAGTAAGCATGAGTTACAGTAAAAGAGTCCATTAGTGTCTGTAATTGGAAGTTCAGTTAGCTAATTATGGTGGTTCTGCTAGAGTGGGTGAAGCTTTTTTTTAAGCCTAGTGGCAGCAGCTCATGCAGATGATCCAGTCTGATGTAACTGTTCTTAAGTTTAGGTGGGGAGAGAAATTTGTTGATAGTAATTTTGTCAGCTTGGTGGAGTAGCTGGTATGGAGTTCAGGAAACCCTCACAGTGACTGATGGACTTGGCTGGGAGGCCTTTGCTTTCCGGAAATGCCTAAGTTGTCTACCGTACAGGTGGTGGACAGCTGTCCATTTCAAACAGAGAGAAAGGAATTAGATCTTATTTGGACTCACATTGTGCAAACCATGAATTTGCAAACCAGTACAGTACTGTGACTCTGGCAAACTTGCTATTACAGGCTGACTAGAATGGACAGAACCAAAGGTTTTACAAACAAGAGAGCACCCTGAGACATTCTCACACCCTCACACCACTGTCAATAAACCTAAGTGATCACATGAGAATGGGGGGGTCAGCAGCACAAACATACCAGTTTTCTTTTCTGTAATTCTCTGTATCTCTGTCTTAGTAATCATGGAAATTGTGTAAACAGGTCACCAAGAACCCATTTGCAACTATAAATGAGTTTCAGAATTCCTTTGTGGAGATTAAAGAACCTTATAGATGTATATAGCGGGTGTTGGTGGTCTAGTGGTAGGACACATACGGACCAAGGGATTTGAGTCCCACCCCCATTAGGTTCCAGGGCAACACTCCAGCGTGACTGTCCCTTTTGTAAAAAAACTGGGAGTTGCTCTGAATAAAAGCATCTGCTAAATGCTGTAAATGCAACCGAGCAACACTACACTAACCCACAGACTCTCAGATCATAAAAAATCACTGATCTAATAAAACAAAGTCTGAACAATTTTGCCACAATTCCATGTTCAAACACTGGAAGTCAAGGAAGAACACTAAACTAAACTTCATATAATCTGCACTAAACTTCACTGGAAGTTTCAGAATTTCAGTCAAGTTAGAAGATTTATTTTTTTGGCCAAGGCAGAGAGAAACCTCCTAAATAGAGGTGTGACCAGGTTGTAGGATTGTTCCCAGGAATACTTGAGGGTGTCATTGCTGGTGGCGGTGGTCTAGTGGTAGGGTACCTGCCAAATCCCACCTCTGGCACTACCACCACTGGGTTCCTGAGCAAGACCCTTAACCCTGAGTTGCTTCAGGGGGACTGTCCCTGTAATTAGGACATGGAAGTCGCTCTGGATAAGAATCAGTGTCTGCTAAATGCTGTAAATGTGAAGGTAAATTGCTGCCACAGATGCTTCAAATAAATACAAGGTGGAGGGTCTAAATCCTTACAATATTTTGACTTTTAAATAAAATGGAATAGATTTATAAAACACTACAAATCAAAATTGTATTTCATTTCTGAAAACAAGTAAATCATGCTAATTACACCAACTCTGTTATAAGAGCAAAACAGTGAAACTCAACCCCAACTTTAAATCAAGTGAGTAAAATTGTCTTTGTTGGCTTGGGAGCAGCAGAACTAAAGAAAGTGCTAGGAGGATCACTGCTTTCTATCCTCCTGTAATCTTCATTCTAATTTCCTTTCATTTTTCTTTTAGATTAGGAAAATGCAATGCTCACCTGTTATGCCCCCAATCACAGAGAACATGAAATCTCATCAATCTTCTACTACTAATGAATGTAATTGCTTTGTTAATACACTGCCAATTACAGTAGACGCCTTGGCTGTTGACAGGTGTAAATGGAGGTTCATAGCAGGCCAGACTTTTCTGCCACCTCCTGTCTGTTTTGGTTTAGTATGAGGAACTTTGAGACATTTGACAAAGCACCTAGCCAATGCAATTGAAGTAGATTCTAAGTCACAACTGGCTCAGCCACATGAGGTCATAAAATATCTTATATACCCAGCTTTCATGTTCACAACGGAATTCTATCTGAATTCCTTAAATTTATATGTGTTAAGTCACAAAAAACAAACTTTTTCTCATTGAGTCCACCATGTTAACTGATAAATGAAGCACCAACTGAGGGGCTGACAGGAGTTTTCTTGCTAGAACTAGGCTGACCAGAAAGCTAACAGGTCACAGTAAAACAACTAAAAACTGCAGCTCAACAAATATAATCTATTAAAGAGAGATTTCAAATGTAGTGACATGATGCTGAAAAACTACACTATAATTTGAATGGCATACTTCGGATGTGATTGAATTAGTTAGATTTGCTTTAAACAGCAGTAAACACATCTTTTAATCTTAAATGGCTTTTCAACCCCCAAGAATAAAATGCAAAAAAGAAATTCATAGCAGCGTAGCAACAAAAAGGTGTGACATGCTACATTTTATGGTGGAACAATTGTTAACCACAAATATAAATAAAATTATTCATTGAAAATTAGTGTATTTGATAATATTTACTTAATTAAAACATGAGTTTTTTTTATAAAGCTATAATCACAAGTGTTCAAATACATTTTACCCTTATGATAAAATCTCTCCTGTGACTTACTGCTTTATATTTAAACTTCATCTAAAACCTACTTCATTATTGCTTCAAATTTAATTCAAAAACATATTAAACTTAATGTCAAGAGTAAGAAACCTACTTTTAGCACAGTTTTATGTGATGATTTAGGGCTTTGCTGTTACTGTATCATTTGCTGTTCCCATGGGCTTCGAGGTTTTACTTTATCCCAAATGTATTAAAAAAATATTGAAAAATGTTCAATATTTTTAATTATATAGCAAAAAAACCTGATTGCTGTTCTTTATTTTCATTTTTGGCTCATGTTTTTTCAGTAACGTCTTTTTGACATTAGCAGCACATTCATTGATGTTAAATTCCAACATATTTCCTCTTATTTTCACATTGATATCTGTGTAAAAGTAAACATCATGTCACGTGTGTTAGGGTTTGGGCACGCTAGAGGGCGCTCTCTGTCACGTGTGTTGTGTTTTGGGCACGCTAGAGGGCGCTCTCGGTCACGTATAAGGTGTTTATGTCACAGGAGGTGTTATGGGTACGCTAGAGGGCGCTCTGTTCTGACTGAGCACACCTGAGCCCCTGCGGGCAGGTGTGCATCATTGGGGCTGACTATTTAAGCCCCGATGAGTCAGAACAGAGCGTGGCTTATTAGGTAGGTCAAACCTACGCGTAACGGGTGGTGTTTGTATGTGTAAACTTTGTGTCTCTGACTAGGTATAGGTCACCTAGTATAGATCACGTTGTATCTAGGGTTAGACTGCAGTTCCCCAGTTCTAGGGTTTCAGGTGTAGAACTGCAGTCCCCCGTTCCCTGTTTGTTTGTTTTGTCACTGTGCATAATAAACTTCTGTTCTGAACTGGCGTAACTCCGGTACCCCGCCCCCGTTACAGAAATGAGCCGCCTGTACCTGGACGTCACGAGCCACGAGGGCGAGCAGGAGTGCGTGTTGTGGGCGGCAGCGAGTGCTGTCGAGTGGACGCTGCAGCTGATGAGGACCTGGGGGACAGAGGCGTCTTTTCTGGACCTCCGCAAGCATCTGGACGGTGAGGAGTGGGTGCGACGGACGCCGACGGCCATGGCAAGGGAGCTAGAGCGCCGTCTGAAGAGGACGATGTCGCTGCTCCCACTCGATATCATCCCTGATCCCGAGCTTTGCAGGGATCAGTTCGCACTTTGTTCCCGGATGCTGATCTCCGAGGCTACAAGGCCGCAGCGCTATCTCAACACGCTGGACCGCGTGTTGTTTTCCGCATGCGACATGGAAGGCGGGGCTTCGTTGAAGGCTGGCGTTGCGCAACGCGGAAGCGCAGCGTCAACCACGCCGCAAGCGCCTCAACGCGGAAGCACGAAGCCAACCGCGCCGCACGCGGGTCAACGCGGAGATTCAGCGCCAGAGAGTGCCGCGCGCCAGTAACCGCGATCCGCCAGCGGAAAAAGCGCCGCGTGCAGCTGATAGCGGGAACACGGCCAGCGCGATTCACAACAAGAGGTTGGTAGCTAACGCGTCTTGCCTTATTAACCGCGACTGCACGGCGTCCCCCGCGCCGCACCGCGACTGCACGGCGTCCCCCGCGCCGCACCGCGACTGCACGACGCCCACCGCGCCGCAGCGCGCCAGCAACCACAGTCCGCCAGCGGAGAAAGCGCCGCGCGCAGCTGATAGCGGGAACACGGCCAACGCGAATCACCACAAGAGGTTGGTAGCAAACGCGCCTTTCCGTGTTCACAGCAACAGCACGGCGCCCACCGCGCCGCCACGCCGGCCACCGCGCCGCCACGCGACAGCACGGCGCCCACCGCGCCGCCACGCAAAAGCACGGCGTCCACCAAGAGGAATGCAAAGAAGGCCACCTGCGACAAGATTCAGCCCTTCGCAACAAGGAAAGCGGCATCAAGAAGTCGACCCTCAAACCCAGCCCCACTAAGCCATCTGCTACACAGAAAGCAGAGAAGGAGCAGCTCCAGGTTAGTGGGAAGTTTAGTATGAAAGCTCGGGTGCAGAGGCAAATTGAACAGGAGGCTGCAATAACCATTCAGGCGCAGGTGAGGAAGCATTTAAGCAAAAAGTACTACCTGAAGCTACTGTGGGCAGCCAGGACTGTTCAGCAAAATTATCGTACCAAGAAGATGATGAAGCAGGAAATCAAGTCTTTGAAGGAGAAAAAGATGGCTGCTGTGGTTCTGCAAGCCGCTTTCCGAGGGAAAAAGACCAGACAGACCCTGAAACAGAAGCACCAGGCTGCAACTAGGATACAAGGTGCGTACAGGGCTCACTGTGCTCAGACACGATATTTAGGCATCAAGCATGCTGCCATTACCATCCAGCTTAGATATCGCTCCACAGTTGAGGCCAGAAAGCAGAGGGAGGAGTATTTGAAGTTTTGCTCCGCTGCAATGTTTCTACAAGCCTGCTTCAGAGGTCAGAGGGTTAGAAGGGCGGTGATCCAGCACCATCAGGCAGCTTCCCTGATTCAGGCTGCGTTCCGAAGACACCGAGAGGTAATCAAGTACCAGACCATAAGGAGGTCAGCCATTTTCATTCAAAGGTATTATAGGTCCTACATCAGGGGCAAAAGTGAACATGAAAGATTCCTGGTGTTGAAAAAGTCAGCGATACGCATCCAGGCAACCTTTAGAGGTTATTTAGTGCGGAAAAATATTAACGCTATGAACCAAGCTGCTGTCATTGTTCAGGCTGCTGGGAGAGTGCACCAGCGGGGATCTGTCTTCAGGAGGCCGCGCTGGGCAACGGGTGGTCGTCTGAGGAGGTTCGGAAGGTGGAGACCGGGACTTCGACAAGGACAGAGGTGTCAACATGCTGCGACGTGCTTGCAGAAGTCAGTCAGAGAGGAACCGGTGAGGGATCGGGCCGTGTGGCGCAGAGAGGCGAGGACAATCCAGTCCCACCTCGGAGGTGAGCAGATCAGCCGCAGAAAGGTTCAGTTTGCAGAACAGGAGGAGTTGCTTACAGTACTCTACCAGCAGCTGACCGAAGGAGCCTCCATGCCACAGGTGAACGCCGCGGTCTCGAAGGACAGGATGAAGGAGAAAGAGGAGACATTGGCTCAAGGAAAAGGTGAGCAACATGGAAGGAGCAGCCAAGTCAGAGAGGACAGAGAGGTCTCTAGCGTCAAGATCCATGCTGTGAGGGTGTTCCAAAGAGAGGGACTGAGGAGAACACCGGAACAGAGAAACCAGATCGTAGGCCAGATAACATGGAGAGTGGAGACTCCAACCACTCGGGGAAAAACTGGAGGCTAAAATAGCCACCATGGAGGGGCAGTTGCATCAATGCCAGACAGAGCTGAGACGGGTGCAGGACCACAACATCGCGCTGCAGGCTGACCTGAGAGAGGCCCGTTATGAGGCCAGCAAGCTCACCGAGCTAGAAAAACAGGTCAGCGGTATGGAAGTGAAATTGGCCCTCATCGAGTCTCAACTTCTCCGACTCCAGTTCCTGCGGGATCCCAGAGGGCAGAAGCCAACCCAGGGCATCCGGAGAACAGTCCAGTGGAGAGATGGGTAACGAGGGCAGAGAGAGAGCAGCTGCCTTCAGTCGCCACAGCGTTGGCTCGCCCCCACACTTCAGCAACCCCAGAACAAGGTGATCTGGAGAGGGAGCCAAATAGCACTCCTCAGAGGGGAACCAGACGCTGGAAAGCTGCGTCGCCGGGCCCCAAGCAACCAGGAGGTAAGACCAAAACAGGGAGAAGGACTTCCTATGTGAACCCTGTAGTGTCTCTGTGTAGCTCCCTTTCAGGCCCGGTCGAGTCCAGGCTTTCCGCAGAGTCAGGTGAAGCCTCCAAGGACGTCAGAGCCAAGGTCAGGCACCGGTCAAAAAGGTGGACGGAACTGCTGGGATTCCCCTCACCACCACCAGCTGCCCGACATAACTGGTCGGAGGTCCTTTGATGGTTTTTTTTTTTTTTTGTTTTCTATGGACCTGACCGTGTGTCCCGACTAGGGACTTTTGTGTTGTTGTTGTTTGTGCCTCCCCCCTGAGGTTCGGCTGCGTTCGGGCACTTCGGGAGCCGCGCCCTTGTGTGCGCTGGGTTGGACACCAGCACTCCCCCGCGACCCCGTTTGGGACAAGCGGCAGATAATGGAATGGATAGTCTTCAGTAATGAATGAACTTTACAATTTGTTGTAACAAGATACAAAGGAGGTGTGGTTCAGCACATCTAGCAAAAGTGATGCAGAATCTAAAAACAAAAAATCATTCAATTCTATGGCACCTATAGCATACTTGAGTACTACAGTTCCATCACAGTGTACACTTTTGGTGACTCAGCAGATGGAGCTGTTTCATGGAGCTATACAAATGGAATAAAAACAGAAATAAGACTCAGGAAAACATCAGTTTTATACTCTTTTTTTTTTATTCTTTTATACTACAATTGTATGTACTAGTGTGCCAACCTTGGTCAAAAAGCACATTTAGTTGTTTTTCGAAATAAAAGAAAATACCAATTACGCAATTAAGAAATGTAAATATGACATACTGCCATAATTAAATAAAAACTTCTCACTTAATTTTGTGTAGAAGCCTTTATACAGCTATGATCTGATGAGGCATGGACTCCACAAGACCATTTATGGTGCTGTGGATCGGGTGTACCCCGCACAACCCATGGATCTGGGGAATATTGAGGCCAAGTCATCACCTTGAACTCCTTCTCATTTTCCCAAACCATTCCTGATTTTTTTTTTTGCAGTAGTATGCTTATTATTTTCCTTGGTATTATTATATTGAAAGATGCTTCTGCTATCAGGAAATATCTTGATGGGCTGCATATCATCTGCAATCATTTTTAGGTAGGTGATAAAGGTTATATTACATTATAAAACCTTGAGTGATAAATTGCTTTTATACAAAAGTTCTACAAAATAGTACAGCAAAGAAGCCCTGAGTTTATTTCAATTATGCTTCAATATTGGTGGTGTCTTTTTACAAAAAAAAAACCCAGTTTGTATATTAACTTCTATTCTGTTTGGTCTAGTATGGTTGCAGTGCAAGCTTGTTACTTGAAAACCAGTGGAATGACACTGTTAGTTTGAAGAGAATTGAGTGTCATCACAAATCTCCTGTTCACTCCTGTATGAATGAATAAATACACTCAATATTTTCTCAACTTCACTGTAGATTTTTATTTTGGGTGTTTGCATGCAAACAATAAGAAAGAACTTCCCTCAAAGGTAGAAAAAGTAATTATCAGAAGCTGGCTAGAGTTCAGTGTAAAAGATGCCTTAACCACATTCAGTCAAAATTTTTTAGGTCAGAGAAAGCTGAAGTGAAAGTAATAAAAACACACATAGATTCAAGAAAAGCCTATTTGTATGTGTGTGTGTGTGTTTCAATACACATATTATTGGAGATGGGTTGTTCTTTGTATTTTAGGTCATTGCATCATGGTCTGCTTCTGTGTGTAATTACATAGTCCATCCAGAGGATGGAAAATCCTTCCATTCATTTTCTGTTTATGAATTAAACACAATGCTAGACAAAAACTGGAGAAAGCAGCAAATACAGCAGGAAATGCAGAAAAACAGGAGGCACAGCATCACTTAATTGATGGAGACCTTTAGAGTGGCTCAGCAGGGGTGACATGGTGTATAGAGTTGCAGGGGGGTGATCGGTGGTTAGAGATATAATTAGCAAACAAAAGTATAGTCAATAGGCCCTCTAAAGTGTGCTCCAGGGAGTCCTCTATAACATATGTTTATTCCACAAAAAAAGCACTTCTAAGACTAAATAGTGGTGGCATAAGCCTGTATAACAGCAAATTTGTTTTATTGTCGCTCAGAGGTACATGTCTCTACTGACTTAGCAGGTCATGTGTTCAGGGAAATGTCTGAAATGTTGGAACTCCTTTTAGAAATGTTGAATTCTATTTTTTCACCCCATAAGTTTCTCTGATATAACTAAAGCAGGTTCTTTACATTTATGGCCTAGTAGTTATGGGCAATATATTTGCTATATATTGCTTTTGAAACTCTTTATACAATGTTGATTATGTGAAAAAAAATAGTGATAAATATGAAAAATGTTATCTTTGAACACATTACTTAGTTCTCCAGTTTTTTTGTTTTGTTTTGTTTTGTTTTTTGTTTTTTTGCTTTAGGTCAATGCTTAGACTATCAGAATGGAATTCAGAAAGCCTGGTACTGAACACAATGAAAACAGGGAAATCATCACTGACTTCAGGAAGATTACTGCAGACTGTGCTGGTCAATGGCAACTGTGAGTTTGCTTTAGGCCAATGCTTTAGAACAAAAACCTTTCCTCAGTTCAACAGCAAAACAATGATTCAGGCATCTGGCGTGTTCATTCAATAATTTCCTTAATAACATTTTGTTAAAGTTCTTTTTGATGCAGACACCTATTACTGCTTTTTGAATGATGTATATTTCTTTAGAATTCAACTGAAACACTTCTGGGCAACTTTGCTTCTGAAACAAGAGTGGTGGGATTCTACTTTGACTACCTCAGGGTATTCTACTGGTGTAGGACTCAAACCTACAACTTTCTGGCCAGGGTGCCTGGTCTCGAACCATTAGGTCTCTGCTGCCCCCATGTATCATCCTCTTCCTCTTCTTTCGGCTGCTCCCTTTAAGGGGTCGAACACAGCAGGTCATCCATTTTTATTTATTCCTGTGCTCTGCATCTACCTCCTGCATGTCCTCATCACATCCATAAACCTCTTCTTTGGGCTTCCTTTTCTCCTCTTGCCTTGCAGCTACATCCTCAACATTCCTCTTTCAATATAATCCTCATCTTTCCTCTGTACATTTCAAAACCAATGTAATTTTGCTTCTCTGCCTTTGTCTGGGTCTCCTTTTCATTCACATTCATGCATTCTGTCATTGTCCTCCTGAATTTCAGTCCTTTCCAGGATCTCCTTAAGCTGCTCCCTACTATTGCTGCAGATCACAATGTCATCAGCCAATATCATAGCCCACAGAGACTTCTGTCTAATCTTGTCTGTCAACCTGTCCATTACCACTGCAAACAAAAACTGGTCAGTGCTGATCCCAACTCTATTTTAAATGCACCAGTCACTCTTGTCATAAGCTTTCTACAAGGGCACAATTACAAACTCTTTCTGACCTTCTCTATATTTCTCCATCGACATCTTTGGGACAAACATTGCATCTGTAGTACTTTTCCCATCACCTCTTTTCTTAACCTAGCATTCACTACTCTTTCCTATAACTTCATGCTGTGGCTGATCATTTTCAACTAGACCTTCTGTAGAATTATTCTTTCTCATCTATCTCACAACCTAAACACACCACTTGGGACTTTTTTGAACATCCGTACAACATAATTAACAGGGAACATACGTGGACTCTGGGATTTTGCTGGCAGAGGAGATGAATTGCTTCTTTGCACACTTTGAGACAAAACAGCACAAACAGCACCCAGTCTCACCCTTTCAGTCCCCTAAAGACTCACTGGCATTCACTGTACAGGAGTAACAAGTAAGGCATATACTTAACTCCCAACAAGATATCTGGGAAGATGCTAAGAGCATGCACACACCAGTTTTCTCATGTCTTAACCTGCATCTTCAACCTCTCCCTGACTTCAGAAAGATAAGGAAAATCTTTCCTTGCAAGAACTGTACACCTGTTGCTGCATTGGGGAACCAAAAACATTTTGAAGGACCCTTTACACCCTGGTTTTCAACTGTTCAATTTGCTGCCTCAGGACTCTCAAAACAAGGACAACAGATTCAGTGACAGCTTCTTTCCCAGAGCAATAAATACATTAAATCTGAATCTGTGCTGACCATTTCTTTTTGAACCCTCCCCCAAAACCCCCTGGATGTGCAATAATTCCTGTATGGAGAAACGATTCATGTGCAGTATTCAAATTTTCTTCTGTGCAACATCAACATCACTAATGTCTCACATTGTCATTTTATATACTTATATATATAACTCCATACAGAAAGGACCCAAACCACCTAACCTGGGAATCAAAACCAGATCCTTTTTGCTGTGAGGCAACATCCTTATCAAGGAACATCATCAGGTGTATGACTGGAGATGCACTCAAAAAATATTCGGCATTTTGGCTAAACAAAACTGGTTAAAATTCATAATAGCAGTGGAAGAAAGCTTTGTTTTACCCTGCAGGTGGGCCCTCCCTTAAGGGTGTGATTACATTAAAACCATGAATAGATTGGTTGTCCTCCACAATGCACATTGTCACATATTGCTTTGAAATGTCAACGTGTTCTGTATTTTTCAGTAAAACACTTGTAAGGTGTGCATAAATCTGAAAAAAGAGAACATTCTTATACCATAGAGCACATCATTACAGAGGTACTAGCTTGGGAGAAATGAATGGCAATGGACAGAGGGGGAGAAAAAAGTAAAACATTTTAAGGCAAACCCTCTGGTATTAGGGTCTCTGAGTTTATTAGGACCTATATATCTGAAAAATTATTGTTCTTTCATGATCCACTCCTTCTAATCCTTCTAATGGCTCTGTAAGCCAATAAAATTTATTGATAGTCACTGCATCTCTTCAAATAAAATTGCAATTTGAGTTATGATCAATGTCCTCACACCTACAAAGAAGAATGTCTTTTTTTGGCCTAGCTAGAAACCATGCATGTGTTACTTCAGCAGCTTCTTCTGACCTTCACAGATCCCTGTGATGTAAATTCATAATTTCTAACTCTGAAGAAAATCAAAAGAAGTGAGAAAATGCACAATCCGTGCTGTGGCATTCCAGATGAGAAAGACCACAGAGAACATGGATCATATACCCAAGTGCTGAAAAGATTTTGAACGGCTTTCTCTGGTTTATAATTCCCTTGATTGTGGTTCGCTCATTATAAAGTAGAAGTAGTTTGCATTTATTTGGCATTATATAGTTCTGAGCTTTCTAATTACATTTTTAGAGAGGTTGTCTGTACGGTAGTGTTTTAGCCCTAAAAGAAACTGAATATCTGTATGAGAAATTCCATTATAGTCTACTTTATGAAAGTAAAAGTTCTGAGCCACCCCTCATTTCTGTGGGATCATCCTGATAGAGAAAGAAACAAAAGTTCTTCAAGAAAAATCTAAATCAAATCAATATTTGGTGTTTCTACCTTTTGCCTTCAAAACAGCATCAATTCTTATGGCCCCCACAGAGCCCTGATCTCAACATCATTGATTGTGTCTGGGATTACATGAAGAGACAGAAGGATGTGAGGAAGCCCTACATCCACAGAAGATCTGTGGTTAGTTCTCCAAGATGTTTGGAACAACCTCCCAGCTGAGTTCCTTCAAAAACTGTGTGCAAGTGTACCTAGAAGAACTGATGCTGTTTTGAAGGCAAAGGGTGGTCACACCAAATATTGATTTGATTTAGATTTTTCTTTTGTTCACTCACTTTGCATTTTGTAAACTGATAAAAATAAACAATCATATTTATATTTCTGAAAGCATTCTTTGTTTACAGAATTTTTTCCACACCTGCCTAAAACTATTACACAGTACTGTATATAGAGGATCACAGCTTAATGGCTGGAAATTAGCTTTATTTATTAATTAGCTTCAAAACAGCAACTATTTTTCTGCCCTCTTTCTCAGTTAAACTGAGTTAAAAATCACAACCCTTTTTTCCATCCAGATTGTGTGTGTGGCCCTAATGCAGGTGAAATAAGTGAGCAAGAATCATTATCATCAGCTAATGTTCCTAAAGTTCTTTTACGTTTTGTCTGCTTGATGGAAAAAAATCAAACTGGAACCAGTTCAGATGCTTAAATTAGTCTGACATATAAAATATATCTGGCTTGGCTTTTTGGAAAACAGTGACTGTGCTGTGTTTACCTTAGTACCTGACCTGTTCTGCAATTAAGTGAAAACAGAGGGTCTGTTAATAACAGCCATTGCAGCAGTGGTTGAGTACACCAGATAAATTATACTTTCATGAGGCAGATACAGGTTAATCATGATCATACGTAATCAAAGTGATTTGTAGCCCACAAGCATCACTCTCTTGTATACACTGGTGCAATCATGTTTATGAATCATTTAACTGCATAAATGTGTCAAAATATCACTGGAAGTCCAGTTAGTACACAGGGACTCAATAAAAAAATACACTAAATATTACACTCTGCCATTTCTTTATTCATGACAATGAACCAATATTACATAGCTCTGAGTGGTAAAAGTATGTGATATTTTGCTTTCAATATCTGCTGTTGCCCCATCAGCAAAATCTGCAGTTCAGGTAACTGTAGATCAATCTTGCACATTTGTTTGGAGAACTCTGAGCTCCTTCTTCTAAGCTAAGCAGCTTTCTGGGATGTTGCTGGGTTTACTCGCATCAACTGGCTCCTGTCACAATATTTCTTCTAGGTTAAGGTCAGAACTTTGACCTGACCATTTAAAACAGTAACAGCTTGTGTGCTTAGGATCAAGTGTTGTGCTGTTCAAGAAATGGAGAGGGTTATGTGAGGATGGGCATCTGGTTTAAAATATTTGCCTGACAAAATTATAGATATCCATACAGGATCCATACGAGGGATTTCCTGAGGTGGGAGCAGAGACAGAATCACAGGAAAGTGGAAGTGAGGGTAAGAACTTTGAATGCTGGCAGTGTGACTGGTAGGGAGAGAGCAAACTGATATCAGAGAGAAAGAGGGTTGATATTTTGTGTGTGTGTGCAACAATACTAAATGAAAAGGGACTAAGGCCAGCTGTATTGGAGGCAGCTTCAAATTTTTTGCCATGATTTGAATGAAATTAGAAATGGAGTTGGTGTTATCCTGAAGGATGAGAATGTTAAGGGTGTTTTGGGGGTGAAGAGAGTGTCAGATAAAGTGCGTCATATAGTGAGAATAGACAGGATTTGGTACAAGTTCATTAGAGGGACAGCTCAGGTTGGATGGATAAGTGAGAAGTGAGATTACATTGGTTTACACATGTGCAGGTGAGAGAAAAGGAATATATTGGGAGAAGGATGTTGAGGATGGATCTTCCAGGCAAGAGGAGAAGAGTAAGGCCAAAGAGGAGTTTTATGGGTGAAGTGAGAGTGGAGTGATGGGAAGTGAGTGGTGATTGATGCAGAGTAGTGGTTGGTGGCATGTTGGTGAAAGGAACAAAGGTGGTGAGGAGATGATATGTAGGCTGTTAAGGAAAGGAATGCAGAGGGTCAGATGGTAATTGATTTTGCAAAAAAGATGGAAATGGCAGGAAGAATGGAAGAAGTACTTTGAAAATACAAAGAAAATTAGTGAGAGAGGAGTTTTGCTTATGTGTGGACAGTGAACTAAGTGCAGTGGATTAGCAAGAGCGCAGTTAAGGCAACGATAAATGCAACTAGAAAAGCTGTTGGTCCAGATGACATACCTGTGGAAACATGGAGGTGTTTAAGAGAGCTTACAGTGGAGTTTCTAATCAAATTGTTTAAGCAATATTGGAAAGTAAGAGATGCTTGTAGAGTGGAGAGGTGTACTGATTTCCAAGAATAAGGGTGAGGCACAGAGCTGTAGTAATTTTAAAGGAACAAAGTCATGAGCCACAGCATAAAGTTATTGGAAATAATAGTGGAACAAGGTTAAGAAGACCTTAAGAAGAAGTGATGATTAATGAGCAGCAGTATGGTTTCAGTACTGGAGTTCAGAGTAGGGGGTAATGCTGAAAAGAAGTGAAGATGAGAGTACAAGCAGGTTGGAATGAATGGAAAACAATAGCAGAAGTGCTGTGTGACAGATAGGAACTAACGAGTGAAAGAGAAAGTTTACAAGGGTTGGAAACAGTTGCACTGACGGAAAATAGTTGGCAGAGCTGGAGGCTGCAGAGTTAAAGATGGTAAAATATGAATTGGGAGTAATGAGGATGGACAGGATACAAGTATAAGAGAGGGAAAGTTCAGGGTGGATGATTTGGAGACAAAATAAGAGAACTGAAATTGCATTTGTTTGTGCAGAGTAGTGATGCTGAATATATTGGTAAAAGGATGTTGATGATGGAGCTGTCAGACAAGAGGGAAGGAGGAAAGCCAAAGGGTATGTTTATGGACCTGCAGGCAGTCTGTGAAAGGACAAGATATAGTGGACAGAAAGAAACTGAAATGGGTGATCCTCTGTAGTGACTTTTTCTTCTTTTGTCATATTATTACAAAAATGTTAAAGGGTTCACAAACTTTCAAACATGACTGTATATGAATTTTATTATGTAGACATTTAGAAAAAAACATCCATGTAATTGGGTCCATGTTAATTGTTTGTTCCATTAAAACATAACTGTAGACTTCAGTTGGTATTGGAAATAAACAACAACATTTTCTTCTTCTTTTGTCATCAGGGGTCACCACAGTAGATCAACCCTCACATCATTCCTCAGCCCGTCAAAGTACTCTTTCCATCTGCTCAGGATGCTCTACTCACTTGTGATTATGTTTTCATTTTGTCCTTTATTGTCCTAACTGATGCAACCATCTTTCCTACCTCTGTCTCTCTGTCTAGCCAATCAGTATAGGTCCCATTCTCCCTTACTATCCAACCTCAGATATAATTTATCATACATCTTATCTTTCTTCACCCTGTGTGTAATCTCCTTGTATTTCTGTCTTCATCTCTCTGACTATCCCACATCTTCTTCACGACCCTCTTCTTCTGTATTCATTCCTGGAACTCTGGGCTCCACCACCAGGTTTCCTTATCCTCCTTCTTCTTTCCAAAAGTCACACCAAGTACCTATCAAGCTGCCTCCCAAATCCCTTTTTCAGAATGGGCAGTAGGGGCAGTGGTGGCCTAGTGGTTAGGGAGGTGCCCCTGCATCGGAAGAAGGTTTCCTGAACTCCATACCACCTACTCCACTGACTTGACAAAACTACTATCAACAGATTTCTCTCCTTACCTGATCTTCAGATCAGCTACATCAGACTGGATCATCTGCATGAGCTGCTGCCACTAACATTAGCAAAATCTTCACCCACTAGGGCAGAGCCACCACTATTAGCTAACTGAACTTCCAGCTACAGACACAAATGGACTCTTTTATTAATGGAAGTCATGTCTTATATGATTAATTATGAAATGCACTGTCTCTTTCTTTCTATCTTTGTTTTTGGTGTCGACCAGAGGAAGATGGGTTCCCCTTTTGGGTTGCATGGTTTCTTCCTCCTGTTTTGGGGAGTTTTTCCTTGATTCTGTCACCCTCAGCTTACCCAACTGGGGCTTGGACTCGGATCCAGTAAAGCTGCTTTGTGATAGCAAAATAGTTGCAAAAAGCACTATATAAATAAAGTTGACTTGATCATTGACTCCTCAACTCTGCCTTCTCTTTCCTCCTCTTCTTGATCCCCAAGGTCATCCTACAGACCACCAACCTATGCTGTTTAGCTACACTCTCATTACTTTGCAGTATCAAATCTCCATCAGACAGACTCTCCTACAAAGGACATAATCCACCTGTGTGCATCTTCCAACACTGTTGTATTTCACCCTCTGAAAGTGATAACCCCTGTCATTGTGAAACACAGTACAGCAAAACACAATGAAATTCAACTTCTGCGTTTCACCCATACACACACATGTAGCAGGGGCCAGCTATTGAATTTCAGGGACAGTACCTTGCTCAACCTCCTGCTGAGGAAATTGAACCCACAATCTTCCAATTAGGGGCCAACTCCCTAACCCTAGGCCATCGCTGCTGCTGTTCTCCTCCTTCTAAAAATAAGTATTTACCACATCCCTTTACTACCAACATTTCCAGCAAAAAATGTATATTACTTCTACTACTACTACTACTAATACTAGTAATAATAACAACAATAACAACAACAACAACAACAACAATAATAATTATGCATTCTGCTATGTTCTCTTATTAATCTGTTTGTGGCTTCAGTGGATGCTTCATAATTCCTCATTTGTACAATCTTGATAAGAAGTATTTTTGGCAGAAGTCAATCAGGACACAGAGCAAGCTGCTTTTAGCCCAGGGTCAAACCACAACATGACCAAGCTGCAGTGATGCATGCAGCTCAGCCTGTGCTCTGCTGTATCTCACACAGTCACTTTTGCCCATCATTAACTCAGTGCCATCCTGATGACTGATGACAGGCACCTATTTTCCACCACTTGATATGGATCCATTAGCCTCCTCTGAAAGTAGGGGGTCCCTTGATTTCAGATGTTGTTCCAGGTCAATAAGTCAAGGTGAGCACTACACAGATTGTCTCACACACATATATCCCAATCCCATGGAAATGTCATAGTGTCCCTTGAGGGTGCCAGCTAATGTCAGGACATGTGGCTGGCATGGTACAGGCCACACAGTGCTTCAGCCCAGCTGTGCTTGGCCTGAACCGCCTTGTTGGGGGAGACTAATTGTGAACATTATTGATTGCCAGCTCATAGCCCTGCTTTTTCCCTGGGTTAGGATGATTGATGGACTTGTCATCTTGTCATCAGGCTGGAGTGCCTTTCCCTCTTCCATTTTGTTTTTGACCGTAGCCCTTTGTTGGGTGAAAGCATGTTTCAAGTTCACACCACTTGGCCTGATGTTAAAGTTCTTGATTGGAAAGTTGGGTTTTGCTGACAAATTTTAAGCCTCACCACTTACGAGAAGGGGAAATATATTAAACTAGAACCAACCTTATTTTAAAGAATGGCTGAGAGAATATGTTGCAAAAAGTGCAAAGGATTGATTTGCTATAAATACAGAATTTGCTCTTCACAAAGGGTTATTTCCTGAATTACAACGAAGCCTTATTAGATTTATATGCTTTAAAATATTATTGATAGTACAATAGATAGAAGAAATATAACAGGACTGCTCTGAAACATTATTGTGGGATAACAGATTTTGTAGTAACAAAGCATGATTCAAAGTGTTCGTTTGAAGAGCTCAGCAACTGTGGTGCAGGCATGTTGGTGGTTTCAAAACCATGCAAAATGTCCAGAAGTCTGTAGACATCTAATCAATCAATAATTCTAAAATCTAAAAGAAGATTAATATAGGAGTTTGCATTTTCTTGACTGCAGTAAGATGCTCATGTGCAGCACCCTAAAAATCTCTGTATTTTCTATAAAGAATTAACATCTCTCTAATAACCTATAATAATCCATTAAAATAAACTGTAATCCATCCATTATTTTAAAACTTATTTGAGGCCAGTTAATACAGATGAAAACTTACAAACCATGGATAGTTTGTGCCTAAGAAAATATGTGGTAGATGTTTGAAGCCGATGTGTGAATAGTAAAACATATTTTTGTAGTTATTAAAAAGTTATTAAAATCTAATCAAGAGCTTTTTGTTAGGTCAAGTTCAGCTAAGCTAAATGAATTGTACATTTTATAATCAACTTTTTCATTTCAGCTTACTGATGATAAAAAATAATTTAGCATTCTATTAATTTAATTAATAGAACCTGCAGAATTTTTTTTTTATATTTGTATGGTTTTAATTGGCATGTATCAGTTCAATGCTTTGTATGAAATAACTGCTGGTTATCTTTTTTTGTGTAACTGTGAATTAGGAAGTTGCATATTTGGTTTGCAATAATGGTCATATATTTTATGGGGAAAAGCATGTGGACACTTGACATTACACATAGTGGGTTGTGTGCCATGAAAACACATTTCATGAAGCTTTAATAAAGTGTTCTTGTTCTATTACTTCCAGAAGAAACCTTGTAGTGATGATTTATTAGTGAAAAGATGATTATTAGGCACTATATACTATATATACTCGCCTGACCCTGTTCTGTGAGCTGGTGTGGTCTACTTCTTTGCTGCTCCAAGTGACACTTAATACATTTAACATGATACAATAAATAGAAATTGTACATTTTAAAGACATTATCATGAAAAGACCATGCCCGTTTATTGATAGTTAATTGATAGTTTATGCTCTATTGGAGAGTTTTTTTTTCCTTTGCAGTCCCAGACCCCATTTCCTTTGCAGAGCACCCTTGAGCAAGGTACCAGCCCTGTCACTGCTCCCTGGCGGCATTGAATAGCTGCCCCCTGCTGCTCGTATGTGTATGGGTGAAATGCAGAGGTTGACTTTTGTTGTGTTGTGCTGAGCTGCATTTCACAATGCCAAGAATAGTCACTTTCACTTTCACCTTAGTCTTGCTAAAAAAGCTGGAACCTCTGGCTAACTTTCCTTTTTTTTAGACAAGATGATTGTCTTTTGCAACTGATATACCTGCATATAGTCATTTCCATAAACAAGGATTAAAAGCATTTCTTTGTATCAGAACATAATTAAAATCACTAAAGAATATAGTGTATATGAAATATATTTGCTTTCTAAATTAATTGTTGAGTTTGATCATGAATCATTCTAGCCAACTGAGTAACAGTACTTCAAAACTAAACAAAAAAAAATAGCAGCTATTTCACAGCTATGCCTAGGCTAACCTCAGTAATCTTGTACAACTGCTGACAATGTTGAGAGAAGGAAATGATTGCTAAACACTTGGATATAGAACTGAGTCTCCATTGAGCTGTAAAGGTTTCATTTGGTAACAAGCAGCGCTCTGTTTGTACAACAACCAAAAAAAAAAAAAAAAAAAAAAAAAAAGCTAACAGATTATATTTACCTCCTGAAAACAGCTTATCAAAGCATCATTAAGCCAGCCGTTGCCCCCCTTTCTTAGATTGGAGGGTAATGATCCTTGTCTTTCCTTTCCAGTATGGTTATGCCTTCCTTCTGCAGAAGGCTATTTGGCATGAGAGGCCCAGCCAAACATGGATGACCTCTCGACTATAACCTTTCATTAACTATTAAACATACTGTTATGTGCACATTTTAGAACTTTTATGTTGCATTTGCATGTTTTATTTATTTATTTAGATGTAAAATATGAAACACCATATTGCTTACTTTGTGATTTTTTATAGGTGGGTTTCATTAAAAAGTTAAAAAGGGGTGTACATATGGTAGGGAGAGGAAGTAATTAACCTTTTTAAAATGAGTGCTCTTCCACTGGGGTACCCTAATTAGATAAGTTTGTACGTGTAAGGATAAAGTAAAAACAGCCTTGCAGATTGAGCGGGGGAAATGTCAGCTTTCTTTGCCTCCCGTGCATTGCTAACATGACTGATGTTTACTCTTAATTTAATTTCCACAACTGGTTTCTGTCATTGTTCTACACTTAGAGAGATTAAATGAAGGGCAAAATTTTATTTAAAGTGTTAAAGGGTAATTCAATATAAGTCAATTTTATTTGTATAGTGCTTTTTATCACTGTCGTTGTCACATAGAAGCTTTACAGAATCACTTCTGAGCCACGAGTGAGCCAGCCAAAGGCAACTGAGGAGAGGAAAAACTTTGTAAAGCTAGAGGAAGAAATCTTGAGTGAATGTTGTTCCTTCCCACATCATACTTTTTGGGAAATAAGCATTGAAAATTTTTTTGCTCAGTAAATATATATATTATTGTTCTGGTATTGATATTTACAGCATTTAGCTGACATTCTTATCCAGAGCGACTTACATTTCTTATCTACAGGGACAGTCCCCCTGGAGCAACTTGATGGTAGTACTGGAGGTGGGATTTGAAACAGCAACCTCTTGGTCTGTAGTTGAAGTGTAGTTATATCCTACCACTAGGTCAATAGCCTCATGAGAAATATTTTTACTGAGAAAAGTGTTTACATTTCTTATTTTCCATGCTGTAGTTGAAAAATAATATGCAAAAACAAAAGTGCACAAAAAACTGTAAACTCATCCATTCACAATATATTATTTAATATATATATATATATATTTGGCTATTTGGCTATTCCTGTTGAGTTGCAGGAGAATGTATATATATTTATAAAAACCTTAGTTCTTATTTTTTCACTGTATGCAAATAAGTGAGGAGAAAAGTTATAAGTGCATACTCAAAACTACAGCACACATGTACAGCCAACAAAATTAATCATTATAATTGATGGTAGTATTCAAACAATAGAAAAGATCAAATTAAAAGTCTATTTTGATTATTTATTTCTTTAATTGTTAAAATGATTAATAGGAACATGGCCAATAACACACCACCAATATAATCAATGAACATTTGCCCTATTTATAACTTCATGTTGGTAGAACCTTATTGAATTTCTGTAAAGCTGTGGAGTGGATTAGGGTTAGAGCTGGCAGGGCAGCCTCTCAGGGCCTGGGAAATGAAGTGCTACTTCAGTCATTCCAAGGTTATTCTATGGTACGTTACCTTCCAAAAACACATTTCCACACTATGCCTTTAACTGTCCTACAGAAATCTTACTTTTTGGTCCCACATTTTGCACATAGGTATTGCCAATAAGTAGATGAGTCTGGCACAGTGAGGACTGGATGCTTCTTGTTAAAAACACAATCAGTTTATCAGCTGTAGCACAGACGCATCTTAAATTGACGGATGTTTATCTTAAATGAGGGACTATTTGTATTTGTAAGTAATGTGTTTGATATGGAAGGGAATGTACTGCAGCTAAGCATCTTTTGAATCCGTCATATTACCAAAATATTCTGAATCATTATTTTGGAGTCCTGTTAGAAAGAGAGGGCCAGTCAGCCTTACTGTTCTGTGCACACGCATGAGTTTGTGTCCCAGCTATTAAAGCTGAAAGAAAGTGACAGGTCCAGAGATTTATCTTATCCTATTTAATCCTACCTGACTAAACTCTATCAGAGAAACTCAGTGTCTATACTTCCCTCCTTCAATGCACCATACCGCTGATACTGATAGTACCTGAGAAATCTACAATTTAAATTATTATAATTTAAAAAATAAAATTAAAACTAATGAGCCAAACAATGAATAGGCATTTAAAGGCATCAAGTTAATTTGCAGTGGAAAAGGATTTCATTAAAAAAAAAAAACCCTACATATACTAAAGATTTATATACTACATAGAGTACTTATATAATTTTCTATAGTATAGATGCAACTCTTAATAAGCATCATAAAACATTTGGCTCCCAACATTTCTTCCTTCAGCTTATGAATTTTCCCTTGCCTCTGTTACCTTTGCCTTTCTCACTAGGAGTTCAACCCAGTTGTGAAGCATGCTTTGTGTCAACAACAGTTTTAAAAAGTGACTAACTTGACTAATGGCACCTCCTTGTGTATATGTTTCTCACTGCTAACACAAGTGAGGTAATGAGTGAATGAGTGAGCGAATGAGTGCTCTTGCATGAGAGTACTCTCTCTCCTCTCTCTCTCTCTCTTCTCTCTCTCTCTCTCGCTTTCTTTCTCATGTTTTACACATTTAAATAAATTCAGGGCGGACTGCATTTAATTAGCATACTGTACTAAACCTTCGATTCTGAATGCTTTGTTACTCATTAACATTTGAACAACCTCCCTTATATTATTCTGCATATTAAATTCCATGCATGACTACACAAAGCCATCCATTATCCATTATCTGCCGCTTGTCCCAAACAGGGTCGCGGGTGAGTGCTGGTGTCCAACCCAGCGCACACAGGGCGAGGACGGGGGATGCACCCTGGACAGGTCGCCAGCCCATCGCAGGGAGGAGCGGGACGGGGACAGCACCTTGCTCAAGGGTACCTCAGGGCAACCCACTGGGAAGGGGTTCAAACCCCCGATCCTCTGATCATGTGGCCGACACCCTAACCACTAGGCCACCACTGCCCCTGCGACTACACAAAGCCTAATTAATTAATGCCTCACTCATGTTAAAGGACAGACAATTGATTCATTTGAGCTAGATTTTACACACATCTGCCAAGTTATGTCACTCAGTGGCCTTCAGTGAGGACATTGATACTGAAAATAATAACCTCAATTTAGCTTGAGACTGTTGTCAGCTCCTTTCCTGAATCCAGGCTATCTCTCTGCCTCACTCGACTGCATGCTGTCAACTGCATTAGGGGCAAAGAAAAAGATACTGAATCCGCTGTATTTATGCTTATATGCTTTTGGTAGACTGAGGCCATTGTGAATTCTAATGCTCAACTTTTTTATTGATATTTCCACTGCCACTTTATGTAAGAGTGTATATGCCTAGCTGCTAGAGTGAGCTAGCTTAGCATTTCCTTACATAATGCTAATTCAACTTTTAGGGTTTATTAATTTTTCTTCTTTTTGATCTTTGTTATGAACCTCAGGATCTCCTGCTTCTGGATAAAAACAATTGGTTTTGGTATTAAAGGCAAAAACATGATGAAAGCAGATTATTTCAAGGGTGCTCCTAGGCTTTTTCTAGGTTAATGGCAGCTGTGGGGTAGAGTAAGAAAACTGTAACATTTGACAGATGCTGGTAACTCAGCGCTCAAAGATATAAGCAAAAAACCTTGCTGTGGAGATTAAATGACAGCTTTCTTCTGAGGCATTTATACGTTCAGGTCAGGCTTGGGGAAAAGGACAGTTCCTTCATAAGAGTGACGTATGGTGTGCTGGAGTGAGCCACAGGAGCTAGATTGTGTTTGCTTGGTCCACACTTTCATCCATCTTCACTGACTCATTGTCATGTGGAATGGAAGTGCCAGCAAGACGAAAAAAAGTCAAGAGGGAAAAAAAAAAAGAGCAACAAATCAGAGGTGTGTGTTAGGGCCTGGAGATTGGTGCCCTGGGGAAAGAGCGAGACAACAATACTGCATAACTACACTTCCTGTGAGAGAGTGGTTAGGGGTGTGGGGTTTGTTTCCTGCCATAGTGCAAATGATATGTTTTACATGGCTCTCTTTACAGCAGGAGAGGAGAGGACACATGCAAGGACACAGAAGGCTCTGTCACTGTACATCTGCTTGGTACATGAAAGGGTAAATGTGCTTACAAACACAAGGACAAATTACATATATGTATAAGCAATGTAAAATCTTGATTTTAAAAAAGAAAGCCTGTAAATAAACAAAAGAATAAAAAGACAAAAATGTAAAAATCAGTAATATGAAAAAAAAATATATATGAAAAGTGGCTCAAGGAGGGACAACCAATTAACCTTTCTGGTTCAGTCTCATAGAAGAGCTGCTACAGCACAAGGTGCTGTAAAATAACTTTTTTCATATCATATGGATGATTAGGGCCTGGGTGTCGCTTACTTAGTAAAAAAGTGCCTCCTATGTGGTAATGGCAAAATGATGGAAGCATTGTGATGCTCTGTGCAGTGTTCAGCTGGGAATCTTCGGATACTTACCAAAACATTAGTACAATCCAATTAAATTTCTTCATAGCAATGATATTTCCTAAAGTGGCCAGAAGTATGTGCCTTACTTCTTCTTCTTCTTCTTCTTTTTCTTTCGGCTGCTCCCATTTAGGGAGCAACTGTCTCCATTTCTTCCGGTCCTCTGTGTCTTCCTGCTTCAAACCGACCACCTGCATGTCCTCTCTCACCACGTCCATAAACCTCCTCTTTGGTCTTCCTCTTCTCCTCTTCCCTGGCAGCTCCATCTTCAACATCCTCCTCTCAATATAATCCTCATCTCTCCTCTGGACATGTCCAAACCAACGCAACATTGCTTCTCTAACCTTGTCTCCAAGGCGTCTAACCTGAGCTGTCCCTCTAATATACTCATTTCTAATCCTGTCCATCCTCGTCACACCCAACGAAAATCTCAGCATCTTTAACTCTGACACCTCCAGCTCTGCCTCCAACCCATCTCCAACCCATACAACATTGCTGGTCTCACTACTGTCCTGTAAACCTTCCCTTTTACTCTAGCTGGTATGCGTCTGTCACAAATCTCTCCAGCCACTCTTCTCCACCCATTCCAACCTGCCTGCACTCTTTTCTTCACCTCTCTTACGTTACACTGAACCATTGATCCCAAGTATTTAAACTCCTCCACCTTTGTTACCTCCACTCCCTGCATCCTAACCACTCCACTTTCCTCCCTTTCATCCACACAGGGGAAAGTTTTCTGTCTTTGCCCTACTCACTTTCATTCCTCTCCTCTCCAGAGCAGATATCCATCTCTCCAGGTTCGCCTCAAGCTGCTCCCTGCTCTCACTACAGATCACAATATCATCAGCAAATATTATCGTCCACGGAGACTCCTGTCTAACCTCGTCCGTCAACCTGTCCATTACTATTGCAAACAGGAATGGGCTCAATGCTGAACCTTGATGTAATCCAACCTCTACCTTAAATGCATCCGTCACTCCCACTGCAGATCTCACCACTGTTACACTGCCATCATACATATCCTGAACTACTCTCACAAACATCTCTGTAACACCAGATTCCTCCAACTCCTCTCTAGGCACCCTGTCATATGCTTTCTCCACAAAGGCACAATGCAGCTCCTTCTGACCTTCTCTGTACTTCTCCATCAACACCCTCAGAGCAAACATTGTATCTGTAGTGCTCTTTCTCGGCATAAAACCATACTGCTGTTCACTAATCCTCACCTCTTTTCTTAACCTAGCTTCCAACCTTAACCTAACTCTTTCCCATAACTTCATGCTGTGGCTGATCAACTTTATCCCTCTATAGTTACTACAGCTCTGTGCATCATCCTTATTCTTGAAAACCGGTACCAGTACACTTTGTCTCCACTCCTCAGGCATCCTCTCACTTTCCAAGATTGTGTTAAACAATCTGGTCAGAAACTCAACTGCCATCTTCATCGCTGCCCTTACTTCCATCTTGTTTATTTGCTGCACTCTTCTCTCTTTCATTTTCTTCATTCATCAGCTCCTCAAAGTATTCCTTCCATCTGCTGCACATCTTTCACAGATCTGTCTCTCTGTCTAGCCAACTGGTAATGGTCCTATTCTCCCTCTTTACTGTCCAACCTCTCATACAATTCACCAAACACCTTATCTTTGGCTTTCGCCACTGCTTTCTTCGCTCTGCAGTTCATCTCCTTGTACACCTGTCTACTTTCTTCATCTCTCTGACTGTCCCATGTCTTCTTTGCCTCCCTCTTCTCCTGGACTTCATGGTTCTACCACCAGATTTCCTTATCCTCCTTCTTCCTTCCAGATGTCACACCAAGTACATGTCACGGTCTGTCGTACCCGTGGTTCCGATCGGGCACGACAGATGGCGCTCTGTCCTGACTGAGCACACCTGGGCTTGTTTAGACACAGGTGTGCTTCATAGGGGCTGCTATTTAAGCCCCGGTGTGTCAGGACAGAGCGCGGTTCATTATCGAGGCTACGCCTCACAGTTAGTGGTGGCACTTTTGGTTTGTGTGGTTACTTTGGCTAATAAAAGTACGTTTCGGAACCACTGGCTCTGCGTTGGCGTCCTTCACACTGCCCGCCACCGTTACAGAATGAACCGCCAGTACCTGGACGTCGCGAGCCAAGAGCGCGAGCAGGAGCACGCGTTATGGACGGCAGCGAACGTGGTCGAGCAGGCGCTGCGGCTGATAAAGGCCTGGGAGACGGAGGAAGCGGTTCTGGACCTCCGCGAGCGTCTGGAGGGTGAGGAATGGGTGCGACGGACACCGACGGCCACGGCCAAGGAGCTCGAGCGCCGTCTGAGGAATGTGACGTCGCTGCTCCCACTCGGTCCCACCCCGGATCCCGAGCTGCGCATGGATCGGTTCGCGCTGTTCCTCCGGATGCTGGTCTCCATGGCTACAAGGGCACAGCGCTACCTCCACACGCTGAACCTCGTGGTGTTTTCTACAGGCGACATGGAAGGCGGGGCTTCTTTGACGGCTGCCGCCACGCAATGCGGAGGCACAGCGCCAGCCGCGCCGCCCTCCGCGCAATGCGGAAGCACAGCGCCAGCCACGCCGCCCTCCGCGCAATGCGGAAGCACAGCGCCAGCCGCGCCGCCCCCCGCGCAATGCGGAAGCACAGCGCCAGCCGCGTCGCCCTCCGCGCAACGCGGAAGCACTGCGCCCACCCCTCCTCACGACAGAACGGCAAAGAAGGCCGCCTGCAACCAGAAAAGCGTGGCAAAGGCAAAGAAAGTCGTCCCTGACACTGAGAGCAGGAGGATGGGGGAGACCACTTCCTGCATTGTGCAACCAGGGAGGTCGACCAAGAAAGCCCGTCGCAACAAGAAAAGCGGCATCAAGAAGTCGACCCCCGAATCCACTACTAACCCATCTGCTGGGCTGAAAGCAGAGAAGCAGCAGCTCCAGGTTAGTGGGTATTTTGAAATGAAAGTTTGGGTACAGATGTGGATTGAACATGAGGCTGCAGTAACCATTCAGGCACAGGTGAGAAAGCACTTAGGCAGAAAACACTACCTGAAGCTACTGTGGGCAGCCAGGACTGTGCAGCAACATTACCGAGCTAAGAAGATGATGAAGCAAGAGATGAGGTCTTTGAAGGAGAAAAGGGGGGCTGCTGTTGTTCTGCAAGCCGCATTCCGAGGGATAAAGGCCAGACAGACTCTGAGACAGAAACACCAGGCCGCCACAGTGATACAATGCGTTTACAGGGCTCACTGTGCTCGGACGCGATATCTATGTATGAAATATGCTGCTGTTGCCATCCAGCTTAGGTATCGCTCCACACTTGATGCCAGAAAGCAGAGGGAGGAATTCTTGGAATTGCGCTCTGTTGCAATGTTCCTGCAAGCCTGCGTCAGAGGTCAGAGGGTCAGAAGGGAGATTGTCCGGCAACATCAGGCAGCTTCCCTAATACAGGCGGCGTTCAGAGGACACAGGGAGGTAGCAAAGTACCAGGCCATAAGGGTGTCAGCTGTCATCATTCAAAGACATTATAGGTCTTACATTACAGGCAAACTGGAACATGAAAGATTCCAGGTGTTGAGAAGGTCAGTGATATGCATCCAGGCAGCTTTTAGGGGTTTTTCTGTTCGAAAGAATGTTGCTGCAATGCACAAAGCTGCCACCATGATCCAGGCTGTAGTAAGAATGCACCAGCAAAGATTGGTTTTCAAGAAGCAGTGCTGGGCAGCAAGTGTTCTTCAGAGGAGGTTCAGAAGGTGGAAGCTTGGGCATCAACAAAAGCAGAGGTATCAGCTGTTCAGACATGCTGCAATTTGCTTGCAAAAGTCATTCAGAGGAAAGCAGGCAAGGGATCTGGCCAAATGGATCAGAGCTGCAAAGACAATCCAATCTCACCTCAGAGATGAACAAATCAGCTACATGAATGTTCAGCTCACTGAACAGAAGGAGTTGCTGACAGAGCTCTACCAGCAGCTGATGGCGAAAGAAGCCTCGATGCTACAGGTGAATGCCTCGGTCACGAATGAAGGGTTGAAACGCAAGGAAAGGATCACCTATCTGCTTCCTCAGCTGGAGAGGACCAAAGGACTCTTGTCCAGTTGCCAAGGGGAGAATCGAAACCCCGCCTATTCAGAAAAGAGGAGTAATCCAGGTTGCCAAGAGTAAAGCCTTGACAAGCAAGAAGGACAGCGACTAGAGGCGAAGCACGCACGAGGTAACTAACTCTTCCCCTCCGAAACACAGAGATTCCCCTGTATTCGGCTGTTTTTCAGGTGAAGATCAGACAGGGCTCTCGAGCCAATCAGAGGAGTCCTTCAGAGGTCCCGCTGCAGGGTCAGCGAGACAGGTGACGGAGGAAACCCGGGACAGCAGAGAGAGACCGAAGGACTGTGCGGCCAAACCCAAACACCAAAGGGACTTGGTTACGAAGATATGGACTGAGACTCTGGGATACCCCTCACCACCGCCAGGACCTCCGAACACTACTGGCCAGAGGTCCCTTGTTGTTGTAATTTGGGTGTTTGTGGGCCTGGCCAGGCGCCCCGTAAAGGGGACTGTTCCAGTTTAACTGGGTTTTTGTTTGGCCTCCCCCCTGAGGTTCGGATCTGTTTTGACGCCTCAGGAGTTGCGTTTTTTTGGGGGGGGCTACTGTCACGGTCTGTCGTACCCGTGGTTCCGATCGGGCACGACGGATGGCGCTCTGTCCTGACTGAGCACACCTGGGCTTGTTTAGACACAGGTGTGCTTCATAGGGGCTGCTATTTAAGCCCCGGTGTGTCAGGACAGAGCGCGGTTCATTATCGAGGCTACGCCTCACAGTTAGTGGTGGCACTTTTGGTTTGTGTGGTTACTTTGGCTAATAAAAGTAAGTTTCGGAACCACTGGCTCTGCGTTGGCGTCCTTCACACTGCCCGCCACCGTTACAGTACATTTCTAGCCGTCTGCCTTATCTGTTCTGCAGTAGTTTCTGCAGCAATCCGGTAGCTTTTCAACACCTCAACACCAACACCAAATTTTAATACGTATATCAATCAGTCAAGCAAACCCAGACAAGCAAAAGTGACAAAAACAGTCGGTTTACATCCAGAGGTTAAATTAAATTAACTAATTAGTATATCGGCACATTTTGCACAAAAATTCACAGCTTTCAAACAAACATCAGTAGATTTTTTGGAGAAAACAGTGAGTATGTAAGGAAATTATATCTTTAAAAACTTTTTTGTAGCATACCAGCAGCTATAGACAATATACTGTGTACTGTGCTGTGGTGTTTTTGCAATAGTCACTTCCATTTCACCAACTGTGAATAAAAAATTCTAAGCAAAGAATCTTGCCACATCTGGAAGTCAGAATTTACTATTTATCTCCATTATTGCATTTATCAGACACTTTTTTCCAGAGTGATGTACATTGCCGCAACTCAATCTCTGATTTTCACCCATACACACGTGCAGCATGGGGCAGCTATTGAAAGCACCTGTGGAGCAGTGATGGTACGTTGCTCAAGGGTACCTCAGGGCAACCTACTGGTAAGGGAATCAAACCCACAATCTTCTAATCTGGGGCCAACTCCCTAACCACTAGGCCACCGCAGCCCCATTTATTGTAAAGGCCTTGCTCAAGTGGAGTTATGAGATATGGGGCTTTTCCAATAGCAACAAAAATATAGCCATATCCAAGCCTTGAAGAGTATATTTTTCCTTTAAAAGGAAGCAAACAGTAGCACTGATTGCAAGAGTGCAGGTTTGGTTTGCAGCATGGCTGTGCTGTGATTCCTGGTGTGGGTAGAAAAATTCAAATGCAAGTTCAATAAAATATAATGTCACATTAAAACAATTGCAACAGATTCTTTGATGCACAGCGTAAGGCAATCCTTAACAATGGAACATGAAAGCAGGCTTGTGAATTGCGTATTAGCAAAAAATTCCATAATAGAACTAGGCTCAAACCCACATCCTCTCTTGGTCTACATCATAGTGTTCTACCTCTAAGTTATCACCAATGATTTACTCAAAATAAAAAAAAAATTAAGGGAAAAAAATCATGATTGGTAAGATTTTGATCTGAAGTGTACATTTTACAGCTACATTAATAACATTTGTTTCTTCATTCATTCATACATTTGTTAAACATAGAGTTGTGCTGGAGCTGACCCTAGCAATCGGGTGAAAACATTCATATTCACAGTCACAACTATGGAGCTATTTAGCATTTTCAATTCACCTGATGCATTTTCCTTTTGAATTTGGGAGGGACCTGGAGCTCCTGGCATTTTTTGATCCCTTTCTGATAATTTTACAGTAACATATTTAGTATGTTTAAATCTAAAGCATGGAGAGACGCAGAAAATGGCTGTCATCATAAAAGTTTACATCAAAGAAAAAATATATAAATGGAATTCATGGAGTCATGGATAATCCATGAAAAAATAAATAATTGTTTCTTTCCACTGTTAATAGGCTATAATACTATGAACTAATCAGCAATAACAACTAATCCTCCCCGCAGAACAGCAATTCTACCCAAACGTTAATGCAATGCCAGATTTCGAACAAATCGGTGATCACTTAAAAGGACTCTCAAATACTTAAAGAAACTTCTGAAGGAAAGTTAAACTTAAAGGTGTTTTGGGAAGGGAACAAAGCACCTTGTCAAGGGATTTACAGTTAAGGCTGTCAGTGCAGGCAGGTGTTGCACTAGAGAAAGGATTCTGCTTGCATTTAGAGAAATTATGTTCAACTGAAAGGCATATCAAAGGCATTAGAGCACACTCTGTATAGCACAGATGACAAAAAAGCAGTCTTGTGCTTGATCTCTGAAAGCCACTTTCTTGAATCACATAATAATGCAGATTTCAAGATTTTACAGGGTCCACTTGACTAACATTTGTGCAAGATACTCATTCTCGCAATTAAGCTCATGCCCAATTAATTTAGCACACTGTAATAGTGCTTCAGGTTCTTTAAAGATATTCCAAGCATACAGACATAATTGGTTACCTGCCCTAATTAACCAAGCACACTTCTATGATTGGTTCTAATGTATAGTTGGCAGACCTTAAAAGCTTAATTAATGTTAAACATTGTATATTTTGTTATGAAAACTGTGAGAAAACCTGTTTGTTTATGCAAATACTAAACCTTTATAGTTTTTCAAAAGTTTATCCATTTACACAAGGGATTATTTTCAGATCAACAAGAATCTTAAAATGAGGTCAGCCATTTATATTTAAATATTCACCTTTTAGGATTTTAAGTAATGTTGATGGTAAAATGGTGCAAAATGTTTTTCTTTGGAAACAACTTTTTCATGAAACACCATTGGTATTGTAAGTATTGTTATGTGCTAACATTAAATCTCCATAACTTGCATATTTTTTATTTTAGAAAGCCAAAAAGCATTTTTTCTAATTACTTTGTCCACGCTATTGGGTAAAACATACAGAAACAAAAAGTGAGAAAGCATCAAGCACTTACTAAAAAGAAATTCAACAAACAAGCAAGTGTGAAGTGAATATGCTTTTAAGGGACAGTTGCCAGTGAAAGTGTTCATCAAAACAACAATCTGTAATTGTCACAACTGCCAAATCACTTAGTTTGCAGGTCTGTAACATACCGTTATCTTTTCAAACCTCTTTAAATGAAGAAAAACATTTTAATGCCAGAAAAATCTGCTTCAAAAGGAAAAAACTTGAAACTGTTCATTGACTCCAGTGCAGATCTTTCAACAGACTGTCTTTAGACTTGATTGCTTAATTTAAATCAGTTTACAAGTTAGAACCAGACAGAACTGAAGACAACTATTCCATTTATAAAGTTCTTTTTTTTTTCTTTGATGAATGCTGCATTCAACATGAATTATTCATTTGTGCATGCAATTTTGATGGCAAATAAAAAATGTTCTATCTGTTTTAAGAGTCGGTAACTGTAGCAAGTCTCTTTCCTTTGTCTTTAAAACTGTTCATGACATGGGGAAGGTAGTCTCACGGAGAGTCAAAAGCAGGTGTTTCGCTTGCATACATGTCACTGAACTAACCCCTGCAAGCCAACATTTCTTCCTATTCAAAGAAAAAAAACATGAAAAGACTCATATTCTATGTAAACATTTTAAAATAGCTTTTTGAAATATCACTTGAAATATTATATACAATATTATCTAATGTGGGCAGTAAATTACCACTGAAAAAATTCAAAAATTGTTTAAATGAGGTTATAAATTTATGCTGAAGGGACAGCATTTAGCTATTGAAAATATGAAGACAATTAAAACTGTAATCAAATGTACTTTGGGCTAGTAATTACAGTAGATTGTTATGCATCTCTAGCTTATGGTTATTGCTGGAGGAACAAAGCTCCATCTTTTTCAGATTTTACTTTTTTCACATAATGAAAATTTTAAATGTAAGGTCAACATCAGCTGACCTTAAATTTGTGCCCAAATTAATTGAGAATGTGTCATAAAGTTAATTGGGAAGAATCAATTTTAGATTATTGCAAGTGTTTTTCAGTGATTTTTATTCATTTATTTATTTTGGTTCTTCTTTAAAGTAGTATAAAGGATATATAGGGGTTCTACACTTATACTCTGTATTCCTCTCTTTCTTATTATTACTAGGTGTACTCATAATGGGCGTCCATGACATTTACAAGCAAATTCTGCTTTTCAGTGACATGAAGCATTACAGATTTGCTGATTTTGCACATTAATAGCATGTGCCAATTTTTTAAAACAGATATTGACCTGTCTGAATATGGTCTTTGTAGCAGGTGTTCGATTTTTCTGGCAAAACAATGCAAAACTATAAATGTTTTTCAACTTGCAGTCACAGAAAAAAAGAGAAATAATAATAAACGCATTAATTAATTGAACTCAAGTAAGGTAATAATGTCCCCTGATCTAATCGCAATCCAAGGCAAAATTCTGAAGGGTTTTTTGAGGGCTTCGTGTGGAGCTGGTGACGTCAGCAGGGAGCTGTAGAAATAGGTTTTAGCCGGCAGGGCTGCACTCACTCCGCTCACAGCAGAAGGATGGAGCGCTACAGCGAAGAGTAGCCGAATGCGGAGGACCATCAGTTTTAAACAGCCTGACTGTTAACTGCTACTGGAGGGGGGGGGGGGTGTTGAAGTGAAGACAGGTTTTTTTTTCTTTGGGCTGCACTTTCCATCGCCTGGGTGTGATTTTTCTTCTCTACTCACCATTTCTCTGGTCTGGAGGACTGTGACAGGTAGGTGTCCGTTTTACCTCTGCATGCAAAATGCCTTTAATAGTTCATCAGCATGGAATGTGTCGCCAGGCTAGGCTCTGTGAACCGAGGAGCGGAGGCTACGTGACGAATATGAGGAGTTATGTGGATCACTGGAGACTGACGCAGTGACAGTGACAAACACGTCAAGTTCTCAAAGCTAAAAAACCTTACTGGTGTTAGCTCCAGTAGTTTTAGTTGATCTACTTGACAGCTATCAGCCACCCGAACGTTAAAAGCTCAGCGTGCTGTTCGTGCATGCTGGGTGCTCGGTATTCGGTGTTCATTCTAATTGCTGATGACTATCAGTAAATGCTGCCAATGCTGGATGAGAAAGGAGAAATCAAGTTCTCTAAGACATGGCAGACCGTTTTGCCTATAGCTCAGTCACCTAGAGAAGACATCACCCTTAAAGATGCATTATGGTGATCGAACAAACATTTGTAGGCTCAACATCAGCCCTTAGCTTCCTACCGCAACTTTCTGCACGTTATAATAACGTTACAGCAACTTAAAATTTCTCAATTGCTTGGGCGTTCGCGCTAATGGAGCTGTCCGTGGTTCTGAAAAGAGGCAGTGACTCTCAAAGCTATAGGAAAAGTATAGGATTGTCTTTCAGTTTGTCTGATTTGAGCGCCACAAGAACAATTAGGTGGTATCATTTTCACAGCATTCACCTACATTTGTTCCATTGCTACTTAATACCTCCATCTGCTGAGAACACCTCATATTTGAGCTCAACTTTCACCACTTATTTGCCCTGGAAACATTCTTAGTGTCTGTTTCGTACTTATTTCCAAGAAGCATGACAGGTTTAATAACTCATTTATGAGTACTTGAAACTGTATAAACAGTTCAATCATTCATTCATTCATTCATTATGTTATTCTGAGTATGGTCATGGGTGGTGCTTGAGCCCATTCCAGCACACTTTGAATGTAAGGCAAAGGGACATTTTGGACAGGTTGCCAGTCCAAGGCAAGGATTAACCTTTCTCATAGTTAAGTGCCTGCATACAATATCTGTAACCTAAGTCTGTGCCGTGACAAGTGCATCAAGCAAAATAGATGCCTTTAAAGCAACTAATGGAAGAAATGCTGCATTCCTTATATAGTGTGTGGTTTCTATAAATTATTGCAAATTGTCATGGAATCTTAAAAATGGAGAATTTCCATTTTCTATCTTTTTCATCATCTTTCATCATTCTGAAAATATCCACAGTGCATTATAAGCAGATGAGAGTGTGAGCATCATTGTGTACATGCTACAAATGAACTCAACAGATAACAATAATAATACTTAGTGTTTGGTAAAGTTATTCAATCAAATTTGCAGATAGCAGAACTGATGACTGGAGTTACGCTCAGCTAATTCATGCTTTGATCAGTGAGATGCGTTGCAGATGCTGATTGCAGTTTTATCACTTGCTTAGATGAGCTCTATTTAGCTGGCTGCTGAAAAACAGATGTGTATACTGAAAGATATTTGTTTTAGTCAGAGCAGTTTTGCCTTATTTCAATTTGCTTTTCTTTCAATGCTAGGCAACTAGTCTTCACTTAGATGTTACTGAGAGAAAGGGAAAAAAAAGTGTCTGATGTAGAGGGTTTTCTGTTGTTTATGTTGGCTTTAAAATATTCGGATGCACAAAAAGTGTGGTGCAAGTGAATACACTGAAGCACAAAGAAGATAAAGGAGTCTAAAGCTACATGATACTTCCTGGTATCTAGGAGATCTCTCTATTATTTTTAAGAAATTAACAGTGGCCTTTATAACAATTTGTGCAACGCACTTCTGCTATAAGATGTTAAATGACCCTACATTGATGGGGAGTGATATCTAAGTTTTACCCTGGATTTGGGAATAGAACTGCTGTTTGTGCAAATTCCTCCCATCTTCTTTAAAACATCTGTGATGTGAAAGTATGGTTTGGTGCGCTCTTTGTGGAATACATCTGTGCACAAACCTATGAAAAACCTTATCAAGAAGCTAATAATTTAGGCATTTCAAAAAGATGCATACATTTTGGTGTCACTGTGGTGTTACCCATAAGGGTGGATTAAAATAAAATTGCACTACTGTTCTACTGCAGATAGAGTTTTCATTTTAAAGAGTTTAAAGACGTACATTAATGTACAGGAAAGAGAAGTTAATATTTAAACCAATTTAAAGTACATATTTGAAGCATGGTATACATTAGGAGCATGTTATACCTTTGAGAAAATATTAAGTTTGTTTGTACCCATGCTAAAATTAACCAGGACAGTACCTTTTTTCTGACTGTGTAGGAGAAACCAGTAAAGTGAAAATGGCATGCAACTATTTACTGCCAATAGAAACACAGAATACATCATTATAATACCTAAAAAAACCTAGAGATACACAACCATTACTGGTTTAATAGAAATTGGCAGCTTTATACTGCAAACATCAACCAATTTATTTTAATGATTTTGGCTGTTCTGAGCTAATTATATGACATAAAACATCTGCACTCTGCTGTATTTGAATGCTGAAACACCAATACCAGAATGTAACATAATTATGTATGACTCATTGCACTAAATAGATAGTTGCCTAATTTAATTTTAAGATATGTAATTTCCGAATGTCAGTTTGGACCAATTAAGAACAATATGGTTTAATTAACATAAAAAAGTGCTGCATGGAGTATAAAGTACACACAGTATAAAATATGAAGTACTGGCAGTAATTTGTTTAAGGTACAAATTTATTCATAATGGGTTGAAGTTTAAAAAAAAGAACCACTAGCAAATGTAACGTAAAACAGAATTGAAACTGGCCATTAAAATCATAATTTGTACTTACAAACAAAAAAGAAAATTAACTAAAAACAATTAAGATACAGATGCCATTACCTTTTCTACCCAAATGTTATGAAAAAGGTACAAATATGTATTTCCCTGTTGCAAAGTTAACCAACCTACACTTTTTATATATTTTTTCTGATGGGTGGATTGAAGAACCATTGTTCTTCAGACTGGCATAATATAAATTGTAATGATTGTTGATTAGCACTAATCAGATATATAATAAGCAACATACTACATACATAGATAGCTAAACAACATACAACATTCATAGCTAAATTTCTCTCTTCAACCTCTCCTTTTCAGTTACAATGATATGGTCATTAAATGTGAACGAGTGGGACAACGGTGAGCAGCAGGAGCAGAAACAAAATCTAGCAAGAGAAAAAAACATATACTTTTTAAACCTTTTCATTTGAAACTATGTTGCAATTCTCAAAGAGATATATCAGCCCAGATCTTGTACATTTTATTTGAATACAGGGAGAACATGCGACACAGGGAAAGACCACCTCAGCTGGAAATCAATCCCAGAATATAAAAAAACAACACATAAATACACAAAGACTACTTTTTATACGTAGGTTAAAATTAAGATGTCAAAATTTAGACATTTGTGACATCATGCTTCCAGGTTTTACCATGTAATTTATGAACATAGTACTCAAATGTTCAGACTTAAAGCTGATGAAATGTAAGGAGGAGAAATGCGCAAGCGGAAGGATCTAAGTATAAGCATCTTATGACCGTCACAAGGGCCAAATTGTGCTTGGCTATACCATGAGTTAATAATGATTTATGCTTTTGCTTGGAAAAGGAAAATGCCAGTTTCCCAAAAAATGTTTCAACAAGTAATATAATACTTTGTCATGTCACATGACTTTATCTACTTGTAGACATGTTTCCCATCATAAATTTCTCTTTATATATTAAAAAAGAGATTACCTAATGCAGATGTTTGGCAAGCCCAGCAGTGCTCCTTTGGGAGTATAAAAAGCATGTTGACTGCCCTGGCCAAGCCTGTGGCGTGATCAGTCTTGGCTGCTAGTTGACCACCTGGCTGGTTCTCTTGGCCAGAAGACCTGGTCTGAGCAATGTGTGAGATGACAAGGATGAGGCAGTAGATGTGGAAGAAACATTTTTTGTGGTAAAAGGCTTAATCTGTTGCCTGCGAACATGAAACACACTCACACATTGAGCTGTTGCTTGCTGGGTGGTTTGATCAGTTATTGCTGGATATAAAGGGAAGCAGTAAAATCGATTATTGCATGTCTGTGCACTCACTAATAACATAAACGGCAATGAGGGTTCAGTAGGTTTCCTATCAAATCAAATCACTATTGATTGGGTAGTAGAAGCCGATGAAGAAAGGTTGTGCTTTTGCCAGCTAGCATTCTAGTTTCTTAGTTGTATGAGCAGATATGAAATTATAGCAGCAAATGTTGAAATGTAGGAAATGTCAATGTAGGAAATGTCAAAAAAGCACACTATTGCAAAAAAAAATCTAAATAAAAATTCTGAGATATGTTCCTATCATTTCCTTGTGATTTTGCAGTAATATCAAATGGTTTATAACATTTTCTGAGATGTAAATGATAATGATGAGGTAACAGGTTATCTGTGACAGATTCTAGACACATTTGATGGTTTTCACTGGTGTTTTACATGAAACTTGTGGGTTAATTTGGTAATTATCAAGCCAATTTCTATTAAAAGGCAAAATTATAATTTCATAATGGTTCAAATAGTCTTCATTCAGCAGGGCTGGCCTGCAGACATTTTAACTTACAACATATTGAGCAAAAGTCTTAAGCCACTTTCTTTATATCTTCATATACGCTTTCAATGAGTTAGATTTTCTTAAAATAATCTTAAAATAATTCTTTACTTTACAAAAATCTTGCCTATGATAATTCTGACTGTGTCGTATAGAATAAAGGTGGCCATATCAAATATTGACTTTGGAGCTGGGTAAAAACACCTTTTTGTGTTATATATTGTATTAACATGTATGTTTGCACATTTTGCAATAAATCACTGTATCTATAGTCTCATTTTCCTAGCTAAATATGAAGAAATTTGGGGTAGCGCAAGCTGTTTGCACAGTCATGTATGCTCACAACATAATAATGTCAGTTTGGTTTTTCTTGTCATTTGCTTTGTAATTGCTTTGTAATAAAATTAATAAAATTAATGAGTAGTCAGTTAAAATGTGAAGTAAAATTCTGAAGCCTACTCATTATTCATGTATATTAAAAACAACAAACCATTAAACCTGTCAAAGAAAAGTCTTTTTTTTGCTGTATGTTTATTTGGTAATTACATATTACTTCTTAAAAAAAAAAGTTTTAAGAGGAACCCCAAATTAAATATTTAGGATGTAAGCAAACGTATTTAAAGAGGTTTTCACAGTGGCAGTGAATGTAACCAGATGTCTGAAAGAAATATATAAAAGGGTTATGAAATTGTTGCTTCAGCCTTGAGTATTGCTTTCTTTGTTTTATCATTATTAGACAAGGTTATGGCCTTAAATGTAATGATTATAATCCAGAGAAACATGTTGGACATTGTTAGTATAGTATATTGTAAGTATATACATATTGGGGTGATGGTGTGATGGTGAAGATACTCGCCTGTGAAAGCCAAGCTGGTTTAAATCCCACCTCCAGCTCCAGTGGATTCCAGAGCAAGACCTTTAACTCAGGAACAAGACCTTTAAGTTGCCAGGGAGCCTGCCCCAGTAATAAGGCAATGGAAGTCACTCTGGATCCTGCCCCTTCCTTATGATAATATGGTAGTTTTTGGCTGACTCAGTTTCAAGGTTTAATATGTGGGTTAATAGTCTTTTAAGTGTTCTATTAGAAGTTCATCTACTGCTTTTATACTTTTGTACTTTTGTGTGCAACAACATCAATGCGCTTCAATTTTTTTTAACTTACTCATCAACTGTGCCTTGTTGTTTCAAGGAAGACAGCTGCATGAGCAATTATCACCAGAGGCGAGCCATCCCAAAAATGTTATTCAGGTGCCTGGTGCCCAGTTTAATTAGTTGAGCTGTGATAAGTTTTGACAGCACGTGTCTGTCTGGGCTGTGTCTGCCTGGCTTTGAGTGGCAGGGGCCTTCCTCCACAGCTGTGTGATGCATTTTGCTGTGTGTTTTCTCCTCATGACAGGCTGACACTGATGGGTGGCCTGGGCATTTGGGCACTCCCCCTCCTGCTTGGAGCCTCTTTCTGGCAGGGCTATGAAGGGCGAGGCAGTGTTGAATTGGTGAATGGCGCAAAAGTGGCCCCAGAGGGACCTGAAGTGGTAAATATTCTCTTCTTATCTTTCTTTCCATATCTTTATTTATTCATTTTTGGTGTATTTCATGAAAAATAAGCTTTTCAAGAATAAAAAAGAATTGCATAAACCTTTTACTATGGTTGGCCAAATGGAAAAACAATGGGTACAGTTTAATTGAAGGAAAGGTTCCCCACGTTGAACTAAACTTTAAAATAAAAAAGTTTATAAAAGGCCTGTAATCAGTTAAACAAATTGTGAATGCTATTATTTTGACATCATAGATACCTACACATGCATAAAAAATAGCAGTGATCTGTTACTTGCCAAATAATTTACCTTTTCATCTACAGTTGAGTGTGAAAAGGTTAAATATAAATGGCTATAAGACATATTTTGTGAAACACTTACTTGAAGCTTACTTGAATTAAGTGAATGAATTTGACAAAAGACAAAATTTTGCATTTAACTCTTGCTAGTTACATGTCATATTTTATTTAGTTGCATTCATAAAATCTTAATGTATTCTGCTTATTAATAATATAAGGTACTTATGACCTAAATAATATACATTTTATAGTTTCATTTTGGTACCCAGTGTTCATTATGAAACAATCAAATAAGACTCATAACACTTTACATCTTTTGTGCTTCTATTTTGTACCTTTATATTTAGAGCATATTATATGGGCTCATAGTGCTGATTAAACATTTATTATTAAAGTTATTTTTTCAATACAGTGTGAAAAGATTCTGTACAACTACAGTTGCATTCATCATACGAACACATTGTCACTGTGCTATTTGCTCTGAAATTACTCCTTTTAAATTTGCATCTGCATGAAAACACCCTCAGGTTTTTTTGCTTGCTGAAGATGGACTGCCATATAAGTCATCCTTTTTCCCCAGAGAGCTTTTCTTTTCTTCTTTTCTACTACAATTTTCCTAGATTCAGTTATGCCCATCTCTTGCCAGTGCATGAATGGAAGTTTTAATGTTAGGGCACATTGCAGTAGAAAAGTTTATTTTATGCTGTGTGCAAGCAATCCTCCCAAGCCTCCGGCTCTCTAAATCAATTGTCCTACGGACCTGTGAAGAAAACAGGATTGTTTTTTTCCTCCACCCTCACAGTTGTTTTACCCCCCAATTCTTTGTACAATTAAACACGAACCCCTCTGGTCTGTTTTTATTCTGTCTTACCCATGGGGTTCCAAGTTGGCAGTGAACGGGATAATGTCACTGCATTGCAGACTCACTTTTAAAGCCTTAATCCCATGGTGCAAACAGATTTTTCGGCACCCCTGCCAGCCAGCCCAATTCTCAAGAAAGTAGGGTGGTAAAGCTGTCAGCTGGTGGGGGGCTCAAACCCTGTGGTGAATTGGAGCAAATGAAGGTGGATGCCTTCAGAGACAAAAATTGACTGTGTCAGCACTGCAAAAAGAAAAAGAAAGAAAGAAAAAACAAAGAACAGCCTGCATAATCAATCAAAATTTACCTCAATCTCAAAGTTATCTGTTTGTTGTAAGGATCAAAGAGACTCTTCCGGAAAAAAATGTATCTTACATTAAAATGGCAGGAGAAGGAAGACTTCATAAATTGAAAATATTAAGACTATCATTATTGTCTGTTAAGATTTGAAGACCACATACTTTCCTTTTTTGCTATGTAGTTGTATTTTGTCTTTCTAATACATATAATTTGTATGATTTGTAGCAAAAAACAGTCCTGCATCCCTTTATCCTTTGAGCTGAGAAGGCTGTTTTTCTGCACCTTTATTGCTGGAGTGGTGGCAAAAGCTGAGCAACCCTTTATTTCTTCATATTTTCTTAAAGATTACCAAAAAGTATTGTGGAGAATAGTTTTTCAGGCTTCATTTTTTGGCTCTAATTTTCAGTCCAGTCGCTGTACCTTACCAGTGTCAGAAGATTGTTTTTTTCTTGTTAAATCACATATGAGTCATTCAAGCTTAAGGCATGATGCAGTGAAGAAACATGCAGATGATTACAGATGTGCTAGCAGGTGATTAGTACAGTGGTGATGCTGAAAAAGTGGTTGAAACTTGATCTAGACATCTAATATTTTGTATTTTTGGGCACTTTGCATACTGTCAGTAAATTAAAAAAAACCTTAGCTGAAACATACTCTACAATCTGGAATATAGGTTGAATAGTTTGTTGAAAAGTGTGAAAATAAATTGAGTTTTGTGTTAAAGGCAATAGAATACAAGAACAGGCTCCAGTCTCATTGTAAGTATCATGTTGACTTTAAGCCACTTTCCAAAATCCAAATCCAAAAACATTAAATAAAAACTACTAAAAACAAATGCTTCTAAATTAGCATAGTTGAAATACTATAATTAGCAAAGTTGAAATACTTTGAAGTTCCTTGTCCTCCAGAAAAGCTTACCTCCTGGCATAGCTTCATCTTCCACTCATCAGTTCAGACAAATGAGGAACACTGGTTAGACCCCTCAACATCCTTGACCACTTGACATAGTTAAAATAGATGGGTAATTTACTAACTCTAGGCTAACGACAGATGTAAACACTTCTGGGTATGACTACTGATTCACTGTGTATTATGGTACATATCTTTAATCAGGGATATTCTGACTAGAGATTTCTCAAGGTGAACAGTAAATTTAGTTTTTTATTTTATCTTAAATTTAAAGAAATAGTAGTTTTCCATCAATCTCTGGACACTATTCTGAAATATGTCATAATTGTTTATGTTTTTTAAATAGTTTTAAAAGCTCTTGACAAAATATGTTCAATCTGACTCTCAATCCAGAGTCCAGTTGGTAATGCCCAGAACACCTCCACTGTGAGGGGGAGACCGGGAGGCATGCTACACAAGAGTAGTGTGATACCAGTTACTGTAGCACTCCCTTTATAAAAATGGATGTTACCCAGTCTGACACTCCAAATGTACACTCCCAGACACCCACACCACACTGAAGATAGTGGGATTGGGGAGATTGGGGCTCTGCCAGAGGTGTGATTCAAATGTTCCCAGATTACCCTCACTAGCCATGTCCTAGGATTATCTGGTTAGCCACCCATGTGGGGCAGAAGTGGCCTAGTGGTTAGGGAGTTGGCCCTGAATCAGAAGATTGTGGGTTAGTTTCCCTCACCAGTAGGTTGCCCTGAGGGACCCCTGAGCAAGGTACCGTTCCCGTCACTGCTCCCTGGGCGATTTCAATAACTGCCCCCGCTGCATGTGTGTGTATGGGTGAAACGCGGAGGTTGAATTTTGTTGTGTTGTGCTGTGCTCGTTTCACAATGACAAGGGTAGTCACTTTCACTTTCACGTGGCATTGCCCCTATCACGTGGCATTGCCCCTATATACAGCTCCACTTTTCTTTTTTCAGGCTGAGTCTGGTCGTGACATGTCTGAATACCATACTTCACTCCGAGCCCTGGCTGCAGAAGTGGGCCCTGGATTCCCTGTATCGGGAAGGTGTCTGCAAATGCATTTGACTATTGCAAAGGGGCACTATGAATCACTGTTTGTCTGGCTCCTCATCTGAAACATCTCTGTCAAGGGTGACCCTTCCAGGAGCGAAATGCTCCTGACAATACAGCTTCCAGATTCACAGAGGCAAACAAATCCCTACGTCTCATAGTTGAGATTCTAGGAGGGGTATATCTAGAAACATGCAGTATACAGTTAGAGAAACTTCAATATAAATGACTATCAAAAGATTTGACAAAACTGATACTTAATGCAAGAGATGATTAATGGCAGAAACACATGATCTATGCAACTTTTAGAATTGAATGCATGTAATAAGCTTAACTGATTGCTACATGCTATGCTATTTATGGACACTGTTCATCCTTTAAGTATTTTTTGATTAACTATAATTTTAGACGTGTCTGCTCTGGAGATGAAGTGAGACAAAGAAGTTCCACTGCAGGGTTGAAGAGGCTTTTATGTGCCTACATATTCGCCTAATTAAAGTGCTAATCGCCCCCGCGATGGAAGGGCACAGGGGGTCAGGAGCTGAAGATGTCTGCTCCCTGTTAATGCCTACATTTCCTCCCCCTTATGCTAACACTCTCTACTCTCGCCTTCTCACATATTCTCACCACACATTGAGCAAATTAAGCTAAAGTGGCACAGTTCCAAAATGTTGTCACTTGACTTCCCTACTAGAGATGTTGATTTACTACTGACTGCCCTTCATTGCCACTGAATGTCAATGCAATCCAAGATGCACTACAGTCTTAGAAAAACAAAAATTGGACCTTATGAAAAAAGGTAAAGAACCTTTCAGAGGAGGGTTCCTTTAAAATAAGGATCTAAATCTTCTACCAGTGCCACATTGCTTAACTGTTTATGGTTACACAAAACTGTTAAAGCCAGACTTTCAGTTTGGGCATTTAATATCAAAGTATGAAGTATATATCTCTAGAATATTGTTATTGTCTCTGAGGGATTCTAGTTGTATGTTTGCACTGACAAAATGCCACCTTTATCAGCAATTACACATTAAATACTAATATTGTATTCTTGTAAGCTTGTTTTATTTTTCAAAAGACACATTAGCACATATTTTACTTTGTATGTAGCACTTTTAAAGTGTCACAGAACTTTTGTAGGGATTGATCTGTGCTCACACTGACAGCCAATAACACCTCTGGGACTTCCACAAGGATATATTTTTCTCAAAAAATTGGTCCCACCTGTCAAATCAGTTGTTACTTGCTAATTATGTTGGTTGTGAATCCAACACATTAAGCCATTAATCCAGCTCATGAAAACCTAACTAATGCAAAACTAATTAAAAACTAATGGAAGAGTTCACTTAGATGTATCTATCTTAGCATGTAAAAAAATGGAAAGAAATGAAAAACTGTACAACAACACAGTTTTCTATTCATTTAACCATATTGTTAATGGGGCAGCAGTGACCTAGTGGTTAGCCTATTGGTTATCCAAGGTACCGTTTCTATTACTGCTCCCTGGGTGCTGTAAATAGCTACCCCCTGCTGCATGTATGTATGGGTAAAAGCAGAGATTGAATTTCGATGTGTCTTACTGTGTTCCGTGTCGTGTTTCACAATGGCAAAAATTATGGGGCAGTGGTGGCCTAGTGGCTATTGAGTTGGCCACAGGATTGGAAGGTCATGGGTTTGAATCCCTTAGCAATAGGTTGCCAGGAGATACCCTTGAGTGAGGTACCATCCCAATCACTGCTCCCAGGGTACTTTAAATAGCTGCCCTCTAGTGCATGTGTGTTAATGGGTGAAATGCAGAGGTAGCATTTAATTGCATCTCACTGTGCTGTGCTGTGTTTCACAATAACAATCAGTCAATCTCACTTCACTTTCAGTTAATTTATGATCAAACCTAATGAAATAATGAGTGCTATTGCAGTACGTATGTGGTTTATTTTATACTAAAAAGAAATAAACATTACAGACATGTATATACATTTCCAGAAATCTTCTCTAAAAGCTTAGAAGGGTTTCCTTGTTTTGCTTTGCCAATTTAATCCTTTTTTTAGTTTAAATTTAAGCCTTTTCAGAGAACATTTTTTTTAAGTTGTCGAACCAATTTATAGTGATCTCCCCTGCCCTTTACTCCAGACTAACTTGCTGATGTTTCAAATAACTCTAAATCCTTATTGTTACAGCTACATCTATTGATGTCAAGATGACATTGTGTATGAACCTATCTACCTAAACTTATTGATCTGTGACTGCCTGTTGTTCAGTTTAATATCATCTGCTCAGTGGTGTGTAGACTCAGTAGGAGATCTTTGTCTTCTTAACTTCATAGTACATTAGCTGAGGATGTAAACATCCTTAATCCTTAGGAGCTCATTAGGTTTTAAGTATAAATTAAATTAAACACATGTAGGACTCCCACTATTTACAGCATCAGAATCTAGGATGTGAAGTGTAGTGTTTTAAAATGAGCTGTTCTAATTTCAGTTTGATTTTTAAAATAAAATAAAATAAAATAAAATGCCAGTGGACTGCACCATAAGGGTTTATCAGAGATGAAGCAAAACTGTTTTAATTCATAATTTTTCTTAAAGTCTTTTCTTAAAATCAGCTCTGGGGTGGGGTGGTCTAGTGGTAGGATATTTGCCTATGGATCTATGGACTAACCATTCACAGGTTCAAATACCACCTCTAGCACTACCGCCACTGGGTTCCTGAGCAAGACCCTTAACCCTGAGTTACTCCAGGGGCACTGTCCCTGTAATTAGGACATGGAAGTTGCTCTGGATAGGAGTGTCTGCTAAATGCCGTAAATGAAACTCATCAGTACTATATAATTTTTCTGTAAAGTTATCTGCAAAATTTATGGTGAAATTACAAATCCAGAGTGTAAATAAGTCAATATACTTCTGGAGCAGTTTTACTCATTATCTGTTAACTTTAACAAATGGAACAGATCAAATGTTATGTATTTGAAGGTTATGGCAAAATACATTTTGTGCTTTTGTTCACTATGTTTCACTTTGCAATAAATTAATCAAATATATAATTAAATATATTATATATAAATTACGTGCTAAATATGTTCCCTATAGAAAATATGTATGTATTTTCCACTGCTCAACTGTTTTTTAAACCAGTGGTCATTAAACTTTATACATATGGGGTAAAAATAATATTTTTTGTAAAATTATATATCAATATTTTTCTCAGAGCAACTGCATAACAAAATTCTGTTTTTCCAATTGTAATTACCTCACTGGAATAAAAAGTGTAAGAACCTAATTTTGAAATTGCAGCACACATAATCAGAGTTCATAAAGGAAAGCTTGGAAAAAGCAACAATAATACAGTAACTACAACAGCAGCTACAGCAGCAACAACACCACCACCATCACCACCACCACCACCACCAACAACAATAGTAATAATAATGATTTTTGATTTGTTAATTCAATATTAATGTGTGTTTATGTGTGGGTGTGTGTTTTATCACTAGTTTTCTTTGAAAAACTCATCCTGCAAAGGTCATACAACTACAGCACTGCAGTACATTCCATAGTCACAGCTGCACATGAATGCCACCAGCTTTGGTAGAAAGACACCAAAAAACTAATCTGCTCTGGTAACCTCTGCAGAAACAAATGGCCATCTAAGCATTTTTGTGCAGGTGCTTTACATACTTTCTTATGTAGTCTGAAGTGTAAAAGAAGATGTTCTATAGTGACAGTTAATGCTATTTCTAAACAACTGTGATCTATTTCAGAAGCAGTTTCAGGGAGAGTCTCTGAGCTTGTTGAGTGCTTTTCTTGATGATAGATTTAGAAAAGCTGTATCAAGATATAATTGGATTGTATTAATTTCCTTTTAATACATTTCCTTTTAATTCCATTAATTTCCCACTGGTACAGTAAAATATAAAAAATCTCATAATAATTTTTTTGAAGTTGGTCATGAATTACTACACTTCAGTAAAAGATTACATAAAAAGAAGAAACTTAGTAAGGCATTAAACAGTAAGGCATAATTCAATTCAATGATAATCACTCATTCATGTGACCAGTGGTTAAAATGATATCTAAAGCAAAGGTAGATTTTCTTTAGCTTATAAAATTAGATTTACATCATCAGATGTGCACACAGACAGATGTAGCCCAACTAGGAAAATATGGAAAACAATTATAATTGGCCATGAAATTATTGTGGAAAAAGAATAGGGATCAATCAACTACTAGTCTTCACAGCAAGTTTGTGCAAATATATCATGGCACTAATAAAGGCCTTCACAAAAGATTTGTTGAGGCTCATCAGATTAAAGATCTTTTAAAAGTATATAAAGAAGAACAGTGAACAACATAGCTGTGCTTGAAAGGTTGAAAGAAGAAAGCTTGCTCTCCAAAAAAAGCTATTGGTAAAAAAAAAAAATTGAGGTCAAAGTAGAACTTTTTGTTTTAAATGAGAAAAATGAGAAAGGAAAACATTTTTTCTATCTGTGAAACATGGTGGTAGTTATATCTATGGTTGGGTTTATTTAGCTGTATTTGAGCTAAGTGGCATGATTAATGAATCAAAGATAAAAGAAAAAGAATCTGAATTTAACAAATGCTCCAAAGAAAAATGTCAGGAGTTTTTGTGGTCTACATCTCAAATCAAAGTGGATCATTCAGCAACAAAACACTAAGCATAAGATACACTAAACATAATTCAATAGAGCTGTTTTTGAAAACCCAAATCAAGCAATTAATTTGAGAAAGCCCATCAGTATCCTAGAGCTGAAGCAATTTTATGAAGGAAAGGGCTAAAATTCTTTGAATGTAGAAAAGAGATGATATTACATATATCCAGATATGTAATACTGTATCTTTTTTCTCAGCAAACAAATAAGCAATCATATTTTTGTGTTGGGTTTTTTTCTTTTTTTTTATGACATCTGCTTTTAAGCCATTGGCCATATTTATCTACATGTTTGTCAGGTTGGGTTCAACGTTTTGTATTTTATCCTACATTTCCCACGGCATTAGATTTTCAGCTTACTTTACTTTACTTTTTAGCTAAATTCTTCCTTTCCTCTTTTATCACATCAATCCATGTTAAATCTCTCACACTGGAGTCACACATGGCAGAAGTTAGCAAAGAGACCCATGCTCATGAGAAAAATATTAAGCAAAAAAACAAGAGTAATTAAATGAGTACATAAGTAAATAATTTAAAAAAGAGTAAACAATTCCATTCATAGTGCATTTTATGACTGTTGTTTTCACAAACCAGCTTTACAGAATCTGGGTCCTAATGAATAAGCTGAGAGTAAGCCCTACCCTACCCTTTAGAGAGTAAACCCTAAAACTGGAGGAAGAAACCTTGGGAGGAACTAGGACTCAAAAGGGGAACCCATCTGATCGATACCACATAATCAAGAAAAAAAATAAAGAGAACATGCATTGTATAATTTAATAGATCTAGCAATGAGTTCTGGTAAAATATGAGTTACTCTAAAAGAGTCCATTCGAGTCTGTAATTGTAAGCTTGATGAGCTAATAGCAGTGGTTCTGTTTGAGTGGATGGATCTTATGTTAGTATTAGGTAGTGGCAGCAGCTCATGCAGATGATCCAGTATGATGTAGCTGATCTGAAATTCAAATGGGGAGAGGAATCTGATGATGGTCAATTCAATTGAGAAGATAACTCAGATGGTGGACTAGCATGTCTGTTAAAATCTTTAGATTTATTGAGAACTCTGCTGCATTCTGAAGAAAAATTAAGCTTTCTAAAAAAATTAAGACTTTTTACTAGAACATCCTGACAGCTGGGCATTACAAAAATCTAGTCTTGAGGTGATAAAAAAAATTTATTAATACTTCTGCATCATGCAGAGATGAAGTGTAATGAAGTTGAACAATGTTTGTAAGATGAAGAAAAGCTATTTTAGCAATATTTCCAATGTATGTATCAAGATATATATCTGATTCAATTGTGACACCCAGGCTTTTGACAGTTGGTACAGGATTAACTGTAAGATAAAAAATTTATTAAGAACCGTTTCTAATGACAGCTTTTTTGTTCCAAGGTAATCTCCATTAACCTATCATGATTTATTATGGCATTATTCTGCTTAAGGTCAGTTTCAGACAGAATTTCAGTTTGAACAAAATTAATTGGTCTTGGGTGGTTTTGTACAAACTATTGTTGAACCTTGTTTAGTTTCAGACTAAAACTGCAATGCAGTACTTCACTATTGTACTTCATAACACAATAATGTCCAGATAAAATCAAAGACATTTTAGTATTAGCGTTCAGCATTGGTAGTAATCCATCCATTATCTGCCGCTTGTCCCAAACGGGGTCGCGGGGGAGTGCCGGTGTCCAACCCAGCGCACACAGGGCGAGGACGGGGGACGCACCCTGGACAGGTCGCCAGCCCATCGCAGGGAGGAGCGGGACGGGGACTGCACCTTGCTCAAGGGTGCCTCAGGGCCACCCACTGGGAAGGGGTTCAAACCCCCGATCCTCCGATCATAGGGCCAACGCCCTAACCACTAGGCCACCGCTGCCGACAGCATTGGTAGTAATATTTTTATTATTTTTAGTGTTTATTATTTTATTGTCATATTTATATTTCTTATAGAAAAGAGACACAGACTAGACTTTTTTGATTGGTCCATTTAGGAACAGTAATCTTTTTAGTAGTGGTCAGACCAATAAAGTTTAAATGTTTTTCAGCAAAAGTGAATGGTGCTATCATCAATTATTTATAACTGACAAGCATTGTGGTCAATAGGAATTTCAGGAACATTAGATGATATGTGTTCCTAGAACTTATGCTCATAGTATTAGTCTTGTAGACAGTACAATAATGTGTAGGAACCCTGCCCATTTTGTAAACTCTTTTGTATATACTCCAAATTGAGTAATTAGATAGAGTGCTCAAGATATTAATCCAATGAGAACATGATCAGGATTGGGATTTAAATGAATACTAATATTAGGAATATTCAAAATATACAAATAATCTTTATAATGCATATAGGAAGAGTTATTTTATTTTACATTATACATATTTTACACTATTTGTTATATTTAAAAAAATACACTATATAAAAACACATCAAAATAATTTTTCATTCATGTAGAGAAAGAACAAGAGTCACTGAAATTAGCATTTACATCTTTCCTTAATACTTTGGGTATGATTCAATTCAATTCAATTCAATTCAATTTATTCTTGTATAGCGCCTTTTACAACAAAGTTGCCCCAAGGCACTTTACATTGATAACAGGTTACAGTATTAGATGTTTAAGATGTTTAAGCCGGACGACTACGGAGGAGAGGAACCAAAAACTCCACTATGTGGAGAAAAAAACCTCTGAGGGTCCAAGGTCCACCGGCTACCCAACCCCCTTGGGTATACTAACAGTACAGAGTTAGTTTGGTTTTAAACTCCAGGATCAGTGAGGAGTCCCAAGTTGCTTCCAGGTACCAATGAGTCGCCAGGGTCCCTTGGCGCATCAGATGCATCACACAGACCAGATGGTAGCTCGGCATTGGACTCAGGTGATGACCACAATGGGCCCCCCCGGACATGTGGGGAGAGAAATGGAATGAGGGGGTCAGTAATGAGCAGGATCCAGTAGTGACAGACACAGAAATGAAACAGTGCGATGGCATGTACAGCAGCACCAGCGACATTACTAGTGGTGCACTATGGTGATTGGTGCGGGTAAGCTAAACTAAAGAAGTAAGTCTTCAGCCGTGATTTAAAGACCGAGACTGAATCGGCATCCCGTACAGAAGCAGGAAAGCTGTTCCACAATCTAGGGGCCCTGTAACTGAAGGCTCGTGCTCCTATACATTTATTTATGCGAGGGACAATTAGGAGATCTTTATTCTGGGATCTAAGTGGGCGGTTAGGTGTATAGGTATTAAGCAGTTCGGTTAGGTATATTGGGGCAAGACCTTTAAGTGCCTTGTAGGTTAAGAGGAGGACCTTGAAGTCAGCCCTGTACCTAACAGGAAGCCAGTGAAGCGAGGAGAGTCTGGGAGTTATATGGTCGTACTTCCTGCTCCTGCTAACAATCCTAGCGGCTGTGTTCTGAATGCGCTGTAGGGTGCTTAATGTGCCCTGAGGGCTTCCAGAAAGTAGGGCATTACAGTAATCTAATCTACTGTATACAAATGCATGTACTACTTTTGCCGTGTCTTCCATTGACAGAAAGCGCCGTAGTTTGGCAATGTTCCGAAGGTGCAGGAAGCATGTCTTCACAACTGCATTAACATGGGGATTAAATGAAAGATTTGAATCGAAAATAACACCAAGATTACGTGCCAGAGTACTAACTGAAAACTTCAACCCTGCATCCCGGATATGCGAAATGAAGTTGGCCCTGTCTACATCACTACTACAAAACAAGAGCAGCTCAGTTTTTTCGGGGTTTAGTGAGAGGAAGTTGTTATTCATCCAATCCCTAATATCACTGAGACAGCTAATTAAAGTGCCGGTTGATGCTTTATCACATGATTTAAAAGATAAGTATAGCTGAGTGTCATCAGCGTAAGAGTGGTAACTAACATTATGCTTCCGTATAATAGTGCTTAGTGGGAGCATGTAGAGGGAGAAGAGCACTGGGCCCAACACCGACCCTTGTGGGACTCCATAGTTAACTAGTGACATAGGTGAGGGGGTGCCATAATCATCCATTTGGATGAAGTAGTAACGGTTTGTGAGATAGGAGTTGAACCATTTAAGGGCTGTTCCGGTAATGCCGACAGTGGAGTGAAGCCTATTTACTAAAATGGAGTGATCTACCGTGTCGAATGCAGCACTAAGATCTAACAGAACAAGAACAGTAATGTTTCCTGCATCACTCGAGACCATTATATCATTCACCACTCTAGTTAGAGCAGTTTCTGTGCTATGGCCAAGCCGGAAACCTGATTGGAATTTATCTAAGAGGTTATGCGTGTCTAGATATGACTGCAGTTGTCTCGCAACTAGTTTTTCTAGAATCTTAGAGAGAAACGGGACATTAGAGATAGGTCTATAATTACTTGGTGAGTGAGGGTCCAAGTTAGGTTTTTTAAGCTGTGGTCTAACCACTGCTGTTTTAAACTGATTGGGGACTACACCTGAGGTCAAGGATGCATTCATGATATCAAGTATAGGTGTTGATAGTATTCCTAAGGATTCCTTCAGGAGCTTGGTTGGAATGGGATCTAACCGACAGGTCGTGGAGTTTGCTTTGGCTATAACAGAAATTAGCTCAGAGTTATCGATGAGATTAAAATCACTAAAATATTGTGAGCACTGTTCAGCTAATGGATTAATTTGAGGGCTAATAGGGCACATTTGGAGCCTAATGTTGTTAATTTTATCATTAAAAAACTTAAGAAACCTATCGTTAGTAATACTACATGCTGGCCTTTTATCAGTTTTGTCTGTTAGCTGAGCGAGTGTCTGAAATAAATAGCGGGGGTTATGCTTGTTGTTTTCAATAAGCTTTGAATAGTACTCAGTGCGAGCACTATATAGAGCTTTCTTATATTGTTTTAGTTTAGCAGACCATAGAACCTGAGAGGCTTGGAGACCTGTTGTCTTCCATCTGCGTTCTAGCTTACGGCACTCCCGCTTAGCAGCCCGTGTGTGATCATTGAACCAGGGAGAGTGCCTGATAGTTCTGACCTTCTTTATCTTAATTGGGGCTACCTGATCAAGGATCTACCCAACTACTGTATTGTACATGTCGGTGATGTCATTAACAGTTTTGTTACAGGTGAAATCTATCTCTGTTACGGCCTCCATAAACTGAACACATTTAGCCCTGTTTAGGTGTCGTGTTGTACTAGTCCGTTCACTGAGGTACGGTGGAGACATATTAATCTCAAACGTGATTAAAGAATGGTCGGAAAAAAGTTTATTTAAGGAGTGGACCAGTACAGTATCAATGTCAAGTCCATACGAGATAATTAGATCTAACGTGTGTCCTTGTACATGGGTAGGTCTTGATATATGCTGGGTGCAACCGACAGAATCGAGGAGCGTTAGGAAGCTTTTGGTACCTGCATCCGTCTCTGTATCAACATGTATGTTAAAGTCACCTAACATCACTAATCTAGTAAACCTAACAACCAAGTCAGAGAGCAGATTGCCAAATTCATTGATAAAGGCAGCATATGGTCCTGGAGGTCTATAAACTAATAGGATATGGACCGCTAAATCAGACCTAATGCTTAGCAGCATCACTTCGAATGTGTGGAAGCTCTCAGTAGTTTTTGAATCAACCTTAAATGATTCATCAAAAATTGCAGCCAGGCCTCCACCACGTCCTACTGAGCGTGATTTATGCAGGTATGAGAACCCATCCGGGGAGGCTTCCACTAAGGGGATGGTGTCAGTGGGTCTAAGCCAAGTTTCAGTCAGTAGACAGATATCTGACTTTGTGTCGAGTACCATCTCATTAATAAGCACTGCCTTGTTTCCTAAGGAGCGAACATTCAGCAGTGAACATTTGATTTTAGTCGGACGCTGTGTTTTATTTGTTTTTATGATGGGTACTGGGAGCAGGTTACCAGCGCAGGAGCCCCTAGATTGGCATCTATGCTGCTTCCTTATCGTACTAAGGATAGATATTCTCTGGTAATGATGGGAGAAGTCTGGTTCTAAGCTAATGTGTGACATAGGGGATGCCGTGTTATAAGGAACCTGGGTTTCTGCCAAGAGTGTACTGGTAGTGGGATAATAGCCAGCGTGTGATTTAAGATCACAGGACTGCGACCTGGGTGGTGCTCTAAAGAGTCACAGTGGCAATTTTGCTGCCATATTTTGGGAAAGCATATATGATCCTCTCCAGTTAGGATGAAGACCGTCCCTTTTATAAAGGCCAGGCCGTTCCCAAAAGAGGTCCCAATTATTTATGAAGGCTATGCTTTTAGATGCACACCAAGTCTCTAGCCAGCGGTTGAAAGAGAGCAGCCTACTGTAGGTTACATCTCCTCTAAAGAGAATTGGCAAGGGACCAGACACAATTAAGTTCTGACATTTAGTTTCAGCTTTTGAACACATTGAGATGAAGTTCCTCTTTAATACCTCGGATTGTTGGGACTTTATATCATTAGTTCCAGCGTGAACAACCAAGGTCGGAACTTCATTGCTGGAATAAGAGTCCAATCGTGCCTCGATGTCAGAGACTCTGGCCCCGGGGAGGCATTTCACAGAAACCGCTGGTTTAGGACGGCTAGGAACGCTAACATTCCTAACAATCGAGTCGCCAATTATGAGCACCTTCTCCGCTTCAGCAGGCGCGCTGCCGAGAGCAGAGTACCTGTTGGTCAGCCGAATTGAAGACTGGTGTGCAGGAGGTCCATTCTTTGAGCTCCTGGACCCCCGTTTGGCGGTCACCCAGCGTTCCCTTGGACACGCCGCTGGTGCTGGCTCCGAACCGACTACGGCTGGGCCAGGAGGGTCTACAGCCGAGTCTAACTCGGCCAGCGGCTCAGACTGAGCCGGAACTACGCGTCCCTCGGTCTGACTACGCCGAGATAAAGTACTAATGTGCCCCTCCAGAACACGAATCCTGTCCTCCAACTGCGTTACAGTTACACATTTCCTACAGGTATAAGAGTCTACATAGTTGGACGGACAGTCTACGCTGTACATGCCGCACGATAAACACAGCACAAAAGAGGACGTCATAGTAACACTTACGTTAAATGTGGAAGTTTTTTTATCAAAAAAGCGTTGTGTCCGAGACCGCGAAGTTTGCTGCTTGTTCAGTCCGGGTCTCTTTCCCACAATGCACCGCTTCTACACAAATCACAGTGATCCAGAATGTAATGGGGCCTACTCATTGCCATAACCATACTTTAGCCTTAATCCTTACACAGCTCAGGCTGACAACATAGCCATTATTCCACAGCCAACAGTGATCTCAGATCACCATCTTATCACATATGAGATCCACAATAGCTATAATTTATGTTCATCACCTTGTGATTGTGTTAGCCATACAATAACGTTCTCCACAGCCTTTAGTTTATCAACACTTATTAGTTCGCCATCTGGTCCAGAAGAGTTGGACTGAATGTTTAGAGAAAACATTTTGTTCCATGTTAGATAATGTAGCACCATTCAAACATAAAAGAATTAGACAAAAAAAGCTTGTTCCATGGTACACTAATCAAACACGTGCTCTAAAGCAAAAGGCATGGAAAATAGAACGTAAATGGCGACTGGCGAAATTAGAATCATTTCACTCTGCCTGGACGGAGAGCTTATATAAGCAGGCACTTACATTAGCACGCACAGCCTACCTATCCACATTAATAGAGTCCAATAAAAATAATCCTAGGTTTTTATTCAACACAATATCTACACTTACCAAAATCATGGAGGAGCTGAAAGTCAGATACCTGCAATGTACAATAGCTTTAATTTTAGATAATTGAAATTGATGAGATTGAAATCATTCGGCAAGAAATCCAAAGCCAAATAACAAATACACGACGTCTGCTGCCTGAGACAGATATAGATATAAATCAAAACTTAATACCAGCAGAGAAGTTAGCCTACTTCAGTCCAGTTCTGCAGATCAACCTCATCTTAACTATTTCTTCTTTGAGGATTTTTTACTTGCATCCTCGATTCAGTCCCTACCAGACTACTTAAAGAGGTCATACCAGTGATAATCAGGCCTTTATTAGAAATAGTGAACTCATCTCTCAACCTTGGCTATGTGGCAAAAGCATTCAAAATAGCAGTTATTAAGCCTCTACTTAAGAAGCCTGTTCTTGATCCATTCAACTTAACAAATTATTGACCGGTTTCTAATTTGCCAAACAATTTGCTAGAGACAAACTTACAGGTTTAATGCAAGACTTTACAAATTTTACAGTTAATCTTAAACCCACTGTCAAAAGCCTGGGTGTCACAAACGACTCAGGTCTTTTTTTAGATTTCTTCATCTTAGAAACATTGCAAAACTTAAAAGCGCAGTCACACTACATGATGCAGGAATATGGATACATGCATTTATCACCTCAAGACTAGATTATTGTAATGCCCTGCTGCCAGGATGTTTCAGTAAAAGTCTTCATAAACTCCAGTTAGTGCAGAACGCAGTAGCTATAGCCCTCACTAGATCTAGAAAATTTGATCTCATTAGTCTGATCTTATCTAGACTTCACTGGCTTCCTTTGAAATTCTGCATTGACTTGACATTGAATTTTACTGCTAACTAACAATGCCCTAAACTGCCTCACTCTCAAGTATTTCCAGTATCTCCAGTTATGAACCTTCAGGCTCACTGAGATTGCAAGGTGCTGGCTTTCTAACAGTTCCAAGAATTGAAAACAGCAACACAGGGAAAAGCCTTTATATTCAATGCTCACCATCCCTGGAACAGTCTTCCTGCTACTGTCCGGGACTCAGACACACTCTCAGTATTTAAGTCCAGGCTAAAGACTTACTTTTTTTAGTTAGGCTTTTTGCACTAATTTTCCTATTAGTTAAAATGTGCAGATCATGGATACAGAGAATTACAGTAAACTGGGATGTTGGTGCTGCCAGCCTACCACTCTCATAATCCGATCTCACCGATCACTCAGGTTTGTTGGTGGTGGTGTGGGGGGGATGCCAGTGTCTCAGGGTGCTCTCGTGTTTGTAAAACCCTCGGTTCTGTCCTTTCTAGTCAGGCTGTAATATTGAGTTTGCTGGAGTCACAGTACTGCAGTCTATAAATTCATGGTTTGCACAATGTGAGTCCAAAACAGATCTAATTCCTTTCTCTCTGTTTGAGATGGATAGTTGTCCACCACCCGGGTTTCCTGAACTCCATACCAGCTACTCCACCGAACTGACAAAACTACTATCAACAGATTTCTCTCCCCACCTGATCTTCAGATAGGCTACATCAGACTGGATCATCTGCATGAGCTGCTGCCACTAAGTTTAACCAAAGCTTCACCAACTCTAGCAGAACCACCATTCGCTCACTGAACTTCTAATTACAGACACTAATGAACTCTTTTACTGTAACTTATGCTTACTGGGAGTCATCGCTAAATTGCTAAACTATTAAATGCGCTTTCTCTTTTCTTTTCTTTTTTATTTCTGTTGTCGACCAGAGGAGGATGGGTTTCCCTTTTGAGTCTTCGTTCCTCCCAAGGGTTCTTCCGCCTGTTTTGGGGAGTTTTTCCTTGCCTCTTTTACCCAATTGGGACCTGGATTCTGTAAAGCTGCTTTGTGACAACAGTTACTAAAAGTGCTATATGGACAAAACTGACTTGACTTGACTTGACTAAAGGGAATGGTATCAGTGAGTACTTAGCACACTTTCATGACTGATGTTAGCCTGTGAGGTGCCAGGAATGGGACATGTCTCTTCCCCACAATATAATATCAGGAAATAATGACTTTACCGTTAACAATGAACTGATCTTTTCAGTAAGTCCTGTTGGAAGAGTACATCAGTGACTATGTCTCCTGTATGCTATCAGTCTTCATTCAATAGCCTAGAGTAAGCACATAATAATTTTTCAATTAAGGAGTATTTTCTCTTTTCACTCATTATAATCAGTTGACAAATGATTCAGATGTTTGATAGCTCTGGAAAGCATTTACTGTGAGTGTGGTGCCACAATGGGGGACATTTTGCTGCTGCTGGATACAGCAGTGCTTTAGGTCCTTTCTAGGCAATCATTACATTCCTGGTCAAAGCTAAGTGCAGGATGATGCGCGTCTACATTTGTCTAAAAGTTCCATAGCTAAAAAAGCTGAAGAAAAAAAACCTGCTAAGCAGTTGGAGGCACAAATCTGAGGCTATCCAGAACCATAGCCTGGATAGAAGACTGATTCTTTATCTCCCGAAGAACTGCTATTTACTTTGGCTCCTCGTTATTGTCTTTTTTTAGCCTCAATTAAATTATCCTGACCAGTCTGCCAGTTTTGAATGTGACTTTCCTATTGGGCTCTGTAATATTTTATATTTGATGTGGTCTAATTTGTGCAGAAAAAACCCCCACAAAAACTAAACATGATTAACTCTTTTTACCAACAAAAAACAACAAGAGCAATGTTTTTTTTGTTTTTCTTCTATTAGATACTCAAACTATGATAAAAAAAAAAAAGCTTAATTTCATGTAATGGCAGGTTCAGGGAAACCCCCTGTCTTTAAACCAAAGACTGCCCAAGTCAGAAGTCAACAAGCATTTACAGCATTTAGCTGATGCTCTTATACAGAGTGACTTACATTTTTTAACTACAGGAACAGTCCCCCTGGAGCAACTTGGGATTAAGAGTCTTGCTCAGGAACCCAATGCTTGAGGTGGGAACCTGAAATCTCTTGGTCTGTAGGCAAGTGTCCTACCACTAGACAACCACCACCAAGCAAACCCAAAGATGTATGTCAAACTTCACCAAAGTTGAACTTCCCTTCTTAAGTCTTGATTCAGCGAAATGCTAGCATACAGTTTTCATGTGAAAAATACAAGTGTGACTAAAAGTCTGTTGCATGCATGCCTTTACAAAATGTCTTAACTTTGTGTGTGATTTTCACATAACTATTTATAACAAATTGATATACAAAGCTTAAAATAGAGAAGAATGATGTAGATAATTAAAAAGCTAATTATTTAAATTTTTAATTTAAATACATTGTAATATATTTACTGTTTAATCTTGAGTGTGGCTTTTATGACAAAGCACATTTTCTTGGAGTCAGGTTGCTTACCTTTAAAAAAACAAGAAGAAATATCTAGGGAAATAGAAAGGAAAAAAATAATTAAACATAAAATTATAAAACAGCAATTGAGCCAGTACTGACACATGTTTGGTGGTTATTGGATAAATATTTGCTTTATGTTATTGTTCTGTTAAGTGCAGATTTATTTTCACTACCATAATACACAACCAACATAATGCATAACGCCCACACATCAATGCACAAAAAATATAAATATTTATAATCCTAAAAATTATAAAAGATATGTATGATGCAAAGTATTTTTTCTACAAAATTAAAATTAAAGATTTTGTGAAGGATTTCAATTGAGCTGAAATGAATCAGCAACCAACAAAATACCAGATTACAAGAACTTTGCATAATGCAGAGTAAACATGGTTAAGTATTGTGTGATGTCATCCCAATGAGTTTTAGGGACATTTAAGCCATTAACAAATTCTGATGAAATTCCACTGATATCACTATATATCCACTATCTATACTGGATGGGTTTGCCCTAATTGGCCAGAAGCTCTTCCATAACTTAACCGGCCCTGAAGTGGGTTAGGTGTGTTTTCTTAGTGATGTTGTGAGAGAGAACATTTAAGGTGAGATCAAATAAGATTAAATTCAGCTGGCTTAGCAAAAATTCTGCTTTGTTAGACTCCTGCTCATTTCTGACTCATCGAAGCACATTTCTGACTTATTGAGGAATAGCAACACAAGCTGACTATCACTATTTTAGAGAATAACATATCAAAGATGCCAGAATCTTGAGACAATAGACTTGCTATGTATTACAGTAAGCAGAGTGACATCAAATTTGTCTGAGCACCACAGGATTGTTCCTGATATTGATGTGTAGACACATAACAGACAAATAACTGCCCTATGTGCCATGTTGTCAGATGCATTAACTGATGAGTGCAACCACACTTTCTGTTTATCTTATCAAACAAAACCAATTCAGTCATTTAAACTCTGCTGCCTGGTGGCAATGGGACGTGTGTCTGCAGTGAAGATGGCCAGATGGCAGAAGAATGAAAGATTTGATTTGCCTCATGTCTGAATAATCGGAGAAACATTATACCCCACTCTTACAATGCTAACTGTCCCTCAGAATTTCACAAAAGCAAATACTAGCTTTTTAAACTGCCAGCCAGAATTAACCCTCAGACATATACTTTAACAGTCTTTCACTAGCGAGGCTCATAAGCTGAAAAGGCATAATTGTAATTGCATAGTAACAAACATTGGGTTGGATAGCAGCCATTTATGGCATTATCGCATTTTTTCTTGCTTTATTTATTTAGTTTCAGAAAATGAACAGAAAAACTAATCATTACAATTCATAGCTTTGTTAAATGCAAAACTGCTATTGCATTTTGTCAGAAGGTTGGTTTACCAGCCTCTTCATTTTCTATTTGGGATACACTGTCCATCCTTATAAATCACAAGCCATAAAAGAAGGCTGTCAAGAGGGAGTTTCGGAGCGTGTGCTGTTAATTCAGCTTAAAGGAAACAAGAGGCACAGATATATAACCATTCAAATTATTTTGAATTATCAGATAAATAAACATTAATCACTGCTGGCTTCTAAATGTGTCAAAAGTTAATTCAGCTCATATCTGTTAAAGTCAACCCATAAGGAAAAGATTTCGGCAAAAAAATTGGAAGCACAGTATTATACTGTAATATATTCTGCTTCTAACTGAGCCATGATGAGTTCTCCTTGTCATTGTTTGATGTAACTATTTTGTTTTACATCTTCTTAACAAATCTTTCATTTGTGTCTTTTGCAGCAATACACAACATCTGAAAAGAAAGTCAACCAATGTAAGTAGATCCAAAAACTGTTCGCTGCTGTCTTTGTTGAAATTTGATTAGATACAGGTTTGATTTTAGGTCTTCATTGCTGTCCTTCACAGAAGGGTGCTGGACCATTACTAGACCATTTTGTAGGCTTAGTCCTTTTTTATCAGTTATTTTACACTGGCAACTATGACAGGTTATATGTAATGTTACAGAAATTATTACACATGTAGATATAGCACTGGTCAGAAGTCTTGAGCCACATCATATTCATGTTTTAAAGAGAAACACTTATTATTACATTATAAATTTATAATGTATTGTTGAGGAATACTCCTATAGGCCTGGCCAGTTGCAATGGATTGTGTTTGTCGTTGAGCCATAAAGTGATCTACAGATGAAACAATCAAGAATAAGAAAGCCAGCTTTTGAGTGTCCTTAGTGTGGAGACATTATTTTGGAGAACTAGTTCAAAAGAACTTACAAGAAAGCATGCCTAAGAGAGTTTAAGCTGTGTTGAAGAGTAATAGCTGTTATACCAAATATTGACTTGAGTTGGTTAGAATTATACAAACTCTTATTGTGTTATATGCTGTATTTATAAGTATGCTTGCTCATATTGTAAATCACTGTAAATATTGCATAATTTTCTTCGCAAAATATAGAGAAATGTGTAGGCTCAACACTTCGGCACAATTTCTTGCTTGCAGTCGCTTTCTGCCAAGACAAGCTTTGCAGACAACTCACTCTTTCATAGTGTAGATTCTGCTAGTGGGTCTGTTTACAGTGTAAATTAAGTATAACATGAAAGAATTTGCTGTCTCACTTGACATGCAGAGGTTTTTAAGTATGTGGTTGTTCATGTCTAGCTTCTGTTTGTACTGTGGACATTATGAATTCATTGCGACTGACAACAGTTATATTTTGCAAATGACAGCTTGTTTTTACATGGCGCAGCCTAAAAATACTGCAGCATATGGCATAGTTTGGCATATGGCATAGAGTAGGCATAGTTTTTCTTGAGATATGATCAACATTGTTGCTAATTTACTGTGCATCTTAAGAAATCATTGTCAGAAATCTGACAAGAAGACTTTATATCATAGACCTATCATTGGCTAGAAGTTTAGTGAGTCACATCTATTACAGTGCTGAGATGGGTGTTTGCTCTCTTATGCTCCAGTCTTTTGTTTCCAAACAGAGTTTGGCATGAGAGATTGTTTCAGCAGTTATATTAGGTGGAACTGCTACTGCCAACTACCCTGCAATAAATTATATCTTGCCCATTTTAAGCATCTTAAAAGAATCCAAAATAACATGGTTGAATGGAAAAAACTGAATTCAACCTTGCTCTATAAAACTTACATAACTGTACAAAAAACATCATAACAGCTGATACCAAGTGGAAGCTAAAAGAGAAAACCCAGTAGTCCTGTTTAGTGGTTTAGCACTGGATTCTATATCCAACTAAACATGATTAGATGCTTCTTTATACCAGAATCAAAATATTTCTAACTATGAGTACCTGTAATGTCATTTAAAGAATTTAAACATTGGTACAAATACAGTTTTCAACATTTAATCTTATTAAATGGTTCACTTGAGTTTTTCCTTCAACTGATGGAGACACTTGTTCAAATTATGGTCTGGACCAGCTAAAAATGTATAGGTGATTATTTGGATTAATTATCGGCCAATGCCATAATAGCAAGACTGTTTAGATTATTGAAAATTATGCAAACTGGAATTAATTTTAATATAATATTGTTGCATTCTTACAATCCCATAATAAAAATCATTAAATATGTTTCCTATATTTAAGGCCTAGGATGTACCAAGCTCATCATCATTTATGATTGTATGTCTGGTGATAAAACAGGGACAATGAAACGGACAAAATAAATATTAAGTTATTTAAATGATTTATAAGTTTTAAATGTATAGCTGAACAGAGTTCATTGCATGAAAAGTAAAAACCACCATTAGACAATTTCCCTCTGAGATATCCAAAGGAAAAATTCATTTATCTGTATATAAGACTTGCTGGGTGGGTTAAAAGACTTTGAAATGGTGTATAAAACAAAAAAGATTAACACACTGTTAGTGTATGCAATTAGTGTATGTAAATGACAAAAATAAAAGTTGATAAAAAGGAGTCCATACATCCAGTGCTTTTATTAAACTTTTTTTCTTCTTGGGAAAACATTCCTCACATATTTGTTTAAACGTTTGGACATTTGGATAGCAAAAGATGTTAAAATACAAAAAAAAAGATATTCATTAAGATAAAATATGTCAATGTTGATTCAAGTGCTTAACTGGCCAATAAAGTCATGAAAAGAACTATTTAGAGTCAATAGTTCCATGCACACCACATTGACTGGGACAGCGGCCTAGTGGTTAGACCAGTAGGCCCTAAGATACCCTTGAGCAAGGTAATGTCCCCATCACCGCTCGCCAGGCACTTTCAATAGCTGGCCCCTGATGCACGTGTGTGTATGGGTACAATGCAGAGGTTGAATTTTGTTGTGTCTCACTGTGTGCTGTGCTGTGTTTCACAATGACAAAAAAGTCACTTTCACTTTCACTATGATTGAAAGTTGTCCACCAAAGCTCACCAATGATCTGATGGCATCTGATTTTTCTTAGGCATAAGACATTTTTTGTCTACTAAATATTATATTAGCTGTCTATCTTTTTTTAACAGACACATTATAATTCTCAGCTGTGTCCCAGAAGCTCTGTTTACTGTTGATTCAATTTCCTTTCCTTCCCTGAGCTCATGGAAAAAAAATAAATCTTGTCTAGCACTGCCAGCCAAATAAAGCAAATCTAAAGGCTAAATTGCCACAGGTAAGGAAAATGATTTCCTGAGCTGGGAAAAAAAGTGTTTTCCTTCTTCTGAGGGGTAAACGAAAGGGTGTTTTCCTCAATATGCCTTGAAATATTCAAATGGTCTACTAATTTCTCTCCTGGGACTAATTATTCACTGTCTGCTCCCATAACAAATAAAAAAAATTGAACAGCACCCTATCCCATTTTCTCTCTCAGATGGGCACCATGGCATTTATATGTGTGTGTGTGTGTGTGTGTGTGTGTGTTGTGTGTCACCCTGTAGAAAAGTGCAAAGAAAAGAAATCTCTTTCTTTCCCTCTCGCTCTCTCTCTCTCTCTCTTGCAGAGAGAAGCCTTTTATTGTAATTTCTGTGCCTTTGCCTTCTAGATGCTAGCATTAATCAAAGTGTCCTACATTTTTTCTTGGGGTTTCTTTCCTTTATCACAAGAAGACGATCATGATCCCTGCGCAAATGACAACAAGGCAAAATGCAGCAAAGTCATTGCTTGCCCATCCTCAGCACTGCATTATAAATAAATAGCTTGGTGCGGGCACCACACAACATGATGCCTTAAAAGGTCAGCTGAAGAAGCTTAGCTGTAGAGAACCAGATCGTGGAGGCCTCTTTTTGGGGTCTGACACAAAGAGAAATTAAATCTTTGTCATTCATGAGACAAAACGCTGTGATTCATATGGCCTGGGGTTCACGTAAGCCTAATAGGGGGGTTTGTTACCATCAGAAATAAAACAGCAGCACAAGGTAAACCCAGTTAAACAGCCCTGCAGTTCATTTAGCCAGTAATTGGGGGTGTTAGAAAAGCAACAGCTGCCAGCAGGGTTTCGTTAACAAGCTTTTAGGTGACTGAGCTGGGTTGCAGAGGAGAAGATGCAAAGACTAGAGACAAACTCATCATGCGAAAAATGAAAAGTAGCAAATTTGAATCTTTAATATATAAAGGAAAAACAACAGAAAACATATAAATAATAGCATTAATTCCATTTGTGCAAACAAGAGCTAGTTGCTTGTCTTAAAGAATACTTCAGTCAAAGCAGACTTAGGCCTGATCCCATTTCTTATTTTTACCCCTACCCCTTGTTTTACAGTGTCCCCTTTCCCGTCTAGAAACAAGCTAAATGGAAACTTTCCATGCAAAATAGGACAAGCTTTTATCATGAGCAGTTGTCAGTGGCTTTAACAAGAACAGATGCAATGTATCATTTTCATTATGTTGTCCTCAGCTTCGTTCACAAATTCGCTGACCTACATCGATTGATCCAACAAGTTTAAAGAAGAGCATTGCCTCATTACCAGGCAACTAGCAATTGTCAGCAACCTGTGCAGTCTGGCTCAGTAGAGGAGCAGTTATGTTCAGCAACTTTGCTGACTGTGGACTTTAGGACTTTAGACTTTTGGACTTTAGAGTGTCATTTGCCATCGTTGTAGGTAACATGACATGAAAATATATCAGAATGTAGGTTTTTTTTTAATGCACAAACCAGCAATAATGATGTAATGATGGCTATCTAGCTACTGAGAAAAAAGCGTTTGTTATAAAGGAAAGGATCATAATACATTGAACATATTGGTTTCCTTGGCTGATGAGCCATACTACCAGCAATTTAAAAAGCAGTCTGACAATGTAACCCTAAAACCTTGGGCTAGCCCTTTATTCCAACAAGAATAAGGACACCCTTTGAATGCCAAAATAGGAGGGGCAGGGCAATGGGTTAAATGGGAATGGGCTATAATCTTCTCCCTGAAACCTGTTTTTGGGGAAATACATATTTTTTTATTTCTTTAACCATCAAGATAGAAAAACAAATCTTTCACTGTGTTTGGAAAGGGTTCATTGCAGAATCTCAAAATTTTTTCCAGAGGTGGTAATAGGAACCAGGTGTCCCCAACACAAATTTAAATATTTATTAACTGTCCAAAACAATCAGTGGAGCTATATTTGTCTTCTCTGTTTTTATAAGCAAAGCTGACTGTGAAATGATTCTAAACCTTAACCTTACAACACCCTTCATGTAGCTTTCTTGATTATTTTATCAAATCTTATAAAAACGTCCCCAAACAATGTCCCAGGCAATCTCTCAGTAATCAATGTCTCAGTAATCTTTCTGTGCAGCAGTTATTAGAAGCATTAAATCTTTCAGATGTCTGATTTCAACCATTCTGGTTTCATTTCTTTACCACACATGATCTTATTTCAAAATGTTCCATTTATTTTTTTCACATGGAAGGATAACTAATTTCCACTTGTTATCTCTCCATGTGCGTCAATAGCAATGGTGAAACAATAAAAAGTCAGAGCGTAAGCTGTATTTCAAAAGAAGCAAACAGGCTAGCAGTTCTCTTGAACTCAAATAAGCAGAGTACAATCAGTGCAACGACATCAGGAGTGTTCAGTTTCACAAAGCGTTAATTGTGTGCAACATCAGCCTATATAGAATTGGTAGTTGCAAGTTTTACTATTAAGTGTTATGTTAACATTGATAATTTAACACAATCAGCAGTGTGATTTTGATATTGACCATATGTGCTCTAAAGTACTGTTAAAATTAACCCATTAGGCACTGACTTAACACAGTTGCACAGTTACTATTTGTAAATAAAATAAATATTCTTCTTCAGCATAATGTATATTTTCTTAGTTTTTATTTTCTTAACTCTTTTTATTAAAAAACGTTTAGACATGCACATGCATAATATCATTAATTACCTGTCAATTATGGTTGCATTTTGTGTTTAAATAAGGACCTGTGGTCGCGGAAAAGATGTTCATCTGTTTCAGATGGGTCAAATTATTGGCAGCAATCAAGCAAAAAAAAAAAAAACATCTCAGGAGATTGCTGAAACTACTAAAATTTGGTTAAGAAGTGTCCAACACATTATTAAAAACTGGAAGGATAGTGGAGAACCATCATCTTCATGGAAGAAATTTAGTCGGAAAAATATCTTGAATGACTGATCATCGATTACTTAACGTTTGGGGAAATCAAATCGTAAAAAAAACTACAGCAGAACTCATGGCAATGTTCAATAGTGAAAGTAAGAGCATTCCCACATGCACAATGTGATGGGAACTCAAAGGATTGGGACTAAACAGCTGTGTGTATGTTTAAGAAAACAACTAGTCAGTGAGGCTAATCGATTCAGTTTGCTAGGAAGCATAAAGATTGGACTCTGGAGCAATGGAAGAAGGTCATGTGGTCTGATGAGTCCAGATTGACCCTGATGCAGAGTGATGGGAGCATCAGGGTAAGAAGAGAGGTGCATGAAGTGATGCACCCATCATGCCTAGTGCCGACCGTACAAGTCAAGTCAACTTTATTTATACAGCGCTTTTTGCAACTGTTGTCATAAAGCAGCTTTACAGAATCCGGGTCCTAGCCCCAATTGCTTAAGCTGAGGGTGACAGAGGCAAGGAAAAATTCCCCAGACATGAGGAAGAAACCTTGGGAGAAACCAAGACCCAAAAGGGGAACCCATTCTCCTTTTGTCGACACCAGAAATAAAATGGAAAGAAAGAAAGAGAAGAGCCCCGTGTAGTGATCATTTCCAGTAAGCATTAGTTCCAGTAAAAGTAAAAGAGTACTTTGTTGACTGTAATTGGAAGTTCATGAGCTAATAGTGGTAGCTCTTACATGGTAGCTATTACAGTGCCTTCAACTGTGCGTTTATATTTTCTTCTCTGTAGAGGATGTGCATATATCTGTAGAGGATGTGCATATATAAGAAGAAACATCATATTTAGCTCAGACTTTTGCATAGAACAATGACTTTAGCAGAGCCCCTTGTCAAGATAATTAACTAATATATATTGACCAGCACTAAAAGTCACTTCTACTTAATAATGTCTTGATGTTACAAAGTGCACTAATTGCTTTAAAGACAAAAGGGTAAGAAGCTGATTTGTTCCGACCTGAGCATTTTACCTCTTTAAACAGGCAGCCTTTGCCAACATTGAAGGTTATTGTTAAACATTACTGAGCAATGTCAGATATAAGTCACTATCATCCCACTCAACCATAAATCCCCAGAGATGTATAATTTCATTATGCCAAGGCCCAATAAAGTGCATGCCATGTACAGTCCATAAAATACACCTCCCAAAATCAGTGAGCCATCAGAAAGTTAATCAAAATGTTAAATTACGACTTCCGAGGGAGAAAGTCCCCCTGCCTCCTGGGGGTTGTAAGAACAACTGTAACACTCCAAAGTCTCCTCAGAGGTGGCCAAGCAGCAATTTCCATTCATACATTTAAATATTCGTCAAGTAAAAATTACTTTTGGAAAGCTATACAGGACCTGTACATTTTTCATGTGTTTTAATATAGTAGTTAGTATGGTTGACTTTGTGCGTGTGTGTGTGTGTGTGTTCTGGGAAAGTGCTGTTGAAAGGTGCTGCCATTTATATAGAATATTATTGCTGTAAACCTGTCACTGTCATAACATATATTCATATTTTATATTCATATAACAAAAATTGTCTTATTTTTTTTGCTAAAGTAATGTGTAGGGATGCATTATTAATTAATGCATTTGCACAAAGGATTATTAATGCCACAAAATAATGGTAATACATTTTCTAGTTTGACCCTTAAACTATCCATATAAATGTATGTTATTATGAAAGAATGCAGCATTTTAAAAAAAATGCTTTTAATACAGGTTATAAATAGATTTCACATGATAATTTCTGAACCTTCAGAACCTTCAGCCTGGACAGCACTCACATTAGAACTGTGGGCAAGTGAACAAGAATTAAACTAGCATTATTGCCTTGCATGGATTCAAATCTATGCCTGGGCTAACGCACAAGGAGACTCTGAAAATAGTTGTTGGGCATGATTTTCATCCTTGATGAAAATAATTGATTAACATTTCCATTTTTGAAAGAATTCTTTGTTTACAGCATTTTTTACACACCTGCCTAAAACTTTTGCACAGTACTGTATATACAGAAGTCAGTGACTTGTGATCATTCCAAGGTGTGCCAAAACTTTTCAATAAGACTGTGTGCCTTATAAAATGCATGGACAATGTTAGGTGGTGAAGTGTAAAACTGTGGAAGGTGTCAACATTTGAAAAGGCCCAAAGACAAAAGCCTCTTTCAACGTCTCCTGTTCTCATCCCTATATTTAGGTTTTTAGCTTGAAAATCTATGCAATGTTGCTCAGCTGTTTTTTTTTAATTGTCTTTTTTTGTTTTATTTTTTGCAAATGGAAAGCTAACAAAGTCTTACAGATGGTAGAGGGAAAGGAGGGAAGATTACATTGCAAACCATAATTAGAAATGCATTGAACATTGCTTCTGTAGTAACATCCAGACAGTACTCTCTGAACCTGTATAGCTTCACACTTTTACTCCCTAGAAGAAACAAAATGTGTTGGCTTTTCCCCCTGGAAGGATTTCAGAGTTGGAGTTTTATGAGGTATAAAAAATACTCAGCAATCATATCACATCATTTATATGATGCACCCACTCATCCAATCTCTCTCCCTTTCTGCATATTGTGGACAGACTTTGAGAATAAGTCATGTGGGGAATCTCATTGGGCAGCACTTTGTTACTCAGCAAAGGACAAAGAGTATTTGCATATCTCGAGGGAAGTGGAAATATTAATCAGCGGCTGCTGCGCCAAAATTTGTGACTCAGTAAACACTCTGCGTAGGAATGACGACGACATGCCTGATGGGTCACCGTAGGCCAGTGATTATAAGACATGAGGATGGGATGTGATGAGGCTGAGTTATAAGTTAAATTGGGCTTACATTTGCATGAGAAGTATTGTGAAGCCTCAAAATTAAAATGTTGCTAATGAGTGAACAGTTGAAGCCATTAATTAATGCAAGGGTGTTAGTGATTGTTTCAGACTTCCAAGCATGTTAACACTTTGTTAAGACAGCAATTAAGTTATCACTGAAGCTATATTAGCAAAGAATATAGCATATATAAGATGCCCCAAAATTCTTATGTGTTTATATATGAATAATTTATATATGATTAATAATACATTAAAAATAGAAGAAACAAATGACAGATGACAGCGGTGATGTCAACAAAACACTGGTTTCAGACTTTCGTAAAAGTGTGCCACTGTGATTGTGCTGGTTTGAGCAGATAAATATCAACGTTAGCAAATACTTGTTGTAACTTTATATTAACTTTATACTCAGTTGAAGCTTTTAAAGATATAATTTCTCATGGCACAGAGGACTATGGTTTCCATTCTCAAAACCACCAGCACATTGGAATTTGGAGCCATTCTACCATATAAATAACTTGCACATATAGTCTTATGCATGACTTGAATTTGAATATGACATTGAATAGCAAAGACTTCCAATCATGGGTTACATAATTAGTTAATTTATATGTCTCTTGCTCCATTCTTTCATTTATGAATATGTTGAGGTATAAACATTTGGGGTAGAGTCTCTAAGAAGGCACTGTAAAAGAGTTTGTAAAACCTTCTGACAAACTTTAGAAAAACTAGTTAGTGTGTGTACTAAAACTAGTAAGTAGTGTGATGACACTTATAGCTTCTATAACAAAACAAACAGAAGAATGAATGTATAAATGAATGGATGCATGGATGAAAACTTTGTAGATTAGTACCAATATTATGTAGATGAAGATTCTGCATGGAATAAGGACTACTTTCCCCCATCTGCCTGATGGAGGCTTCTAGAACTGGCGGTTAGCCCAGAAGCAAAGAGACAAAGCTCTGAACAAAGAGTGGGCCGGAGTGTTGCTAATAATTAACAGTACAATGCATGCACCAATTGTTCAAAGTGAGGCAATGGGTGAGAGGCATGGCGATTTTGAATGCCAACTGCTTAGGCAGACTGTATTAATAATAGAAGGTAGATTGTACCAAAATCAGGGCAAGCAGGGGTAGAATTTATCCTTGTATCAGCAAAGTCACAATAGCTTAGAGAAAGTGACAAGAATTATGCATGCTTTTGAGAAATGGCACACTTCACTACTATAAAGTTCTAATTGAATATGTGCTTTCATCTTGTGTTCTCACCAAGACACACTAATAATGAAGTACACACTCCCTGAGGATTCATGGAGTAATGTATTACATTTAGCCCCAAGGTTAAAATACAGATTTCTCTTCACATTTTTCTTTTTGTGAAAAACAGATCTAAAATAAATAATTCTCTCTGCTCACAGTATATTCCTTTGAATTTTTTCCCTCATGTTAATTTTTCTGTGCTAATATGGATTGGAACACATCTTCAGCAGTGTGAATGACACCATATCCGTACCCCGCCTACATCTGTTGATTAACCAATATTACTGCTTAAAAGCCATTAACACATGCTAATTTTGAAAAGTGTAAGGATTGGGTGAAAGTTAATTGTATGAGAATACAAGACTTGAGAGCAATACTTCAGGGCAGAAAGATGAAGCTTTAAAGTATACGGTTATTTTAAAATTATTCTTTGACTGTTTCACTTTCTTCAACATATATTTAATTTCCTACGTATGGTCTGTCTCTGTTCGTGCTTCTCATTAAACTAACAAGCTCATGTTGTCAGTGTGGTTGCTCTTATCTCTCTTACCAGTTCAGCCTGATATTTTGATTAATGACCACTTCATACAAAGAGCTTTTTAAAGCACTGGTCTGGTCCTTTTGTCAGTAAAACTGAGCATATAATCATGTTTCTACAAAGGAAAAAAAGCATTTAAAAAGTCATAGGAGCAGCCTCGTTTTTCTCACTCTTTTCTAAAATAATTTGACAGGCCTGTACCTTATTAGACACAATGTGAGTACATTGTGTACATTCTCAATATCTGCACTTGAGGGAAGAGGTTTTGAGGATTTGCTGGATTGTGTGAATCTGACTCCCTCCAGTTCTGACCTCTGGCTATGAATCTAGAAGTTCAGCTACACAATCTACTTACAAGCCTGGTCAAGACTTTTGGATTTTGGGACCATCCAAGAGTGGTAGCTATAGGGAAAATACTGCTTTCATACACTCTTTGTTCCCACACACTCTGACCTGAGGTGTACCTACAGTAATGCAGGCAGCAACTAGAGTTTAACTATATGACTGAACATTATGCAGTACCCACCCATACACAGAGACAAAAGCCTAGCTCCCCTGACTTTTCTCTAGTTTAAAGCATTAGACTTGCTCTTGCTGCAGAAGTTGAAACCATGACCTTCCTTGCTATGTGCAACTTCATAAAATAAATTCAGTTCACATTTAAGAGTAAAATCTACTTGTTATCCATTTGTGAGCAATATGATGTAAAATTCTTTTGGAAAGTCCTTCAGAATTTGGTTAGGATTTCATTAATGTAGATATTTGGAGAACATCAACCATTAATGTGAATGTTGTCAATAGCAAAAGGAGTGTGGGTTGAGGTTTTTTAAAGTTGAAATTTTTTTTGTTTTGTTAGATTAACCCGAGGATGGAAAGCACTTAAGTTATTATACATCACTTCTGCACCGATTACAATAAAAGTACAATACACAATGCTTATTTTTTGGAGGATTTTTTTTCTCAAGAATAGACCATTTCACTTAATGTGAATATGCTGCCTTTATGAAATATATTGCTGTGTATGAAATATATTTAAGGTGAGATTTTTTCAGATACAATTCAATTGATTTTGAGATTAAAAATTTTGCAAGACCTCAATTTTCATTCTTGGGTGTGTTTTTGGAATTCTTTTTAATTTTAAACTTTTTTTAAAATAAAAAAGGAGAAATATTTAATCATTTTTTTTCCTCTATAGAATTGACAGGAACTGAGCCTGCACTGCACTTGCAACTAAGCTGACATTAGCTTAGCTTAAACAGTTTGCAACCCCTGAACGGAACGTATTTCTTATCTCTGCTCCTCCAACATCAATCCTTCATCCTCATTCTCTTTGATTTGGGTCATTATCTCCTAAACTTTCATGTAGAGTGAGTAAAGCATATTTTCATGCTAAGTAAGAAAGTAGATACCATCTAACCTTGTGCTGAATATATATATATATATATATATATATATATATATAATATATATATATATATATATAATAATATAATATATATATATATATATATATATATATATATATATTTTTTTTTTTTTTTTTTTTTTTTTCTGTTCAAATGAAAAAAAACAGTTGAATTACTGCTGTTAAAATATGGAGAATTTCTATATACTTAGCAACCAGTGGGCAGCAATTCAGAAGGCCTTGGCAATCTGTGCACTCTACTGTGGGCTCAGTGTATTCCAACAGCCTGTCTGTAGCAAACAAACAGTGTGCAGTTATGAAATGAAGCTCTACAAAGAGAGTGTGATGCTTTCTGTGTTCAAAATCATACTGTGCAATAGAAAAAAACAATAATAAAAACAACAACAGCGACAACAGGCATGTACTGTATATGGGTGTCTCCATCGGTTGTCTCTGGAATTAAAACACTGAATTATTTATGAGCAGGCAAATGTGAATCTGACTCAGGTGCCCGAGTAAGTACAACAGCAACTCATCTCTCTCTCTTGTTTCTCTCTCTCTATCTCTCACTCACACTATCTCTCTCTGCTATCTTTGCAGCACAGTCTAACAGCAAGCATATAAATTGCTATGCATAGTAGAAAGCAATGGCATAAAGTAACATTACATGGACTGTAGTTGTGTATTATTTTCTTCCTCCAAGATCTGTTTTTTTTTTTCCAAAAGCCATTTTTCTGTAGTAAAATATTGTTTAATATCTTAAACTTCTCACTATGAAGTTAAATGCAAAAGAACATTCCATAGGCATTTTTCTGGTATAGGCATTTTTTTAAATGCATAGTTTATAAGGCTGAGTTTAACATACAGATAAGAAAGAAAATATTAATAAACCCCAAAGTTAAATGGACGTTACTGGAGAGCGTCGTTCAAATGTATCTCTCGTACCTCACATGTTCACTTTTTGAGGAAGGCAAATCCTGGGGCCCTGGTTCACAGGCTGAGACATCTTTATTGTCAGTGCCATAATAACTTTACAGTTACACATTAACAATGCATGCAGCAACAGTTTGACTGCTGGTGATACTTTGTTACTAATGGATTTTGGAGGACCAATTTAATTTATTTTCATGTTATTTTTTAAAGGAAACAGACTTAAGGGGGAATGGACTGAGACATGACATTTACAGCAAGTTGCTTCAGTCATTGAATCGTATAAGACACCTATTGACACTGTTATAAGTTTCAGTCAAAAGCTTTGTTTCAATCGAAAGCTTTGCTGTTAAGAGTTTTATGGTTCCACATATATTACATTATGTATCTGCCCACCTATTTCCAGCTAAGCTTCCTCTCAGTCTTACACACCCACTCAGTGCCAAGAAATGTCACTGTCCCCTCCCCCAACTCTTGAATGCAGGATTACTTTATCCTTTTTCTTTTATATTATGCTTTGCAGCTAGCTTGATTTTTCACTCATCTTTTTGATTGAGTCAAAGTCAAAAAGTTTTACTTCTGTTACCTTTTATAGTGATTAAAACTTTTATTTATTTATTTGGAGGACATAAGCAAACGAGGCAGATGGCAATAAAAAAATCACTCTATTTTGATGTGGCGTCCTGCCTTAAGAATCTCTCCATATGTCTGCATCTGTCTTTCCATCCATTAACTTTATCTTCTTCCACACGTAGCTATTTTCAAACAGAAAATGGAGAGAGTTTCTTGAAGCTGTGCAGTTTATGCTACTCTGCTCTTATCAGCGTGATTTAATGAGAAAGACTAGTTAGCATTAAAAAGGACAGGTCTGCTATTTTTCAATCTTTATTATAATGGGTGCCTCTTATAATTATGTTTGTGGTTAAAAACCATTCAATGTTCACAGCAAACACACCCATTGCATATTAAAACTAAAAGCTTGTTGCTTTTGAATTTTTCTATCTCTTCATTTTGCCCCTTATTATAGGTCTAGTGTACTACATTTTAACCCCCCCCCCCCCCATCCCATTCCCTTATAATGTTTGTGTGATTTTGTACATCAAAAATGCCTGTAACCTATTTGATCACTGAGCCCAAATGTTGCTTTGTTTGTTTAATGCTGGAGTTACAAGGCAAATGCTAATACCAGTAGTTCATAGTCACCCAAACATTTTTTGTAGAAGTTTTCTCAGCCCTCTCAAACTGCATTCTACTTTTATTAAAATGATGACGTGGCAACAGCAGAAAGTCATACTATGTCCTAAGCCATATTGACAAGTCTATGAAACCTTAATGAAAAGCAGGATGCAGTTTAAGGATTGAGAGAAGTTTTGTAGACATCATTATGAAAAAGATTTGGGTGATTAGCATTTCCTAGCAACTTCAAAGCTCCCATGCTAAAGTACAGAGCGTAATATGGACTCAAAACATGTCTTGGCTTATAAAAGAAATAGTGGAAAAATGTGTAACAATCTTTTTGAGAATAAGAATTCTCAGAATTAATAAGTATCCAAAGGTGCTGGTTTGTCCAGTCCTAGAGCAATTTATACATTTCTGGAACTGGTTAACCTAACATGTTGGGTAACTGCTCAAAATTCCACCAAAATTACATCTTTGTATCTTTAATAAAGGCTTGATGATGGAATTATTGGTACTCTTGGGGAAAACCTATAAGGGGAGGGTAGGATGGGTTGCACATTCAAATACAAATGGGGCAATTTGTGCAAATAGCATGTGTAACTCAGGTGTGGAGGTACATGTGGACCCCTGAGATAGGTTCCTCACCTCCAACACATCAGTTAATGCTACAGAAGTGGGTCAGCTGAATGAATTAGGAATGTCATTGGAAAAGGACACTGGTGATGGTTGCGTTAGACAAAATGAAAGGGAGCATACAGGCCTTGATTTAGATTATGCTTTTAGTTTTTAGTGATGTGGTCTTCAAATGTTGGTAACTAGAAGTCAAGTATCATATAATAGTTAAGCTGACCTTTTTATGCTCCTTCATCAAATGGTACCAACTTTTTAAAGCTTTACATACAATTAAAAAAAAAAAAGTAATTCAGAGAGGTCTGTTGTGAAATATACCTTTGTTGAAACATAGTCAATTGTCAATTGCTCACAGTGTTGGGAACAGAAACCAAGCATCTGAAGTGTTTAATGCCAGATCTATTAGCTAACTGAACAGACTCTAATTGACCTCATTTATAGTAACTCATACTTTACCAGAACTCATTGCTTAATCTATTAATGTATAAAATACACTTTCTCTTCCTTTTCTTTCTTGATCTTCCGTTGTCAACCAGAGGAGGATGGGTTCCCCTTTTGAGTCTTGGCTCTTCAAAGTTTCTTCCTCTAGTTATAAGGAGTTTAGCTTCTGTCGCCCTCGGCTTACTCACTTGGGGCTCAGACTCGGATATTGTAAAGCAGCTTTGTGACAACAACAGTGTAAAAACCGCTATATAAATAAAACTGACTTGACATGACTTGACTAATCGCAGTAAAGTCTTACAACACATTTTGGAAATTTGGATGCTTGACACATTGTATGATGCCAAAATTAATCTCTTTAAATTATTTTTTTTATTTTCATGTAGAGTGTTTAGGAAAAAAAGGACCAAGGCTATAATTTAACAATCATTTTTACCTTTAAAATTCTGAAGATTAAAATTCTGTAGTGCACTTGCCGATTGTTCACTGCTTCTGAATATAAAGAAAAAGTGTTCTTGTAGATTGTAGATGTCAAGACCACTGGTTCCTATCACTACCACTGTAAAAGCATTGGACATTTCTCTACAATAAACACATTTCTGAGTGACTTTTATGTTAATGTTTTGAACAGAGCCTGTTCCTTTTCTTTAGTTAAAAAAATTCTTATTGTATTAATATGAAAGGTCTGGCTTTAGCAATTTATAGAATGTGGTTTTCTTTTGCAAGTAAAATTTAATTCAAGCTTCCTAATTTTGGTTTTGGCATAGTTAGCCAGCCTACAGCAATATAGTTCAACATCCTTGTCAAACATCCGGCATTAGCTTGTGTGATTAGTAAGTGTGTAAAATGTATACTTTTTTCAAATACTTTTTTAGATTTCTCTATAGATAGAAAAACAACATAATTAGAATTTGCTAATAGATTAGCAAAATAGAAATGTCTTGTCGACCCATTCAATAGCTACACAAGAACACATTTGTGGGCAACAAATTTATAGGTTGGCAACAAATAGGTCACTTGACAATAAGCAAAACGCATTTTGCCCCAAGAAGCAATGACACTAGACACTGTTTCATAACCTAACATACTTTAAATAACTTTGATTTGCCACTCTATATTGCCTTAACAGACATCTAATTTCAGTTATGTCTCCCATTAACACAGACTTATTTAGCTTTATGAAACTGTCAAGCGCCCAGTTTGAAGCTTGTCATCTTGAGGAATTTAAAGAGGGCACTAATAATTTGCTTTGTTTGACATTCTCTGCATGTATCCATAGTTTTCTCCTGACTTTGATAGATAGACAGTTCTATTTCTCTAAATGGCATAGCACTTAAAAAAATATATATTACTTTGAGAAAAGAAAATGTTTGTGTGAACCCACTTAAAAAGTACTTGAAATGGCTTCATAGCTGAAGATGATATTCATGTAATTTCACTTGCATATGTTCAAGACACTCTGAAACAGGGGTCCCCATGCTCATTGGGCCCAATGAAAGATTGTAAAATGAACCTCTCACAGTCCACACCCACCAAACCAGCTCAGCAAACCCACCCCACAAAGACATGTAAATACCCCCTAACCTATGAAACCCATGTGACTACGCAAACTAATCATATGTTAACGCCAGTGTAGGCTAGTGTTAATTGCCAAATTAAATGAATTCTCAGCCATTATATTCCTAATTCATCATCATTATCTTAGCTGCTTATCTTGACTACAGTCATGAGATATTTTTTCCCAGTACTCATAGGGCAAAACACCATTCCATTTCAGAGCACACAACACATTTAAACACGCTACACCTATGGGCAATTAGGCATCCCCAGTTCACCTGATGTGCATGTCTTTGGACTGTTATTGGAAATTGGAGCACCCAAAAAAAAAAAAAAAAAAAACACAAAGGGAGAACATGTAGACTCCTCAAATAAAGGAAACGGGGCACCCCAGCAGAGAATCAACTGCTGCACGGGTTTGAGTGTGCATGGGTTAAATGCAGAGGTCCAATTTCGTTGTGGTTCATGTGTGCTGTGCCGTGACCTCGCAATGACAAGGGTTGTCACTTTCACTTTTTTTTTTTTCACTTTCATCGGCTACCATCTCAGTGGAGAACAAAATTGAGAGCTCTGAAGACTCAGACCAACAACTATTTCAGATTTTATTTTATATTCTAGTCTGCTATCTATTGTAAAATCTTATATTGTACTAATATTATATTGTACAGTCCTTTTGTATTTTATTTATTTTACAGTCCAGTCTACTGTCTACTTTATAGTCTATTTTACAGCCTCTGGTTTTTTAGTGCATCTGTTAATAACTTTTTCTTTTTTTTATTCAGTGTTGACACCTGATTCTGAGTTACTGTTTTTCACATATAACTTCATAGTCACACAATCGTTTATGTAGTTTGCAATAAATCTTAACTATAAAGTTAATGTTTAACAGTATCTGTCTAAAATGCTTCAGCAATATGAACGCAACAGAATTCTTAGCTTGTATGACTAAATTCAATTAGCCACCAATCTTTGATTGGACCCCAGACATAACTTTGCTTTGTGCACTAGAAAACAGATCCATCCAAACGTTATGTTACACAATGTCCGGAAAACTGAAGCTTCTGAAAAGGGATTTTCCTGTTCTGTCTCATAGGCCAGCAGAGACAACAGACAGATCAATTGAAGGGCCAAGATGGTCTAGTAAGTGCCTGGATCATTTAATACTTTTTAAAAGTCATCCAGTTACAACAATGCAGCACCTTCGAGCACCTTCAAAATGAAGACATTAGGATTCAGTGAATATGTGTAAGAGTGCATGTCTCTATGACGGCGTCAGCATTCACCACCATGCTGCTGTGTGACGCCCTTTGCTGACATGGCTGACTTGCTGCTCAAGAACAATAAGGCAGATTTAGTGTGATATCAAATATTAATCATGGTGTCTGTGAATATTTTAATGGTAGATGAAGTGCACTAGCACAAACACACGCACACACAAACTCTTTTGGTGTGATATGTTGTGGGTGGGCTTGGATTGATGAAAAATGCACAAGCTTAACCATCTTTAACATCCTCCCTGTAGTGCACTTGCCGACCTAACGCAAGCAAGCAGATGGATGCTGATTGGCTGGAGAAAGGGTCTCAGCCCCCACATGAGTGCCTCCCACATGTTTAACCTCAGTCTGTGTATGTTGACACAATTATTGCTCCTTGGTGTTTTTATGTTGCTCTGTTTATATATATATATATATATATATATATATATATATATATATATATATTTTATTTTTTTTTTTTTTAATATATATATATGGTTAGCATCTTGCAGTTTAGCCTTTGTATTTCTGTTCTTGAATACTCCTGTGGATAGTTTGACAAGGACACACTCCTAAAGACTGTTCTTGATCTGTTAGAGAGTTGTTAGAGGATTTTTCTTTACCATAGTAAGATCACAGTGATGCCATTCCTAAATGACATTCCAGACAGCTGATTTTGGCAATCCCAAGGTTTGATTCTAATGGTTCTATTTAAGTCAAGTAAGTCAAGTAGGATTTTATTGTAATTTCAGCCATATACACAGGACATAGTGAAACGAAATAACATTCCTCCAGGACCCTGGTGCTACACACAAGACAACATCAGACACAACATACAGCAACAATGGTAATGCTTGAGGTGGGATTCGAACCTGGGACCTCTTGAGCCATTGGTACATAGGCAAGTACTGTACCACTAGACCACCTCCCTTTCTGAGATTGTCAATGTCAACAGCATTAACAGTATCACTGTATAAATTCTTCCCAGTAAAGCTGTCAAACTGTTCCCAATGATTATCGTCTAATTCTTTATTGTAATGTAAAACAATGCCATAAGACTCAGAATAATGGAGTGTGACATAGTTAAATGTCTTAAAAAAAAGGCTGCTGGTCGCTCTGCTCTCTCTGCTGACTCTTGGCAGAGGCACTAGCCTCTATTAGAAATAAACAGCGCTTAATCTACAGAGTTATCTGTGACGCCACTGTGATAAGACAGCCAAAAGTATGCACTTGGTTGAATAAGACAGAACCAATGTGTAGTTAATTAAAACAAGCTCCATTCAACTCATTTCAAAACTTTAATGCTTAATTATATCCATCAATTATTGATATCATATCTCAATATTATTTATTAAGGGGCAGAGTGATGTGGAATTTTTCCAGCTACGCAGGCTGACTATCACACATAATTCATTGTATAATTCTTCATAGAAGTATAAATATTTTAAGCATTTGGAACTGAGTCCAGACTGAGTGAGATAATAGCATGACATTTTTTAAGATTGGCTCCTTTGTGAAAAAGTGCCAGAAAGATTCTCAAGCCAAATCTTATCTTTGTGCAAGGTATAACTGAAAAATTGAATATCTCTTACAGCAACTACTGCAGAGGAAAAAAAGTTACACTGCTAAAAACATGGAGTATTCCTCTTCCCAACTCCTTGTACAAGTGTTGGGTGGTGGTCTAGTGGTAGAATACTTGCCTATGGACCTGTGACTCAAGAGGTCCCAAGTTTGAATCCCGCCTCTGGCACTACCCCCATTTGGTCCCTGAGCAAGACCCTTAACCTCAAGCTGCTCCAGGGGGACTGTCCCTGTAATTAGGACATGTAAGTCACTCTGGATAAGAGTGTCTGCTGTAAATGTTTAACCAAGCTCTTTCTTTCTAAACATTCTCTTTTAACCTATTGCATTTGGCTCCTAGTGCATATGCAATTGCCAAAATAGAGCTTTCATTCACAGCAAATGGCAACCTTTGCTGACATGACTAACCATTTTAAATTTTACTGTAACATTGCTTTTTTTTTAAACATAGCATTGGCCATGTTTTGGACGCTACATTCCAGTATTCACTGTTGCCCCACCAGTCACTCATGCTTACAAAATACACAAAGCAGTTTGCAGCCTCCACTCACATATTGACTGTATGGCTGAGCAGGTATTGATTGTTATTGGATGAAGTGCATACACACTTTGCTCACTTAAAAGGTTAACCCATCAACTCATGAAGCTCCTGAACTCTATAAACCAGGCCATGGGTTAGTGCACACAAAGGTCATTAGTTCAACAATGCAGTTACATAGCAATATTTTTTACATTTGGAAATCTTGAAGTATAGTTCTGGTCATTCTGCAAAATACCACATTGTTTGGCATAATGGCTAATAACCTCTAAGCAATGAGTTTAAAATCATAGCCTAAATGTAACTGAAATTACTTCAAATACCTTGCAATATGTTAAAGACATTAGTTAACTGTTAGTGTTATGTTATTAGGCAGTGGGCTGCATTATTTTTATGATCATGTTTTTGTAAGTTTATTGGATCATGTGAGCATAATGATTCATCCAAACACCCAGAAAAATGCTTAACAATTTTTATTATGTGCACATTAAATCAGTACTGTAACAATCATTATAACAAATGTGGAATTAAATATTGTGCAGGTCAGTGCAGAGGTTGTAGTAGTGTTGTTCACAGGCAAATCCAGTTTACATATAGACATTTCAAGGGTATAACAGCTAGGCATGTTTGTTTTTCTTACCCAGTTTTACTGGAAAGATTTAATTTAAATTCCATTTCTCAATTATTGTTGTAGCCGGTTAGGACTTGATACTCATGGCTTTGATACAGACGTGTCCATAACATTTTTTATTTATAAAGAAAATTGCTTAATGTGTGTGTCCAGAGTTAAAGACATGATTGTCCCTTTTTCACAGACGCCATAATATGTTATACGTGTCTGACTGATTTTTTTACGTAATGTTTATCAGGTATATTTGTATGAAAGAAATGTTTTTGATATACAAAAACAGAAGGAAACTGTAATTTGAGACTTTGCCTCACAGACAGGCAAGAAGTCAACATTAATAAAAGGGTGCTTTATTAAATGCTATTTTTTATTGTGTCTGCTCATATTTTTTGACCCCTCAACACTTTTGTAGAATGTTATGGATTATTTCCACACCAAGGGAATCTGGTCTTTCCTCCTTTCACGTTTTCACATGTTCACTAGCAGCTCAGCCCAGCTGAGTAATTTTTAATACTGCTTTTTACTTATTCTGAATAATTGTATCAAAAGGCAATTAAATAATGCTACATTAATTTACATTTAATTGGTTATATTGATATACATTATTATTCTGTCAATAAAAACATTCTACATGTCTAGTTCAAAGGATCTATAACATTTAAGACACTGGCATGTTTTGCACATGATACAAAGTGTAAGGCTGGAATTTCAATTACAAAACTATGTTAAATGTTAAAAGGGCATTTTTTAAATAGCATAATTAAATGGTTAAGAAAAATTAAATCAGAGTGGTTTAATGTGAAGTGTTCCATTGCTCAGAAACTTACTAAGTTAGGAATGTTCACAGGGCTTATGAAAAAAGCATTTTTTTTTTATTTAAAAATTGTTTTATGGTTATAAAAATGTGAAAACATAGGTGGAATTTCTCTTTAAATTCTCTTCATGATGCTCTACTATTTGGACTTATTCTTCAGTAGCAGTACATTTCAAGAACATGTGCTCAGTTTCAAGTAAGACTTATGAGTTGGATTTTGACAAATCTACACTGTAATCCTTCATCCTTTTACTCTTCAATCTACATGGAAAGTTATGAAGTAAACATTACCCCATGTAGTATACAGTATATGGAATGCACTTTTCCACCATGTTCTCTCTCTCTTTTCTTTCTTTTATGGATTGGTAAGATAGCAGGGTGCTGAACCTCAAAGGAGAGTGTAGCATGCTGTAGGTATGTAGGGGAGGGCAGGGAGGTTCAAAGATGGCTACAGTGCAGCTGGAGATGTTTTCACTTGCCACCTCCTGCAGTGGAGAAGGCCGAGGGCAGATTTATTAAAGGCTTTACACACCCTCATACTGCGGAGTGCCTCAGCTCCTGCTTCAACTGCTGCTCCCAGTCAGTCTCTTTGGTACTGTGACTGTGAATATGTACTACTCTCTGCTTTAATTAGGAGTGTCCTGATTCATTTTTTGCCCCCATATAGTGCTGAATGTATCACAGTTTGTAAACCAGTTTATTAAGATAAGATTCTCAAGGCTGCAAAATAAACCTACAGCCATGGCCAAAAGTTTTGAGGATGACACAAGTATTGTTTTTTGCAAAATTTCAATGTTTAGATCTTTTTGCAGATGTTTCTATGGTACACTAAGTTATCACTTTTGCCTTATGGCATGGTGCTCCATCATGCTGGAAAAGCCATTAAAAAGCCATTGAACCAAACTGTTCTTGGATTGTTGAGAGAAGTTATGTTGGTACCAATGTTCCATTCATGGTTGTGATGTTTGGTAAAATAGTGAGTAAATCTCACTATTTAGAGAAGAAGACCCCACAGATGAATGGTCTCAGGATGCTTTACTGTTGGCATGACACAGGAGTGATGGTAGCGCTTACCTTTTCTTCACTGGACAATCTTTTATTCCACAAACAATGAATGGGGATTCATCAGAAAATATTACTTTACCCTGGGTCCTCAGCAGTCCAGCCTCTGTACCTTTGTATTGCAAAATACAAGTCTCTCCTTGATGCTGCAGCTGAATCAAATTTAGGAGACGGTCCTTGTGCGTTCTGGAGTTTCTTGGGCACCCTGAAGCTTTCTTGAACATCTGAACAACAACAATTGAACATCTTTCCTTGTTCATGATGATCCAATAAATGGTAGATTTAGGTGCAATCTTACTAGCAGCAATATTCTTGCCTGAGAAGCCCTTTTTGTGCAAAGCCATGAGGACTGCACATGCCTGCTTGCATCCTTGCAGATAACCATGGTTAACAGAGGAAAAACAATGATTTCAAGCATCCCTTCTGCTATTCAAACTCAATCAGCATGACTCAACCAGCCTTGTCCTTCAAAACACCTGAGTTAGTGAGAATTTCTCTGTGTTTAATTCAACAGACTCAACTGATATAACCCACTTTTGTGGACTCCAAATACCAGAAATGGTATCTAAGGCAGTACCAAAGAACATGTTTCAAGGAAAAGTAGTGCTTCATGATGACTTCTGGGATGATTGGCTGCTAGAGGCTGCTTGACTTTGTCAAAATTTAATGAGCTCATATAGAACATTTATACAAAAGTTTTGTTTTCTCAAGACAGAATCAGCCCTTCTATCATGTTTTAAAACTAAGCTGAGTTGCATTTACATGACTTTCTAACAGCGACTTGTGTACATTCATGACATCAGGGAGCAGCAACAGCAAGTGAGCTTTTCAGCTCATCAACCAGTCAGCTCCCAGTAGCCAGAACCCTAGCGTCTGCCTAGTGGCTGCCCAAACACTGTTTACTGTAGAAAAGCAGAAATTATCGGATTTATTTTTCATGTAATATTTTCTTTTACAAAATGAAAGAAAATGCCTGCATTAAAGTCTAAAATATTGTTGTATAGACTCTTGTTTTAGCTTTGTTCAGTTGGAACTGGCAGAAGCCTTCAATTATTTTTTATATAATTGGAAAAATAGGAACTGGCTTGGCTACTCATACATTGGCCCAGATGATACTAAATCATTACCAGGAAAACCCAGAAAAATTATGATAACCAAAGGCTCAATTGAGACTACACAAATAACATGTTTGATTTCAGCTATCAGCACCAACCATTCAAGTTTGCTCTCCCAGATTTGAGTATTTTCTAAGTAGTAATTTATTTGATTATCCATTAGCATAAACTGAGTGTGTACTAGGGCAGCACAGTAAAATTTACAGTTAAACTTTTATCATTCATAGTTATTCTATTAAGTTTATAGTTTGGTTATCAAGATTCAACCAACAAACTGTGAACTCTTGTTTCATTACATAATTATTGGTCACCCCACTTGGTGTTTCATAGTTTATATATATTTATACATAATTTATAATACTTAACATTACTACTGTACATTTCAAGTTTTCTACACAATTCAGCATAAGAAAAAAAATCATGGGTAACTCAAAACATGATTAAGCAAACATCAAACTGCACTAGTGTAATGTGAGTTCCTTCCTTGAAGCTACAGACTTCTAGAACTAATGCATCATTCAAGTACAGACACTGAGCTGATGCTCTACAGAACATCATAAACATATAATGCATCTCTAGGGGTGTATCCTGAAAGGCAGGCTATTTCAGTGTTTGCTACTGTTATTCATGTTGATATTGTAATATTCAGAACTGACATGATATCTTCAGCAATTCCTGTTTGTGTCTACATCCATTCAGAGGTGCCTTATCACAACCAACTTCAGTTATGTTTATACTGTCTTTCTTGCTCAAAAAATGATTCAGGGATTACCTGAAGCTTTTCTCATCAGGACATGCCAACGTGAAGGATGGATCTATACGCAGATTTCAACAGTTAAGGATTTGGTAGTGCACATGTCATGAAAAACACAAAGTTATTGCTGTTTAACATTTTAGTAAGGACTTCAATAATCAGGAGATGTATTTCATTAATCATCTCTATGTAAAACCATAATTAGCCATTTTCATCCCAGAGTAGGAGTGCTGAGCAGATTGCTTTTATCATCTTTAGTGAACAAATCCTAGATCCTATAAAGAAAATGGCCTGATTCCTATAATTTGGGGCAGCGGTGGCCTAGTGGTTAGGGATTTGGCCCTGGATCGGAAGATTATGGGTTCAATTCCCTCACCAGTAGGTTGCCCTGAGGTACCCTTAAGCAAGGTTCCACCCCCCGGGCGCTTTCAATAGCTGCCCCCTGCTGCACGTGTGTGTATGGGTGAAACGCAGAGGTTGAATTTCATTGTGTTGTGCTGTGCATTTCACAAACACAAGGATAGTCACTTTCACTATTCTGTTTAAATCTTCTGAGAAATCTGAAAATATGCGACTTTCAGAAAATAGGGCTGCCAGATCTCTGGATTTGGAGCACTCAAAGATTCCCTGGAGAGGCAGCATGAGTTCTTTCTGAGTGGAGTAATTAAATACACGATTTATTATTTTGAAAAGTTAATTCTTCTTAAGATACATTTAGTAACTGCAAACATGAGAGTTAGAGTGCTTTCATTGGGAGTTTATAAAAGTGATAACAGCTCACCTCATAATATCTTTTGTGAGGCTTTTTAATGACATGGAGATTAACCGCTTATTATTTCAATTTCAAAGTAAAAACTAATAAAATCAATAAATTTTTCCAGGTATAATTGTTAAAACTCTAGTAGAACCTTAGAATAAGGGAACAGGTCAAATGTATTGTTAGACAAGGCAACAACATTTTTTTAAATCATTAAATTACACTGAATCTGTATCATATTATAAGCATTAAAAATATTAAATTAAAAAATGTGTAATAGATATCATTAAATTAATTCCTATTAAATGCATTAAATACATTGAATGATATATTTATTGTGATTTAGCATCATGGACACACATTGCAGATTGTTATGGTATCTTCTATCATTTTTACTGAGTTGATTATGACATAAATCCCAGTCTTAATTGATTCAAAGTCTGTGAGTTCTGCTATGGACAGAAGGCTAGTCTTCTAGAAAAGTAACTTCTCTCTAACAGAATGTATAGAATGTTTTTTTCTGGGGCTTTTTTTCTGAGGTTTTGACATATTGAGTCTTCCATTTATGCATTTGAAATGAGAATATTAAGCCTTGTCTTTGATGCTGAGTGGCGTGAAATAACATCATACAGAGCCAGGACAAGTACATTGTTTGCTTGAAATTTCTGCTCTCATTTGTTCACCCGAAGACATACAAATACAACCAAATGTACAATGTCATATCTCAGCATTATTACTCTTAAAACCTGGATATACTCCCAGTCACTCAGTTACTAGTCATGCAAATCAGACTTTCTCCTTTCATTTGAGTCTGGTGTATTGCTTCAGGTAAAGTTACTGTTTGGCCAAAACCAAACATTCAAATTGATCCCATTTTCCACTCAACCAGCTGTGACACGTTTAAACTCCAAAATGAGTTGCTTTAGTTTAGTGTTCCCAACAATGGACAGGCAATCTGTCCAGAATGCCATATGAATCTGAATCTGAATCTACCAACCCATGCAGCTATAGCTAGGAAAACTGATTAAGATGGGATGGATGGATAGTTTAGCACTGGTCAATAGCCACCTAAATCTTTTCCAAACATGCCCCCTCCAGTTGTGGAATTTGGAGTTCTGCAAAAGGACACTTAAACCATGAATGTTCACCCATGGCCCCCTTGCACACATTTTTACTGCCATTCCTGGAGATTGAACCAAACCGTCTTTTCTAAGCATAAGGCTGCATTTGCCCCGTTATTCTGATGTACATCATTATAAATATAATTGATATAGCTATTCTATATCTAGTTACTCTCTACCTCAGCAACTGATTCATACGCATCTGACTGTGAACAAATGTAGAATGCCTGAGAAATATATGTGCACTTGACATAGGGTTATTTAAGTGGGCAGCAATTTCAAGAAGTGTACAAAATAAGTTGGTTCTTATTTGTTGTCCAAGTTTGCTTTTACCTACCTCCCTTGGAGAGTCAAGATTCCATGTGAAATGTTCATTTTGACATTGTAAATAAGAACTGAAGTGGCTTTTCAGAGCATCAGAAGTAAGGCAGATGTGAGGGGAATATAAAGCTCTGTATGGCTGATGCAAGCCATTTGTCTGGGAAAAAACCTGATGGTACCTGAGCACGAGCTGGCGTTTCGCTTTACTCGGAGTGAGTCAATTAGCCTGATAAGTGATATTTATAGCAGCGATGCTGGTTGGCTATTCAGCATATGTGAACAGCAGCTCTGCTCTAGTGCTAGCTTGCAAAATTCATCCACATACATGAACTGATTGAAAACGACATCCATATCAACAAGTAGTAAAATTCCCTCTGAGATCTTCTATTTTTATATTTGTATAATATATCTTTTATATACTTATAAACATTCGTATAAACTCCTTATGCTTTTTACAGTGTAATGTTTGGTGGATGGCAGTACAAAATGGCACAGAACACATTGCTACATATATATTATATATATAATACTATACAACACTACACTGCTACACTACTATACTACTTACATTACATATTATTATATATTATAAAGCTGTGTATGGTGCAGGAGAGCAAATGCTAGCAATCGCTGGCTTCACTGGTACTTGAGAATAGTGCATACAGTTCTCCTCTCTCATAATCAATTTGAGCTTTAATCATGTTTGTTTATTTGAGGCTTTAATATTGAGTGTAAAGCCTGGGATATGAGGAGAGAGGGAGATGAGGGGAGTGCATCTACTTCACTCAACCCCCTCCAGTGCCTCACATCAGAGGAAGCATTAGTGCGTTGTTTTTTCATCCATGAGGAAAAAAAAATAAAGATAGCTCAGTATATGTGGCTCATGTGCTCATGTGCAATTTGAGAGAGCTCTTCTTGGAATCAAAGGCTTGACAACACTGACAAAGGCTGCATTGGGTATTTTAGGTTTCTGTGATAAATATTGCAACATTTTTGACATTTTTACCTGGATAAACCATTCAAAGCCAATTATTTCTCCATGAATATAAAAGATGTAGTCAGGGTTTTTAAATTTGATTTGATGTTTTATTCTGTGGTCCCAAGGTTTAAGCGAGTGTTACCATAGCCAGTCCTGGACAGAAGTGCAAGAATTGCTGATAAAAAAATTTTGTTCAAGTGTGTTGAGCTTTCCATTGTGTAGATTTGCAGTAGCTTGAAGAAGGAGTTTGCACTTCACATTGGATTCATTTTCTAGCCTTCACCCACTAGTCAGTTGGTAGAACTGGTCATAAGTAAATTTGAGGTTGATACGAATAGAAAAAAGTAATATTTTGATTAAAATTAATTAGTACACACAATTTACATGCAACCCTCATGTAACTCTTGCTTTTTTTGTTGTTTTTTTGCTACACCATGATAGTCTGTGCAAATGTATCAAAATATCCAACGCACCCAATCAAATTTTGTTTATTAAAAATTCTATGACACTGATTTATCAGGAATTTCAGTGTTGATTAAGAATTGCATGTTAAAATCTTTTTAAAATCCTTCTCAAAATGTACATTCTTCAACACTCACCATCATTCTAGCACTCTAGCACTCTAGCATTCCCCAATCCCAACTCAAGCACTGAGATTTAAACAGTTAATAAATGTATGCCTTTTAAAACCTGTATGCTTTAATTAAGTGTGAAAGGGTTTTGGAAGTATTGACTTAATACTTATATTCCTTTACATCAAACCCTGTTTGTATTATATTTTATTTAAATGATTCATTATTATTATTGACATTTTAAAGTTTTAGAATGCATTGCCTATACATTGTACATTTCAAAATTTAAGCTTTCCCTCTTAGTTATGTATACTGAAAATTAAAGTCCTTATATATTTAATATATATTTTAATATATATAAACTGCATACAATCAAAATAGAAGACATGACATTCTAGATCAAGATATGAAAAAAATACACTAAATTTTCACTTCCACCCATGATATCTCTATCCATATAAGCAAACCCTCAGCAGCACATGTTTCACAGGCAGAACAGCTGCCCTCTGCCTGATGCACAGATGTTGATGGAGGTGACTTCGACTCAGAATCGGAATTTGCCAGTGCTTCAGCACAGCTCTAAATGACAACGTGCCACAACAGAGTCTGCTGAGACTGGAGAACAAGACACTGATGCCATTTTAAAGGTCAAGTCTGTTATTTCTGAAAGAAAAAAAAATAAAAATCTACTAATGCTTTCTCTCACTGCTTAGGGTGGGAGACAGCCCAGCCTCAAGGGACTGCCACATGAATGTCAATGTGTTCACTGGGCTCTGCAATAGCAATAGTAAAAGGAACATTCAAGGCATTGTTTCATTCAAGGTTCTCACTAACAATCCCTAAATTAAGCCTGGTAAATGGAGTAGTTTCTTGCAGGATAGAAGAGTATTACTTAAAATCAGATAAAATGAGATGTATGAAATTATTTTAACATTATTTGATATTATTTTTAATTACTGTTATATACTTTTAAGTATCACCAAAAATAATTAGGTAACTCCTGGATTAATCTTTATGCTACTGTAATGGGTCTTTCTTGGCTCAAAGATAAGTATCACTTTTTAAATGATTTGTTAGATCTTCTTGATCAAACAGACCATTATCAGACTCTCCTTTCCACCTTTTTTCCAGATTACCTCATAATGGATGACTTCCAACACCTCTTTAAATTTGTTTAACTCATAGAAATGTCACTTCTTTTTCTTTCTTAATTATCCGGTATCAACCAGAGGAGGTTCCCCTTCTGAGTCTTGGTTCCTCCCAAGGCTTTATTCACCAGTTTTAGGGAGTTTTTCATTGCCTGTCACCTTCAGCTTGCTCACATGGGGGTCAGACTCAGATTCAGTAAAGCTGCTTTGTGACTACAACAGTAGTGATAAGTGCTATACAAATAGAACTGGGTAGTACTAAAGCTGATCTCTAAGATTAATACTCATAGTTTGTATAAATTATTATATGCAAAGGCTGTGAAGGCTACATTTATTTCAAGACCAATATTCTATTTGGACTGTGCTGTCTTATCTTTGGCATATTGAGAAGATTAAATGAAATGGTAACAATTAACTGCGACAGGCTACAAAGTGCCTAAAGACACAAGGTGCCTAAATAAAGTTGTTTAAACCACTCAGCATCAGCAGTATACTAATTACTGAACTGATCATATGTAATCATTTGCAACTGTTTCTTCTCTGCTATATGCCTTAAATTTTCAAGCTGCTTGAACATTTGTATACATACATTCATACATACATATGTGTGTCACTGTGTTGCATACAAAAAAAAAAAACAATCAGAAATTGGTCAGGCACAGGAACTGGATTGAAAATGAAAGGCAAAAACTTTGTTCTTCAGGAAGCTTGGAAAACTATTCCTCAGTTTTATTAAAAAATAAAAAATAAAAGAAAGACCAGCTTTATCAACATGAGTTTTGCACAGTGCCATGCCTTCAATCTAATTTTATGCCAAAGGTGTACATGGCTTAAATGAGATGAGAGTGTGTGCAGAAAATGATGTATGAGCTCATTGCAATGGATTGCAGACTAAACACTCGCTGAAATTAATAACAGGCATACCAAATGTGTAGATCAATATTTCCCAACTCCATGTCTTGGAGGCCCAATGCACTGCTCATTGTAGTGCTTTCCTGTCTCCCAACACCTCTGATCTACTAATCATCTCATTAACAACTCCTTACTGAGTTAAAGTAGATTAGCTTCCACAGGGAAATCACTAAACTGTGCAGGGAAAAGGGCCTCCAGGAACAGAGTCTTCAGAAATATTTTATAAATTTGTTTAGTTTTTAGTTCTCCATTATGCTGCCTGCAAAATGTTATGAATGTGCTTGTTGGAAGCAAAAAGAAGTATAACTCTACATATGACCTACTGTGATGAAAAAGTAACATAACATTAAACGCTCAGATCAAAGAGTAGAAAGTGGGATACTGGCTAACCCAGTTTCTGTAAGCTTTTTATTTTTATATTTGAAAATGTAACAACAAATGCGTGGATGCCCTATTAAGTAACATTATAGTTCATTCTGGCATTCCAAAATTTCACACTTTTAGATGTTGCATTTTAATTCCACTAATATTTCAAATGAAAGCTTGCCTTACAGGGAAATTCTTCTAAATTTTCTCCATTTGCACTCATAATGAAATCATCCTGCACGCATAATGACATTTTTATACAGAAACAGAGGCAGTCACCGTGATGTGAAATGTGCCATTGTAGTGATACTTACCAAGCAAGAATTGTTTCAATGCTGGTGAAAGGAACCTGACATCTGTAAAGCACTTCACAGAATATTATAACAAAGTATGGTTAGAAATATGCTGCTTTATGCATAAAGTGTTTTACAGTAGTTTTGGCTATGGATTTTTACACAAACATATTTTTTTCAGGTACTTGCAGTGTGATGTTATATAAAATAGCTTCCAAAGAAAATGTTGTCTTACAGATCATTATTCAAATGTTATCATTTTATATAAAACTAAAATATATTTGGATATATGAAAATGCTTCTGTTGCATAAATTGCTTCTGGTTCACATCAACACCACTGTAAAGCAGTATGAACTTTATGTACGGTGTACCATTTCACTTCATTTTGTCTTCACCTTTGAATGAAATTCGTTTACATCATACAAGAAGAAATGGTGGAAATTCTTATTAAATATGTCATGAGGCAGAGCTAGCTGATTTTTAGCAGAAAAGTAAGCTCAGTAGGGTAAAGCTCTAGGTTAGAAGTTCGGGTTCCAGATATACTCTCACTCATTTTCTTAGCTGCTTGTCCTAATTAGAGTCATGGAGGGTGCTGCAGTCTATCCCAGCTTTCACAGGATGAAATGCGAGGAAACACCCTGGGCAGGTCGCCAGTCCATTACAGGCCAGGGTTCCAGATATAGTTAAAAAAACATGTTCAAGGAATGTGTTTAATGCTTTCAGACATCATCAGACACGGGTACAGCATAACCCTTCTGGTGTATAAAGGTGTATAAAGGCTTGGCTTTTTCCATGTGAAGGTCAGGCTTAGCTAGCACAGATTTTCTGTAAAGAGGCTTGGGACCAGGAAGTAGGAGAAGAGAGAAGGGAGTGGAGCATGGTGAGGGACTCTCCTAAGGGAACAGGCTGGCTGGTGATAACATTTGCTTTTATCACTTGTCACATGGTCCGCTGCAACTCATTGTTCAAGGCCAGTACGTCCCATCAGTCTTCATTGGTTTCTGTTCTGAAAGATATAGATCATCCATAGAGAAATCAGTGCAAAATGTCCTCATGAAGCTTTGTGTGAAAGAAAAATGACATTATAAATGTCAATTTCTCTCCTAAAGGGTCAACATCGTAGTTAAGGATGCTTGTCTTGTAATAGCCAAGGGACTTTTACGGTCCATTTTCTTTGTTAACCTTTTAATATTTAAAACTTTTATTATTCTCAGATATTGGCACATGATGAAAACATCACAGTTAATATTATTAAGACAAGATCAGTAATTGGGAAGGGAAAAATAGTTTATAAACAAATTTACTTCAGATCATTATAAGACCTGTAGAGAGCATTTTAACCATTTAAAGTCTTTATTTTTTTGTCTGTATATTCACATTTTCACATTTTCAATAAATAATTGTTTTTTGGTATTCATGCAAAAACATTTATTTTTTGCCTGTAATATTCTTCTTCTGTAATATTCATTTATGCATTAACTGTGAATGTTTTGCTGTTGCTATGGAATAGTATCTGTAATGTTAATGTATATCATGGCTTTAGATCCACTGGTAGCTCTAGTATACTTACTAGAAGTTTCTAAAGTGTGCATGTATGATGTTTTATTTTGCAATTTGCATTTTTTAAAATTATTCAGTTAATATTTTAGCTCTGGGGCCAGTTAGCATAGCTAGCCAAATTGGTTTAAAACAAAATCATGTTCTTGAGAAGGGCATGTTTAATATGGTTTTGGACTTTTTATTTCATATGGAATTTTTGCTCTTCTATGTAGCACACTCAATCATTTAGAAACTAAATGACAATATAACTGGCTTTTTTTTTATTCCAAATTACACAACTTGCTTCAATACCCAATTACATAAGTGAAGGCTATGAATGATTTGATATTTGTATCAAGACGATGCAAGACAAACATTAAAAATAAATGTGCTTTTCACCTCCTCCCACAAGAAGTTAACTGTGAGATATAATGTGCCAGTGACAGGTAGCCACAGCAGAAAAGCTATTTCATCCACCACCGAGATCATCAAACCTATTAACCGTATCTTGACACATGCAAAATGGCACAGTACTTCACAGCACACCATTATAGAGAAGATTGTAACAAAAAAAAACAACACCTATAAAAGTGTTACTGCTACTCACGATTTCTAAATTACCTTTCACTTGGGGAGTCACAGGGGCCAGGAGACCCTTTTATATTGGTCTCACATTAGGAATCGTAAGTCATCATGCAAAGTGGGGGAGAAAAATTCTTGTTGGAGCAAGAACTTATGAGCTATATCTGTCACAGTTTAAAATATGTCTGTCTGCATACTCCTTTGATAAATCTTGCATTACTATAGGGAGAGGACTTGAACAGAATATATTCAAGGTTATTCTAAGACCCATCCATTATAACATGGCTTGGCAAGTACTAATAAGATTGATCATTCTTTTCTTTTGTCTAATTCTTTATGCAAATATATAAATATATAAATGTACTTTATACCATATATATAGATATAGTTTTTTACATTACATCAAGAGCAGCTTTCATCAATCAGGAAGCAGTATAATTGACCTCAGCTCAGGACCAATTTGACTAAAGTTGGAGACCCAATCCCATTATTTATTTTTAGTGCTCCTTTTTTTTTTTTTAAGTGTTACCCTTGCCCCTTGTAACTGTTCCACTTTGTGTGCAACAAGGAATTAAAATCATCCCCTACAACCTGGGACAACCCTTCAGAAACCATTGTTACCCATCAATCCATCAATCCATCCATTTAATCTTAACTTCTTATTCTGGTAAAGACTATCCCAGGGTGAAAGTGAACAAACACCCTGGACACAGTGCCAGTTCATTATAGGGCATACTGTGTCATTTGAAAGCAAAAACGTCTTTGATTAAATTGCAAACAACATTGTGATTAAATAACTGTGCAGCAGCAAGCAAGGACAAATATCATCACTTCCCTTCACTTATCACAGAGTGAAACACTAGCTAGCTCTGTGACACCTTCCCTGATACCATGTGTCATATGAAATATGTCACATTAGGGTAAAAAAAAAATTCAGATACACATTAACTCTAAAACACACCAGCAGTGATTCAGTTTCAACACTCACTGCAGCATCAGCCCCTAGTGAGAGAACTGTGAGCATCAGCGTGAGTCTGCACTGATGGCTGCTACATCACTTATAGTTATATTACTGCGGTAGCCAACTATCCATTATATCTCAAGATACATCCTATTCAGTGTAGCCAAAATATCAACACTGCTTGATTAAATGAATAAAATTTATTTCTGCTCCATTTCTGCTCCAGCCATGTACATAGCTCATAGATGCACAAGCTCTCCATGTAGTTGTTTTGTTGTTATGTTGCTAAGTGTGTAGTCACTTTTAATCTTAATGTTTTAGTTGAGGAAAACATGCCAGTTCTATATAGATTAAAAGTGAACGTGAATATTTTTCATTGTGAACACACCACAGCACAAAATATACCACAATGAAATGCTTCTAAAGCATTCAACTAATCAACTAAACACCAAGTTTAGAAGTGGGCAGCCTTACATTCAGCCCAGAGAGAGCAGTGTTGTAGGACTCAGGTTGCCTACTGGTCCAGGACTCAAACCCGTAACCCTCCAAGGATTGGTGGTCTAATGGTGGTCTAGTAGGATAGGATACTCACCTACAGGGTAGGATACTCACCTACAGACCAAAAGGTCATAGGTTTGAATCTCACCTCCAGCACTACCATCATTGGGTTCTTGAGCAAGACCTTAACCCCAAATTGCTCCAGGGGGACTGTCCCTGTAGTTAAGGAATGTAAGTCTCTGGATAAGAGCGTCAGCTAAATGTAAATGTATATGTAATATAAGGATCAAGAGCCTAGCAATTAGGTCACCACGGCCCCATAACCTATATCTGTATATCTGTATCTGTAACATACAGTGAAATCTGTAACTCCTTGAACAAACATCAGCCAATTGGTAACCTACACAGTAGCTGAAATATGTCTTAATCCTCTGTCCCTTTTGGCTGCCAACTTGAAGCAGATGTTTATGGCTAATTCAAATGCCACTGTTTGGCTGTGAGGAAAAGGAAGGGAGTGCTAATTGTTAAATCTTTTTAAACGCATGTATTGATTTATTCACATTTGTATCAGCATTAACCATTATGTATAATCTCTGCTCCCCATTCTGGGTGAGTTGTGTACAGTGTGTCATTGATCCCTTTCCAGCAATTTTGCCTGCACTGCAGGGGGTATAAAAACAGAGGGATTTGAGCAAGATACTAGCTACTTGAAATCTAACAGCACTTACTAAATGCAAATGAGCCAGCAGACATGCAAGGCTCCTCAGAGTCATTTGCATGGACAGACAGGCATTCCTTTTGATGGTGTCACCTGAAGATGTTATGGAGACAACAAAAGAATAAATATCAGACTGTGGGGCATTTTAGAGAGGTGGGCAGGGTGGTGTGTGTGGAGGGGGAGTAAAAGAAGTTCCTATTCTTACATATTCAGAGCTCTGTTAACATCAAATGTATAGTGATGAATATTAATGTGGCTCATTTATTAAAACTGTCAGTACTGTAGTGATTGAAGTGGCTCAGCATTTCCCTTGGAGGTAGGCTTTTAATTGTTAAAATGCTATGGTAATCAGGTAATTTGCCACACCTAGATCAAGTTCTTTTGCCAGTCATAACTAGTTGCTAGTGAACATATACAAAGTGAGCATACACATTCTTGTGCAGAATTACAGTATCTCACAAAAGTGAGTTATGACAATGAAGATATGACACTTTGATACAATGTAAAGTAGTAAGTGTACAGCTTGTATAACAGTGTAAATTTGCTGTCCCCTCAAAACAACTCAACACTCAGCCATTAATGTCTAAACCACTTTCAACAAAAGTGAGTACACCCCTCAGTGAAAAATGTCCACATTGTGCCCAATTAGCCATTTTCCCTCCCAAATGTCATGTGACTAATTAGCGTTAAAAGGTCTCAGGTGTGAATGGGGAGCAGGTGTCTTAAATGTGGCGTTATTGCCTTCACACTCTTTCATACTGGTTACTGTAAGTTTAACATGACTACTCATGGCAAAGAACTCCCTGAGGATCTGAAAAAAAAAGATTTATTCCTCTACTTAAAGACAATAATCAGCAAAAGAAGGCCTAAACAATGGAAACAGACAAGTAGATGAACTAATGTCATCTTGTTGGAAAAAACAATATAGTATATTCATTTTTAAAAGCAAAATAAAAAATACTGTTGTGGATCCATAGCAATAGCAAAAGGCCACAATGAAAATCTCACTACTGTATTTTGGACAGTGCAAATGAAATTGAAATTTTGACTCCTACCTGTTTCTCAACACTGTATTTTGGTGCTATGAAGTTTAACGAATTAACTTCAGTTCCAGTCAAATTAGTCTGAGCTTTGATGCTTAGTGCACCAAGATAACAGTCCTTTTATGTACTATACTGTAAATGTGTGATTATGAAGTCTTTTGCACATCCATGAATACCTCTGAGGTAGTGTGCAATTCAATAGCTTGCCAATATTTGGGAATAGATGTAAAAAATAATGATCTATTCATATTTATCTATCCAAAACAGAACATTATCTTCTATGTAAATGTTTCTCTTGAAAGTCACTGATTCAGAATTTTGAGTTCATTGAGTAGAATAAAACTTAATAACCTGGCATCATAATACATATCATTTTGTTATTCAAACTAAATAGGACTGAAAGCATATTAGCATAGAGATGCGTGCTAAATGGTCTTTCTTGCAGTTAATTAAACTTAATCCATCAATACCCTTGTGATAGTGGGTACAGAACAGTACTTTTTTACTCAAAAAATAGGTTGCTGTACATTTTATTCTATAAACAAAGCCTTTTTTTTAGTCCTTAAAAAGCCTGTTACATGAGAATACATGGAAAGACGAATTTGGTTCAAATGGTTCAAATGGCTCAATAACTTTTACTTTAGGTAGAGTTTCCATTTTTCAGCCCATGTAGTTTGTTGAGATGCTGTTTGTTGCTTCTAGATGTCCAGTTTGTTAAACATTACGTTAGTTCATCTGCCCTACAGGTTTGGAATTTGTTGCTGTTACACTCTTAGAATTTGACTGAATGGGGTGCAACATAAAATATGAATTAAAAAAGATATCTAAGGTATTATGATTCTGTGTTGTACATCAAGTAGAGAACTTGTGAGGGTTTTCTGCAGTGCAAACTGAGCCATTACCAGTAGGATTATAGTTAATGTGGAAAAACATAATTTTATCACAAATAACAGCATGGGTTGTATGTTTCACCACCAATAAGATTGTGATGTTGCAACCCACTGTTGATAGAAATGTATATTAAGTATTAAGTATTGAATTTATATAAGGTTGGTCCTCCAGAAAATGGCTAACTCTCCAGTAATTAGACAATTTGACCTCTACCTGTTTACAGAACAGGTGGTTGATTTTAGAGCATGTTGACTAAATGAAATACTTGACCTCAAGATAGGAGAAGTCAGGGCACAGCAAGCTTTTCTAGCTCTCTAGTTCTCTCCGCTTACTGCACATTTTCCTCCTCTCCCAAGCGGCCATGACTGTAATGGAGTTAATGATGTTAACGCGGGTGGACAGCTAACACGGTGACTCACCGTGCCTTATTCAAACTTTATGGTGGTGGAGAGAGTTGGTCTGTCCCGGCTCTATGAATTATGTGTTTGCTCGACGGTGCACTTCTCTTAACCCTGATTTCTGCTGAATTATTGATTTTCAACAGGGTCAGGATTTGCTTTTAGTGCTCCCTGGTGGCAGGCCCACCCCCCCGGCTAAAGTGGCGCATCTGCACTCATAATATCATGGCTTGGGGAAAATTGCCTTCATGTATTGTGCACACTGTCTTCCCACCCAAAGTAATGCATTTGCATTGTGTGCTTGAGCAGCTACGTCTGTCAAACACAGCGTAAACTCATGCATTAGATTGTTGCCTGGGTGCTTCCACAGGAAAGCTTTACAATGACAATGTCAAGAACTGTTTTTTTAATGCCTCTTACCTTGTAATAGTACAAGGTGGCCTGTTTTTCAACACTGTATTTTGGCATGGTGGCCCCACTATGAAGTTCAGTGAATTAACTTCAGTTCTAATCAAATGAGCCTGAGCTTTGATGCTTAGTGGACCGAGATAGCAGTCCCTTAGCTTACGCGTGCCAAAACATTTCATAAGAAACAGCTCTTAGATGAAAGACAGAAGCTTGATTAAGACAGCTGTGTTAATTGGTATTGGGAGGCATTCTTTGAGTAATGGCCAGGCAGAATTACTATGCTTTTCTTCATGGGCCCTTTTTCGCACTCAATGAAATAATTATGTGGGCCAAGGAGAGCTAAATCATCAGGCTGTTCCACATTAGTTACATTAGTGACTAGGATAGAGAGAGATTGAGAGAGAAAGAAAAAAAAAAAAAAAAAGAGAGAGAGAGAGAGAGAGAGAGAGAGAGAGAGAGAGAGAGTGAGTATTTAGCCTTTATGAGGCTCTCGTGGCTCAATGTAAATGCCATAAAACTGGACATGGCAGCTTAAAGCAAATCTGCATGTATTTCTGTTATTAGAAATTATTCATTTTGAATTGTAAGAAACAACAATGAATGACAGGCCAGTGTGGTTCTAGTTTAACTATATACATTTTTTTATGCGCTTTCATCTGTGAGATGAAAGGGTGAGGTTATGCTTAAGTGGAAGGTTGGGAGTGCAGCTGAAGTCAAACCTGACTAAAAGTGACTATTAGTAATTTAGAAGAGACACCGGAGCATACAGTGAACCACAACAAAATGAAATGAACTGTAGCAGTGGGCAGCTATATCCTGTGTTCGGGGAGCAGAGTTGGGGACAGTACTTTGCTCAAGGACACCTCAGGGCAACTTGCTTGTCTTGGCCTAAAACTCATGACCTTCCAAGTATGGAGCCTAGTTCCTAACCACTAAGCCACTGCTGCCACCTCTGCCCACCACTACGGTATGTATTCAATGTTACAGCTGGATTACAGTAGTTATGTTTTAATGGTTCATATGAATATCATAGTATGGCTAAACAAAAAAAGTGCAAGCAAAGAGACTGGACTGAAAATAAGAGCCAAAATCTTTGTCCATGAAGCCTGGAAAAGAATTCCTCAACAATACATTTAATAATAGTGCATACAATAGTGCATACAATTCTGCAGTCTGTTACAGAGATATTTTTTTTTGCATTTGTTTTTTTTTTTAATTCCATGTGGCACAGCACTAGCAGCTCCACTTAAAGTGCGTGGACGAGAGTGAAAGAGAAAGGCAGTGGCTTCCTTTTAGTGCTCCATCATAGCCATAATGTTCTCATGGTGATTTCTCATCACTTATTCACAAGCATATCTATTATGGATAGTTGAGTTGATTGAGAGAGGAAGAGCATGCACTGTTCTGGCCTCGCTGTGAACCCGCATTTGTGCACATTCCAGAAAAGCAGAGTGCACTGGGCCTCCTCAGAGAACAAATTCTAGGTGTGGTGTGGGTTTTGAGAATATGATCTCATAGATGGGCTATTTCCACATCTCTGCCCTGTTTCAGCAGGGAGACTCATATTTCTAAAACTCATTGTCAAATGTAAGTGTGTGTGTGCTTGTTTGTTTTATATATATATGTTTTATATATATATGTTTTATATATATATATATATATATATATATATATGTTTATATATATATATATATATATATATATATATATATATATATATATATATATATATATATATATATATATATATATACAAAAGAAAAATCTAAATCATATCAATATTTGGTGTTACTACCGTTTGCCTTCAAACCAGCATCAATTCTTATGGCCCCCACAGAGTCCTGATCTCTAACATCATTGGTAGCTGTGTCAGTATTCATCAAGAAGAGATAGAGAGATCATTACAGTAGACTGCAGAGAGAAGTGGGCAGAAACAGAGGGGACTGTTATATATTGGACCAATTCAATTCAGTTTAATTCAATAAGCTTTACTGACGTGACCATGATTAGTTATAGTATTGCCAAAGCCTATTACTGGCTATACTGGTTTCATTTACAATCGTAATGATTTATGTTTGCATTTATAACCTTATAATTAGGGCTGCCACAGTTAATCAATTGAAATCAATTACTTATTGACTAAAACACCTTCAGAATGAATTGGCATTTGCTGGAAATTTACATAACAATAACCCATGTTTTAATGGTTTATTGTCTTTTACAGCAGCGAATACAGCCTCATAGACAACCATATATATATATATATATATATATATATATATATATATATATATACCTTTATTGGAACTATTTCAATTCAATTCAATTCAGTTTATTCTTGTATAGCACCTTTCACAACAGATTTGCCCCAAGGCGCTTTACATAGTTGTGAGACATAGGTTGTAAACTTTTTCTCTGTATATCAGCATGTATTTCATCCCAGGATCTGTTTCTATGTATAAAGTGAAATGAGACAGTGTTTTTGATTTACCACCCAATAAATACACCATTTTATACACAAAATACAAGGATGTTACAGAAACTGCAATCAATAGAGAATGCAATGGTATAATGAACAGCAAAGTATTTATAGTAATGTATTTAAATATGTATAATAAGTATGTTTTAATAAGTATATAATAAGTATATTTTGCCACCTATAAGTTACTTTGAAAAAGAGAATTAGCAGCAAGTTTATTACCAAAAAAGTATTAATGTGATCGACTTTCTTTGTCTTACACTTCTTGGCCATAGCTAATTTAATAATCACATTATTTATAATGTTGAGTAATTGGTAAGAATCTTAGATAAGAATATTGATATGTTAGTCTTAGTGTATATATATAGACACACACCAGTCTGTCCTAAATGCATTTGCTTATAGCAATGGTTTTTTAAACCTTGGCACTCTGTTTTGTGGCAGCTTGTACACCTGAACCAGAGAAGGTTTTTTGTGACAACACCCCAAGCCCCAGCTTCCAGAAAGTCAGTTGAACTCTGGCTGATGGTCCCAGTGATGCTCCACTTCAGCTGCTGGCCCTTTCTCAGTTGCCCTGAGGCTCAACCCCCTCCCCACCCCACCTCAGTCTAAACAGTGACAGGTTGCTGTTAGCACCACCCAGGGTCAGCAACCAACAAAGCAGACCTAAGTGGACATGACTGATGCTCAGTCTCAGTGTATTCTGAGCTCCAGTTTATATCTGGATGGAGCAGGGATATCAATAAATACCACAGTGTGATTATATTGAAATGCACTAAAACTGCAAAATGCTTTATGGTAAAAAAGTGAGATCTAGTTAATTGAAGCTTATCTAAAATTTCATTTAAGGCCAGCACCTCTATTTTCCCAAATGTAAATCAGAGGCCATGAGGTTAAAAACAAAGGAATTTTAATATGTGAGTTTTAATATAATATGTGGGTGGCATTCTGGGTTTTAATGCTTTCTTTAACACAAAAGAGGAAAACTAAGAAATTCTGCATTTTAACTATTTGATACTTGTTTTGATGTTTTTATTTTTTACTGTTTGATGTTGTTTTTGATATGTTTTTATGAAAAACTGCCTGAAAAAATTACAATTTGACACTTTGTCTTAAAGCTTAAATTAGAACAATTCAGCCTCAGATATTTTGGCCATCATTGTTTGTGAATCTGATGACGTATTAAAAAAAACATTTCAAGTAATAAAAATGCATTTTTTAAATTCATTTTTTCTTCATTTTTGCTGGAAGTTTGATATATGCATTTTTGTATTTTTAATAATATATATTTTATTATGCCAGCTAGCAGGCTACCCTTTGGCATCCATATTACTTTCACTTTGTTTATTGTTGAATGGTTTGGTGGGTTGGACCGGACATAAGCACAGAGACAAACATGGTAATCACATACATGAACTAAATGTAGACCCAGAATGATTGACGCTCTGCTCTGACTCATGGGGATTTTTATACAATAAAAACCTACTTGAACTACTTGAACTTGAACTATAATGGGTGGTGCTGGTCTAGTAGTAGGATACTTGCATAAGGACCTTATGAGGCTGCAGGTTTGAATCCCACCTCCAGCCACCACCATTGGGTTCCTAGGTTGCATGAGTTACTGACACAATCATAATCTTGTAAAATATATGGCAGTGCTTCGACGGAATACACAGAATATTATTTTATTCAGTTTTGCTGATGGCTTTATGCATAGAAGGACTTTTAAAACATGAACCCATCCTGTAAATTATGTGAACTACATCTTCTGTTTCATGTTAAATTTAAATTAAAATGAAAATAAAATTAAAGCTGCTGAAATTACTAAATACATGAAGGCAATAAAAGGTAATAACTGTAGGTAAATGTTTGGAAACTATTGGACATCTAAACCTGAAGGTTATATGGTTATGGTTATAAGGTTATATAATCATACCTGAGGTTAAATGAAAGAACTAATGAAGACTATTCATTAGGATGACTTTATATGTTTCTGTCCATTTTTATCACTGTTCCAATAGTACCATTGGTTCTCCAACTTACATTTTGTTGACTGTGTTATTCAAGGGCCTTTCTATTCAGTGGAAGTTCTGTTTGTTGTTGTTATTTTATCCATGAAAAACACCTGTGCAAAAGTCAAGAGACACTGTATAATTGAGAGACTGTAAAAACAGGGCAGTTTACCTTAAAAAATGGGATGGCTTGGAAGTGTTGGAAGTGTTTACAGTAAACATGCAATACCTGGATGCTCTGCATTTCCTTGCTCTTTGCCAGTTCTTGAAGGAAAAACATAAGCAATGCCAAGGCTGCTATTCTTTTTTCTCAGCTTGATGTTTAATTCAGTATTTTTAATGTTTGTTTCATGCAGGTGAAACTTTTAGGTGACAAATAAGCTTAGATTCTGACTAAGACTAGACCAAAATGTTATATGTTTTAATATAAATATAATAAAACGACTATGGCTGCAGAAAATGATCATATTTTACACTCCATTATTAAATTATTACTTATGAAAAGAATGAGAAGTTATTTATTTGCACTCTGGCACTACCACCACTGGGTCCCTGAGCAAGACCCTTAACCCTGAATTGGTTAAGGGTCCGGGGGGATTGTCCCTGTAATTAGGACATGGAAGTCACTCTGGATAAGAGCGTCCGCTGCTGTAAATGTAAATGTAGATAGATAGATAGATAGATAGATAGATAGATAGATAGATAGATAGATAGATAGATGGATAGAAGAAGGGAAAAAATTGTGACAGGGTCATGGGCTCACTGATACATAGCCACAAAAAAGCTACTGTAGCACAAATAGTTTAACGCATAATGCAGGGTTTGATAAAAAGGTGTCAGAACACACATTGCATTAGAGCTTGTTATGTATGTGGTGGCAGACAGGTCAGGCTGACCCCTGTCCCCTGTCTACAAATGAACACATCAGAACTGAATGGGAGAAGAAGGTTTGGTTTGATAAACATGTTTTATGTCATATCACAATGACAGTCGGGTGCATACACAACAGTGTCAGTGGCCTGTTGGACGTGGCCTCTTTTAGCAGGAGATTAAACCCTGCCTGCGACACTGTGTAATTGTTTTATTTCTTTCACAAAGCACTCAACCAGCCTCTAAACCTTTCCCCCAAATTTGTTCATTCACCGGACAATGTTGTCTGATTCCTAGGAGGCCCCACCTTACAATATAAAGAATCTAGTGCAAATTATTGGTTAATAATTTGTTGTACTATATTTAAAGTTATGGCTGAGCAGTGTGCAGTGCAGTAAAGCTTAACCTGTCACAAATCCCTCTTTAAGAAGTTCTTGCATTTGCAGTCACTGTCATATGCAAAAATTGCACTCGTGCCAAATGCCTGTTTTGTTGACTGTTATATAAATGCATTATTAGGTGTCTTTACCAATGACATGCCGGGGCAGCATGGTGGCACATTGGGTGGCACAGCACTGTTGCCTTACAACCATTCCCTGGGTTTTATTCCCAGGCAGTGTGGCCTGGGTCCTTTGTGTAGAGTTTGCATATTTTCCCTTTGTGTGTGTGGTTCTCCCTGATGCAAGATGCTTTGGGGGATTGAGAGGCTAGATTTATGTGTGTGTTTATACGAGTGTCTGCCTTATAAAGAGCTAGCAACCCCAACTTTTGCTCAGTGTGTGCAGGGATAGTCTCCAGCATCACCTAGATAAGCAGTCATGAAAGTGAGTAAGTGACATTTACTGCCAGGATAAAGAATTTTATAACAACAAATGTCTCAAAGTTGGATTGGGTAAAGAAAATGAAGTTGCTAAGCATAAATGTAGAAAATCAGCCTAGTTGTGAACTGTATATAAATCTTTTTTTGTTATGTGACTCTCATCAGGGACAAAAATGGACTTTTTTGCATAAATGTAATTTTGCTGACATGAGGGGAAAAGAATCTGTAAAGTGCAGTGCTGTTAACTTTGGTCCAAGACAAAGTGTTGCAGAAATACAGCTGCCGCTGCTGTGGTCGGATGGGGTGGTCACTGTGAGGATTGTGCTGGACAGGTTTTAAAAAATGCTTTTTCTGGCACGCTATATTTTGGGATTGCTCTGACGAGACATTTGTGCTTTTAAAATCCTCTTTAGGCTCCCTGAGGAACAGTCGTTCTTACATAAACACATACACATACACACACACACACACACACACACACACACACACAAACACACACACACACACACATTGGTGAATTAATTTACATTAATTAATACACAGCTCTAAATTGATGAGATTTGATTATCCTGGGAATTCAGCCAACCCCATTTTTATTTCTGAAACGAAATGTATTTTCAGCTCATAACCAAAAACCACTATGGGGGAAAAATCCTACTTTGTAAGTCAAGAAGCAGTATTTTCTCATTACATGCAACTCCATAAATACGGGAAGAGAAATTGGCAGCAACTGTGTATATATAAATACACAATTAAAAAAATAAAATCATCCTTCATTTTAAACAATATATCTGTCATTTTTCAGTTTATTTGTCAAATAGCATTGGAACTGGCCAGCATTAAGCAATGTGGACAGTTCATAGTAACTGGACTATCAACCCTGAACATAACCTGAATGCTGTTGATAATCTAACTTCACCAAAATGTTTGGTAACAATAAATGTATCCACAGATCATTTTATAAAGGGAGCCACCAAAATAAAATGGGAGCCACTTTGAAACTTTCAGCTTTGTAGAGAGTTAACTTTAAATTATGGCTATAGCTATGGTTACATCTTATTATTTAAACCTGTAAAGCATATTAAAATCATTTTTCTTACCTTTCTGAAAGCAAATGTATAGTTTTCATTTGTTGAGTAAATGTAAAAAAAAAATAGCAAAAAAGAAAAGAAATGCAGAGGATTACAATATATATGGCCCTTTATGTGAGAAACATTAGTTATGTGACGTTCCCTTTTAAACAATGCATTAAAGGTCACACAGACTGAATAAAACACTACAGATACTTGCTGAATATAGCAATGAGCATATATTGCTTCTGCAATGCTTAATGGAGAGATAAGAAGAGCATTAATAGACATTGGGGATACTTAACATGAATGAGAACTGATCTATAATAGCATCAAGATCTAATTCTACTGCACTGCAAACCTTTATGACTGAGATTCAGCATCTCATTTTCTTGTAAACTGACTACTTGGCACACAATCTCAGAGTCAGATCAAAAACCTTATCTAGGCAGAATGCTAATGATAGTGAGAAGTGGAGAAACAAACTTTATGCATGGATAACAGGATTTTCCTTTTTAAATGTATACAATAAAAGGACAACTGGTGTTTTCAAAACCACAATCTGTTGTGCGGATACACAGTACCTCGTCTCCCCTCTGGACATGTCCAAACCAACGCTGCCTTGATTCTAGAACTCCACAATGTCCAACCTGATCTGAATGGGAACATGCTCGTTTCTAATCCTGTCCATCCTTATTAATCCCAATGAAAATCTCAGCATTTTTAACTTGCCAGCTCCAGCTCTGCCTATACCATAGCTGACCATAGCTGGTCTACTGTCCTGTAAGCCTTCCCTTTTACTCTTTCTGTTACCCATATGTCACAAATTATTCAATCCACTCTTCTCCACCCATTCCAACCTGCCTGAACTCTATTCTTCACCTCTCTTTCACACTCCCCATTACTCTGAACTTTTGATCCCAAATAATTAAATTCCTCCACTATTGTCTTTTTCCTACTCACTTTCATTCCTCTCCTCTCTAGAGTATATCTCCATCTCTATAGGTTAGAAGGAAGGATCTTTGCCCCCATTTAAATCTCAGACATTTAGTTTGGTGTGTTCTTGACTGTTGAGCTGAGAATGGACACCATGTTCAGAAAGAAGATTTTAGCAGATTATAAGTCTGGTAAGGGATTTAAAAAGATCTCAAAAGAATTTGCAATCAGCCGGAAAATAGTCTGCAAGACTAACAAAACAACTGCCAACATGCCCATGTCTGGCAGTCCAAGCAAGTTCACCCCAAGAGCAGACCGAAAGATGCTAAAAAGAAGGTTTCCAAAAACCCTAAAATTTCATCACTTTACCTACAGCAGTAGGTACATTTTTGTTTATATATTTTGTTTAAACTAAAATTTGGTTACACAAATCCAAGCTCATTGTGCTTCTTTCACAACTTCATCCTTTCATTGTATTAACATTCAGCATTCTAGTCATCCAGTCCTTGGTTTAGCCAAATGAATCCCAGATGAATAGGCTGCCATGAGATACCCTTGAGCAAGGTACCATCCCTATCACTGTATCTTGCTGTCAGTTGTTTTTTTAATAAAACCAACTTCTGTTCTTAGGACAAAATATGCACACAAAAATATTTTTTCAAAAAATGCACAAATTGCAAAAAATGATTGTTCATTCATTCAGAATATCATGGAAATATATATTAAGATGACTTAAATCAGTGGATTTCCCTTAAAAAACGAAAAATTGACCTTGAACTTTTATCTCAAAATTCAAGTTATGCTCCATCATAATCTTAAAATGTTATGTTTTTACAGGGCACACACACACACGCACGCACGCACGCACACAAACATGCACACACACACACACACACACACACACACAATATGCCAGGGAAAATGCACTGTGACATTTTGAAGTACAGGTATAAAATGACAGTTCTATTATGTCCTTTCACAGTTTTAATGTGAGCTTTTTATGGTTGTAAGCCGACCCCAAACCCTTCGGCTTTATCTTGTCTGTTGAGCTTAAGGTAACAACCCCTAAACTGTCCTTCATGAGCCTGACTCCCCTTCCAGCCCAGCCATATGTTTAACTGACAGTGTAGACTGCTTGGCCACTTTGAATCAACTCAGCTTTGACTCAACCATGGCTTTATTTCATTATTATTCCTATAATATTAATCCTATGAGTTCTTAGCAATTAATTAAGTACAGATTTTATTTACATCCCTTCTGTGAAGACAATAAATCTGCATATGGCCTTGGTGTTGTAAAGCAATGTCTAGCCAATTTTGGAGTGTAATTATACAAGATTTATTTTTAAGAATCATGCTCATTTTACTCAGTGTTTCTTGTGTAGTGAGTCATAAAGCTCATGAAGAAGGCTGAACTCTTAAGGTGGGCAATATGAAAAAGCATGAACAATGTAATGTAAAGGTTCTAGGTTGAACCTCCATTTACAGTCACTAGTGGACTCTTTTACTGAAACTCATGCTTACTGGAAGTCATCTCTATACAGGGTTTTTCTCTCTCTTTCTTTCATTTTTATTTCTGGTGTCGAATAAGGGAGGATGGGTTCCCCTTTTGGGTCTTGGTTCCCCCCATGGTTTCTTCCTCATGTTTGGGGAGTTTTTCCTCACCTCTGTCGCCCTCAGCTTACCCAACTGGGGCTAGGACCCAGATTCTGTAAAGCTGCTTTGTGACAACAACAGTTGTAAAAAGCGATATATAAATAAAGTTGACTTGACTTGACTTGACTTTTAGGTAGAACCTTGTTAAAGAAAATTCATCTTATCAAATTCCATTAACCTGTTAAAGATTTTTCACTCACACATGGAATCTGGGTAGTCTTTACTGTATGTAAGGCAGAATTTTATTTGCTAATAACTCTTAAATGAAACCTAGGTTTTCTAGTGTGAAAGGCATTTCCTTTGGAAACTACAATCAGTCTGCCAAATAAAGTTCTAAATGTGTATATAAATTTACATCGAAATATTTTATATGCTGCTGTGTATTATGCTTTATTCAGAAAGCAGTTCAGAATTAAATGCTCAGGTGAAATAACTTTAACGTGAGTGGGCAAGTCTTAACTGATGTCACTAACTTTAATGCAAGTGGGCAGGGCTTAACTGGTGTCAGTTACTGTTGGTTAGGTGTTGTCATTTGTATTCACAAATGCATACTAGAGCAGTATGTTTCTGGCCACAAACATTTAGATGAATATAGTGCTAGATTATATTGCAAATCATAATACATATTTGATTGTATAAACCAAAATCTTTCCAAAAAACAAAAGTTTTTGTTAACATATTCACTTAAACAGATGCTCTGGCAAATTATTGGTCAGGCTTATGTCTTGATGAAAAGAATAAAATATTTGCGCTTGGCAGAAGTTGTGGTATGGGCTGCTATGAGTGTAAATAATGACATTCAGACATCGATTTGTCTCATTTCTCTATGCTTAATCCTGCAAGACTCCTTCAACTATTGCTTTTGTAATTAATCCTTGACAAGTACGGACCCAATCCATAATATCCAATAATATCCAAATGGCTTCTACGATAATTGCTTCTCTGTCTAATTATACCACATTGATTGTCTTCCCTGTCTAGCCATAGCTTAATCAAGGACCTTTTTAATGCTGTATGGAGCCAGAGTTGGAGTGCATTAACTAATGCCCAGGTCAAAGAACTAAAGACATTGTAAAGGCAAAGCTGCTTTTGGTTCTGATTCTGACCCCTGGTTCTGTGTGTGTCTATGGGACGGCACAGTGTCACTGACAAAGACAATGGGCTTGATAAAGTCTTGGGGTGAAAGTAGGTGCTGTGTCAGCATGGTTGCTTTAAGCTCCTGAGCATGGTGGGCCTGCATACAGATCAATAGAGTGATCAAATGAGCAGCGTGCCCACCCAGGCAAGTAAGCACACCTGCTCCAAATGTTCAAGCATACACACACTAAAACCTAAGTGCCACTCTTTCCACTCTTTGTGCACCAAACAACAACATATTTTGTTGTTGACATTTGTATGGTGTTTTTTTTTTTTTGGGCACCATTTGAAATGCCACCTGCTGTTTATGCTCTGTGTTCACTTCATGACAAACAGTCCAATAAAAATGTTCAAAAATTACTGCAAAATTGACAAATATTACACTACACTTTCAGAAAAAAAGGTACTGCGCTCTCACTGGGGTAAGATCCTCAGTGGTATGTCTTATTTACTTTAAGCTGAAGGATTATTTTCACACAGTTGGACCAAATAGGTCCAAAGTTATTCTTCTTGTTCTTCTCCTTGCAGCTGCTCCCATGCCTCTTCCTCCTACAAACCAACTGCCTGCATGTCCCCTCTCAAAATTTTCATAAACTTTCTCTTCTCCTCTTGCCTGGCAGCTCCATCCTCAACATCCTTCTCCCAATATACTCCTTATCTCTCTTCTGCACATATCCAACCAAATGCAACCTTGCCTTTCTGACCTTGTCCCTAAACTTGTTCTTAATCCTGTTCATCCCAACACAAATTGAAGCATCAGCCACCTGCCTTTTCATCAGAGCCACTATCTCCAAATTGCATAACATAGCTGGTCTCACTATGGTCCTGTGAAAAAAATTCCTTTCACCCTTGCTAGAATATGTTGGTCACAGGTCATTCCTGCCATCCATCCCAACTAGCCTGCACTCTCTTTTTTTACATTTATGGCATTTATGGCATTTAGCTCTCTTCTTCATCTCTCTTCCACATATCTTGTTGATCCGTTGACCCGCAAAATTTTAAACTCCTCGACATGGTATCCCTGCATCCTAACCACTCTGCTGTCCTCACCTCACTTTCACACTATATTCTGTGTGTCCTACTGACCTTCATTCCTCTCCTCTCTAGAGCATATCTCCACCTCTCCAAGGTGTCCTTAATTTGCTCCCTACTCTTTCTACAGATCAGTGTCATCTGCAAACATCATGCTCCATGGGAATTCCAGTATAATCACTTTGTCAACCTGTCCATCACCACTGCAAACAAAAAAGGGCTCAGTAATGATTCTCGGTGTAATCCCACCTCTACTTTAAATGTATCTGCCACTCCTACTTCAGACCTCACCACTGTCAAACTGCCCTCATACATTTACTGATCTCCTCTGACATACTTCTCTGCCACTCCTGTCTTCTTTATACAATATCACATGTCCTCTCCAGACACTCTGTCTTATGTATTTTCTAAGTATTTTCTCCATCAACTTCAACATCAACATCAATCTCCATTGAATCTGGAGTATTGCGTATTGGCATGGAACCATTATTGCATCATTGCTGCTTGCTAATTATGACCTCTTTTCTTAAGCTATCTTCCACTACTCTTTCCCAAACCTTCATGCTGTGGCTGATCATCGTTAGCCCTCTAATTACTTCAGCTCTGCACAATAGCTTTATTCTACACTTCTTCTCCACTCTAAAAACACCCTCTACCTTTTCAAGATTGTGTTAAACAACCTGGCTAGAAACTCCACTGCCATCTCTGCCACCTCCATGCCCACACAGCCTTTCATTCTTTTGACTGGTACTGGCTTAGGACCGGTACAAAGAAATACACTGGCTTGTGCATTGGTAGTGCCTGGGTTTAACAATGAACTTATATAATCAGCTTTTCCTGAACACAATTTCCACATTTAAAGCTCAAAATTCAAATGTTGTGAACCCAAAAAGTGAACGCTGTTACAGATCTGCTGAATAAAAGTGTGGAAACAATAAGCAGGTCCATTACAGCTGATTCTTGTCTCAGCTGATTTCAAACCCAAGTACCAATACCTTTAAAAACAGGTCACTTCTGGAGTTATGCTGTTCACAAGGAAGTCAATATGTGTGTGTGTGGGGGGGTTACCTTCAACCTTATTAGACATAAGGAAAACTTGAGGCAACCAACCAAGCTAGCCCCCACTGCACAGTCAGAGCAAAGCGCCACCTACCATGACACAACACTGAACATAGTCAAGAAAGGAGAAAGGGCAAGCCAGAACTAAGAGATTACAATAGATGGGACTTCGTTATATGTATGTGGTCAAACGTTGCAGACCAAGTAGACTAAGCTGTCTGTACTTTACTGTACCTGGCTTTGTAAAGTATTGTATTATTTTTGTTTATTTGTTTTTTTTCTATCACTTCTTTCACACCTATAATGGATAATACTATTCTCTTTTGATTGTAAAGATAAATATTTATATACAGTACAGTGCAAAAGTTTTAGGCAGGTGTGGAAAAAATGCTGTAAACAAAGAATGCTTTCAGAAATATAAATAATGATTGTTTATTTTTATCAATTTACAAAATGAAAAGTGAGCGAACAAAAGAAAAATCTAAATCAAATCAATATTTGGTGTTACTACCTTTTGCCTTCAAACCAGCATCAATTCTTATGGCCCCCACAGAGCCCTGATCTCAACATCATCAAGTGTGTCTGGGATTACATGAAGAGAGAAGGATGTGAGGAAGCCTACATCCACAGAAGATCTGTGGTTAGTTCTCCAAGATGTTTGGAACAACCTACCAGCCGAGTTCCTTCAAAAACTGTGTGCAAGTGTACCTAGAAGAACTGATGCTGTTTTGAAGGCAAAGGGTGGTCACACCAAATATTGATTTGATTTAGATTTCTCTTTTGTTCATTCACTGCATTTTGTTTATTGATGAAAATAAATGATTAACACTTCCATTTTTGAAAGCATTCTTTGTTTACACCATTTTTTCCACACCTGCCTAAAACTTTTGCACAGTACTGTATATAAATATATTTATTTAAATATATAGAATAAGTACTTTTGTATGATAAATGATAAGGGAAGGTTTACAGGAAAGGAGTGAGACCAGTTTACAGTGTAATCTTTAAAATGATAAAAATCTAAGATTGCTGTTGTTTTAAATTTTAAGGTAGGTTTTTGGAACCTGCTGTATTTGAAGATTTCTTCCATCAGCCTGTAAAGAAGTCCTGTGTTTCTAGGGTCGAGGAACAACTTTGCTGCAAAAGCTCCCAGAAGCATTTTCTTGCAGTTAGAATATACAAATTACAGTTAGGATGGATATGTTTCCACAGAAGCAATGTGGCTGCTGCTGTGTAAGACATTAAGAGTCCAGTGTCATTACGATGCTTAGATTCATTACACTGGTTGCCCTGTCCATAAGGCAGTTTGCTGTAAGGTGTGGGAAGTATAAGAGAGTTTTTCCTTGCCCTAATGTACCAGTCTTGGTCCCCAGAGCCAACAGATGGAGGTGGGATGCAAAGATCAATAATGTCTTATCAGGCCAACCAGTGAGACGAATAGAATGGTATTTGCTCGGCAGCCACAACTTAGTCTTGAGCTGTTTACCTGCCTGCAATAGCAGCGGGGGCTTCTCTCTCTCTCTCTCTCTCTCTCTCTCTCTCTCTCTCTCTCTCTCTCTCTCTGTCACAATCACTCAATGTCTTCACGTTTTAAATTCCCTCTCCCTTTCCATCCCTCCCTACCTAGCTTTCCTGTCTGTCTTGCCAACATTTGATCTCCCTCCTTTTCTACAAACAGCTGCTTTGCCCCACACAATGAGCAAAGCAAGCTATTATTTCCACATTTTTTTAAATACATATTTTATATATTTTCTGTTAGGGCCTGGTTTGTGATCTGTTTAACTGACCTACATATTAAAGCTTATTCTAGTGGTCTTTACACATTACACATTACACATTACACAATGCACAGCAGTAAATGTCTTTGCAATATTTTGAAAATACATCCAGTGGTCACTACACTTAACATTATGGTGAAAACAGGGTAAGCATGATGGATGTATGAGTGTGGCTTCATAATTAGGTTAGCATCAACCAGATAAAACTGCCAGCTGCTCACCTCTGTTTTGTAGCTGGTTTTATAACTCAGTTCTACAACTGGATATTACTTGTGGCAAACACTCTTATCCAGAAACTTACAGTTCAGTCATGTTACAGATGCAGGAGGAGCAGCATTAGGAGTCTTGCCAAAGGTTTCATATGGGTTAAGTAAGGAGAAATGAAGTGCAGCAAAGTGGTTCATTAAATTTAACTCATTACATCAAAGTGGATCAATGGGCAGCCACATGCTACACCTGGCAAGGAGTGGTAGGGACAACCCTTTTACAAAAGGGTATCTCAAGGTAACCTGCTGGTTAGGAAAAAAGGGTTGGTTGAAAATTGGTTGAAAAAAAAAGCTGTTAAGAATAACTTTTTTCATTATCTTTATCTTCTTGAAGTAAATGTCATATGGTAATATTCCACATGCATGTGTTGTTATCGTGGACACTTTGCATTTAAATAATAAGGTTTTAGGCAAACAGGTTGTAGTTTTCACCAGATTTTTGTTTTTTTAACTTCTTGAGTCTTGTTCACGTACCATGGATAATAAAGTTATGTTCTTGATCCCTGGCTCCGCACTGACGTCCTATCCACACCACAGCAGCGTTACACTGTGCTGTCACATTCTGATTACATGTTAACTTTCCACAATCACAGCAAGTGCAGCTACTGTATGTTACAAGAAGGAGAGATCTCAGAACTCTTTCCATCAAAGGTGTAAGTTCTTATCCCACCTTGGAGGAGGAAAAACAAGAAAATGTTTCTCACAAATACATTTTTTGTAAATTTGTTAGTACAATCTAGCAATAGGAACATCCAGGGAGAACCAAAATACATTATGGGCTTAAATGTGCACATGTGCAAAATGTAGTAAAAACTAAAGATGAACTTTTAGATGGATGTCACTTCTGGAGAATCAAATTATTGTGGTAAAAAGCACAGTAAGAAATCAGTTTCACTAATCTAAAGCTGGACCAGTAGTGAACCCTGAGGTATTCCTGAGCAAGGAATCATCCCCAACACTGTGCTTAGGGTTCTAGATGTAGAGAAAGCATTTTGTTGTGGTTAACTGTGTGCTGTAGTATGTTCACAATGGCAATTAGTCACTTTCACTTAATGAAGATAGCATTTCTGAGAGATGGTTTTCAAATAAACCACCATTTATTCAAAACTTTTAACCTCGACCCATTGTAATAAAGACTTCCTCCCTCATATTCACCCCAGAGAGAGTTCTGACAGCTGATGTTCATAGCAGTCAGCTTTTATTAATGTTTATATAGGTTTATGACAGTTTTCATGAAAGGTGCCATGTAATCTTATCGTTATGTCATATTATAAATGTGAAGCAGCCACAGGTATGAAACTCTCCTACCCATTGACTTTGTATGAAAATGGACCAATGCCCTTATGTGTCAACACTTTATATGAATATTTATTTGTTAAGGCTTTAAGGTATCTCTTTGAATGAGATATCTTATGGGACAGCAGGGGAAAGAGGTCACCAGAATAAATATAAAACATCTTCTTTTTCAGTTTTTCATCAAAAGGGATAACTGTGCACAGCAGATTGAACTGTGGTCTCTCAAACATTATCTTAATATCTACTGCATTGATATTCACACAGAAGCCAGCTGCCAAAGGCCATTTGCCAGTCAGCGGTCACAGAGATAGAGTCAGCCATGACGTGTCATCTTGGAATGTAATTGCATCCATCTGGTTTAGAATAAATAAAATACTGAAGGAGGATTAGCTGACATGAGAAGGCAGCTCTCTTTATTAATTTGTCAATCCCACCTTTTGAGGAAATATCACCAGGGACTATGACGCCTGCGTCATGTGTACAAAGGTCATACCCTTTTTCCTTCTGAGCTTTGCTTGATTTCCATGGGCACCAGAACAAAGTGAAGCAATTCACCTTTTCATCAGGAGACTGGCTTGAGCTATCAAAAATAAACAAATACATTTAAAAAAAATGATCTGCCTTGTTATATTTTTCTTAATTTTAGCAGTAGAGATATAAATACATATTTGCCTTTGTGAACATTTAGGCAGTCTCCAGATACATTTAAACAGATGCTTAACAGTAGCTAGATTTTCATCCACACACCTTTGAACAAATATTTTGTTTGAGATATTAGATTAAAAAGAAACAAAATGTTTATTTGATATTGTTTTTTTTTTTTGTTTTTTTTGCAGATTAGCAAAAACATTATTAGTGGCAATAACATTACATTATTTCTGGCAATAAATTTGGCAAATTAATGTTCCTGCAAAAATAGGCATAATGTACTTAATTAAAGGCAGACTACATTTTTCATTTGAAGAGCATAATTATTCCCGTTTAAATGCATTTGTTGCAGTGTGATTTGACATCTGTATTACTTTTGAAACTTATCAAACTATTCCCTCTGGGGAAAATGTCTCAAGTAATACATTTGCCATTGCTCACCCAAACTCTCTGTTCTTTTTTGAGCTGCTCCTTTGAAAGTCTATGCTGTGTCCTCCTGGTAATCAAAATTACAGTAGCATGAATAGTTAAAAGGCAATGCTCTGACTGTATATTGGCCTCGCTAAATAATTGAGAAGGCAAGTGACATTTTATTTGACATTTTTGAAACTTTGTCCAACCACTGTAGGATGCTTTCAGTGCATCTAAGCACAAATCCCCCAAAGGAAAGCTCTGTTCATATTATCAAAGTGGGAGATGTTCATATTATAAAAGCTTTGAGGGATTACAGTCATTTCTTCTTTCACAGACACTTTGCAAAAAGGAATCAATTAATCTTATTCACTCGGTTACAATCGGATGTGGTCCAATACAATCAGCTGCTTAGCTGAAATACTGCAGAAGGACTCCTTGGATAATTATTTTAAAGGGCTTGAGATTATCCATTCGACAGACTTTGGATGTAATGGATGGCTAACAAAGCTGGATTAATTGGGAAAAAAAAACAAACACATTCAGTGAACAAAAGGCATTTGGCCCGATATCGGCTTTCTTGGCAGTGCTCAAAGGCTTTTGCTTTTGTTATGCCATTTTTCAAGAGTTCAGACCAACTGGATTACCAGAGGACTCTTTAACATCCTGAGAAAGAAGCAACTGAAGCAGTTCTTAGCCAACATTTAAGAGTCAAAGCTTTGTTTACCTCCTGTCTTCACATCATTTAGCAGCAATATGACCCTAAAGAAAGAAAATGAGCTTTGACAAGATTATTCCATTTTATAAGGGCCTTGGGAAAAGTAATATACAGCATGTGGAGAGTGGAAAAAGATGAGAACGTCTTGCGCACAAGCAGGAGCCAGCTAAGCACTTAATCTTCAATGCTGAGAGAATACTAACGATATACTAATCGTCCTCGACCTTGACATGGTGCAACAAGGTCACTGGGGAGCTGAGGCATTTGCAAGGCTTTGAACTAGTGGTGGAGATATCTTGAATAATTAGTAAAGTGAAAGGCGCTGGGCGTGTACTTGCTCTTGCCGCCTCCCCCAGAGGGCTATACCTGCCTCTTCTGCCATCCACCGGGTGATGTTTTATTATGATGAGCTGGGGTCAGCCGTCTGGGCAGAACTGTGAGTGTGTGTGTATGTGTGTGGCGCAGCAGGCTCGACGCCATAATTAAAACACGTTTATCTCCGGATGCTGTGGAAGGCTGGCTATTATTCAACTTGCCATGAGGCTGAATTGAGTCAAGTGCTCAAGAGACCCATTTGCTTTGTGTTTTGTAAGGTTTCAGCAAAATAAAATGGACTGACCCCTGAGGCACTTACTTTTTTTCATCAGAAGGAATTATGCCCATGATTTTTGCCAGGCTTAAATTCGTTCATGCATCCTATAACTTTTCTCTTTCAAGTGCTTCGAAAGGTATATCAAGCTGACCTGCTCTGTTGATTTCAATGAGATGCCTAGAATTTTAGATCACAAGAATTGTGCATAGATCATCTGTCATTGAGCATACCTTTTTCATAATAAATCTTTCCAGTTTCTTATATTACATTAATGATATTTTGGTGTCACTGCTTGGACTGGACCCTAAGGTCAGTTGTTCATGTTCATTCAAATTGTATTCAAACCCTAACTGTAATCCATGGCCTTTGAATGCTGTAGCATTAACTGTTCCTCCTCCACCAAACTTAATTATTGGCATGGATGCAATGCAGTAAGTAAAATTCTCCTTCCTTATGTGCATCAGCTCTTGGCATTTTCATTCTTTGGGTTTGTCTCTGGTCATCAAATGAGAATCTCCAGTGCATAGCAGAGAGTTATATGAGCAGGCAATATGATTAAATTATGAAGCAAAGCACTGAGCTTTCCATAAATAAGATTTAAACCTATTATTTAAACTATCAATGTACAATAGCATGGAAGGAGATACATGCTGTCCTGCTACACCTGATAATTAAACAACTCAAAATCTTTACCAAATAAATTACCCAACATCTATAGGAAATTATACATAAAAAATATACCATTTAACTTTGTACTTGAGATAAATAGTATCAAACAGTTGAGGCAGCTTAAGGAAAGCAACTGCAGTCTCCGAAGGTGGTCAGTGCTCGAGAGCCTTTTGCTATCCTGATGCCCAGTGAAGCTACTAAAGCCGGTGTGGCACAACGGTTCCTCCGCCCATAAATTCAGCCTATGATCCCAGCAGGCACCGCCCCTCGCTGGCCCCTGAGGCGCTGCAAGATCAATCCAAGGTGGAGTGGCCGCAAGCCTCAGCAGCTTTTGTGCTGCTTTAAGTGCAAATGGAGGAAATCAGCAGGGAAGCAAGAGGGTCACTATGGTGAGGGGGTTACTGACAGGGTACTGTCTGACTGAATAGGAGGAAAGCAGTGTGTTGAAGTATGAGGTTTTTATTAAGTCTAGGTGACTTTCCATGCAATTTATTGATTATGATTAAATGTCTGCTTTTATGCTCACAGTTTATTTTCTGAAGTTATATACCAATAATAAAGTTTATTTACTTCATCTTTGTCTCTTTTATGTATAAACGGACTACAGCAGCTTAATACAATGTCCCTTAATTACAATATTCACAATATTCATTTCACAATATTCACTGTGCACAATACTGCAACATGCTAATAAGCCTCTGTCCAATATATATATAAAAAAAAAAAAAAGAAAAGAATATATATATATATATATATATATATATGTATATATATATATATATATATATATATATATATATATATATATATATATATATATATATATATATATATATATATTATTAGTATATATTAGTATATATTAGTATATATATTAGTATATATATATATATATATATATATATACACTATATTGTTGCCCCCCTACTGAAAAAAATACAGAAAATCAAAAATACTTAAAATAATGATCAACTATGAAGTGACATTTAATGGATGGACATGGAATGGAATTAATGGACATTTTTTGAGAACAATTAAGCACTCAGATCTTCCAAGCAATATTTTAAGTCTGTAAAGTGCTATTCATGCCAGCTCTCATATATTCATAGAATTTTCAAAAATGTAGTAAAATTGTCTTTATTTTGTTGACAGGACATGATCCAACTTAAGCTAAATATTATGTTAACGTCAAAGAAAGTGCAGTGTTTTTTTTTTTTTTCTACTGAATATTGCTGTTACCATCGTTAGATGTCCAATTAACTAAACCCCATATTTGTTTGTTACAGATGGGGGTCCGTGCCGAACAACCTACTGTGGAAGAGGCAGGGAGTGTGTGGTCAGGGAGCTGACAGGCCAGGTGGAGTGTGTGTGCCAAGAGAAGTGCCACAGCTCGTTTGTACCCGTCTGTGGTTCTGATGGGCATTTCTATGAGAACCACTGTGAGGTGTATCGAGCAGCCTGCATGCAGAAGAGGAGGATCTATGTCATACACAGCAAAGACTGTTTCTTCAAAGGTAAGCTTGTAATGAAAGATCTATTGCTGGTTCCTCATCACAGTAACAAAGCAAAATTGCTCTCTTGTTCTCCCTCAGGTGTTCTTTTGTTGCCTGTAATCTTATTGATACATGCTTGTAACTTAAGTGAATCCATCGTTTTTCAATGAGACCAATTTTCAACACTGTTAAAGACAAGTATTATCGACTGCCGTCTCTTTTGTTCTCATAGCAGCTGCGAGTTTTTGAGCAAACAGTATCCAGTTCTAGCACATAGGAAAAAGTTATATAAATGATAAGTATAAATGGAATAAGTATTTAAGTATCAGAATATTTAAACTTAAATTTATAAACACAAAACTGGAAAAGGGGAAAATGAGACATTTTGTGCCAAGAAATGCATATAAATGGATGAATGTGTGATTATGTTTCATTAATAGGACATATATCAACATGTTTAAGACAACAGGACATCAACACTCTGCCACAACAATGCCCTCTTGGCATTAATTTAATGTCAGATAAAAAGCTGTTATGATGATGGTTTTGGTCCTATCTGAAATCAGGCCTATGGATGTCTTATTTATGTGGCTAAAGGTGACCCTTACTCAGACTATCCCAAGGTCATGGTCGGCCATGAAAATAGAAGTTCAGTATGATCCTCTTCCACATAAATAATAATAAACTTCCATGCATTTGAAGTGCCAAAATGCAGAACCATGCCACAAGGTCTTGGAAGGTCCATATGCATGAGCAGCGAGCAATATGCTGAGAAGCTCTGAGGCTTTCAAATTAGAGAGCAGGGGGGAAAAAATTCCTGCTTATTTCTAGTGGAATTCGTGCATGCTTAATCCAAATTAGGCAGGTGATCTCTCACTATATTACACATCGTTGCTTTCCCAGAGGGCCCTGAAAGAGAGAAGCACCCTAAAAAGTAAATGAAAGGCTTGTTCAGTTTGTGTCCAGATGTATGTAAGTTGTCTCCTTGATATGACGCTTTACCCAGTAACCATAAATAACCAACCATTTGCCCCAAAATATTACATGCATCACAATAAGTGAAGTGAAAAATTGTTATTGTGAGACACAGCACTACACAATGAATTCCAACCTCTGCTTTTCTCTGCTTCACCCATTCACACACATGCAGCAGGGGGCAGCCATTTAAAGCGCCTGGGTAGCAGTGATGGGTACAGTACATTGCTCAAGGGTACCTCAGGACAGCCTACTGGTCAAAAACCCATGACCATCCAGTTCTGGGGCTTAGTCCCTAACAGCTAGGCCACTGCTGCCCCCACAAGGGGATGATATGTGTGGAAGGCATTCTTTCTATGGTTATTAACAATTATTTATGAGAGTACCACCTATCTCAAGTTGGGTATCAGTATGAACAGAAATTTGGGAAAATTAGTCCATTCCACTTTTGCCACAAATCTGTTCTGAAATGGCACAGCAACTTTTTGTAAAACATAAATATGGAGTATTTATATATAAGTCACCATACTTGAAAATGTAACATTGTAACTGTAAGTGTGAAAAAGTGTAGGAAAGTACATATATAGAATATATTACAAAAAAAAAAAAATCTCTAAAGGTCCATATCAGGTAAAACTTTTCTATAGTGAAAAATATTTCAATTGAATCCCAAATCCAGACAGTTTATATATGGAAACATATAACAGCCCATTTTGAATACATTTGAATTTGAAAAGCCAAATTTTTATATAAACCCATCAATACAGATTACAGCCACCCATTCACACTGCAGTTATAAGCAAGGTTTCAGTCTAAACTACTTTTTGAATAAGAGCAGGGGTCAATTACATGGTTGGATGCCCAGTTAAGGGTTTAACTCTTAAGTACAGAAAAATGTGGAAAAACTAAATGAAACCTAAGAAAAGACTTCTTAACTGTAAATGGACCATTTCTATTGGAGGATTCAACATAAAGTGTTCTCACTTTGTAAGCAACAGCGATTCAAATTATGTAAAAAATAAAACTTATAGAAAGAACAAACATGCAAATACAAGGTTTTGTTCCAACAATCTGACAATAGAAAAATTGTAAACAATTTTAAAAGATACCAAGATATCAAGAATGTGCCAGAATCAGTACTATGAAAGAAAAAGTTGTATCATGCCATTTCAACTGTGTTCTTATTTTTGAGATATATATATATATATATATATATATATATATATGTATATATATATAATAACATATCATGACTTGTATAGTGTTTGTCTGGTTGTGTGTTTTGCTTTTCATAAGTGCAAGCTATAAAAATAGTCAGGTCTTCAGGGAAAATGTTGCTGAACTTGGCAAAAAGGTGGTCCTATTTTGTTAACTTTACTGAAAGGTCCTAGTTATCCTATGACTGCACACATGTGCTTCTTCTTTTTTCTCCTCTTCCATTTTGGAAAAGATGAGACCATGAGGAAATTTCACATCTAATACTTTACATTTCTTTCTGTTTTTGCTTAAAACACTACATATGAGTTCTTATGACCACTACCAATTCTGATTTCTTTATATTTTTTTATACATTGGATGATTTTTATTTTAACTTAAAGAACATATGACACACAATAACAAATTTGATAAATCTCATCATGAATTACATTCCTTGCGCTTGAAAGTGCCAAAGTGGCATTCAAATATGAACAATGTTTCCTTTTTTAACTAACATTAATCAAATAAAGTGACCAATAGAAATTAATAGCCTTTGTACTGTCCCATAAAGAGTCTATACTATCTCAGATTCTATAAAGTCCTGAATAGTGTTAATACTCTGCTGACAGAGTTTATACTGGCCTGAACAGTGTTTTTACCAACAGTACAAAAATTCAGCCCAACCTTTTACCATCACCTTACTGATAATATAATTACCAGTGTGTTTTAGAATAATCATAATCACAATTATCATATATATTGTTAATATACATAGATTATTTTTGTCTCTATTCATCCAGTTTAGATATCTTAAAGGTCAGTGGCTGGTTTCATCACAGCAGGTCCATGTTCTGTTATTGCAATGACAATCTGTTCTCCCCTGTAGCTCTTTCTCACTCCCTCTCTCTGTCCTTTCCTTTTTTTTTCTACATCCCTGGGTAGAAATGGTGATGAGAGAGGGACTGAGGGCTATTGATCCATCCTTCAACCCCAACTCCCTCTTCTTTTTAAATTGGGATTCTCCTGTTTTCCTTTGAATAGGGGAAATGAAAAAAAAAATCTTTCAGCACATGGGTTTTTGATGCCAGTGGTAGGACATTGCAGATGGCTATTCAATACTATTGATGAAAGTTTTGACTTTTAGCTAGCAGTCCTAAGGGGGTACAAGATTTTTTCTACCCAAAAAATAGGATCTACAATTGTAGAATCTTTGCCACTCTTTTTTTTTTTTGAGTGTCACTTTTTTGTTATCATTCATTCCTTTTTATGATCACACAAAAATGTATAATCTTTTTTTTACCTCATCATCTGAAAAACTAGCACTTATAGTTTATTTCCTAAGTGTTTTTGAAGAATACTTGATCGGTAGATACCAATACACACTACAATAGGAAATATATTTTGTAGATTTGTGTTAGATCATTGCTATTGTAGCTCACTTCAAGGAACATCTCAAACATCTCACACAGGACTTTATTTTATATTTTTTTAATGTAATTTAATTTAATTAATATATTAATTTAAAGGTGATAAGCTGCTAAATTAATGTTTTGAATTGCCTATTTCCTAGTGGTTAGGGCGTCGGCCACTTGATCGGAGGATCGGGGGTTCGAACCCCTTCCCAATAGGTTGCCCTGAGGTGCCCTTGAGCAAGGTGCCATCCCCGTCTCGCTCCTCCCTACAATGGGCTGGCGACCTGTCCAGGGTGCGTCCCCCGTCCTCGCCCTGTGTGCGCTGGGTTGGACGCCAGCACTCCCCCGCGACCCCGTTTGGGACGAGCGGCAGATAATGGATAATTGCCTATTTCATTAGATAATAAGGGTGTTTCAGCTAAAATTGTTTAATAGGCTATTTATCAGTTTCCATTAAATTAAACTACACAAAGTTCATAAAAAGTCCTCAAGGAAACAAGATAAACAAGAAAAATGTAGGATGTGGGCCCTTTAACATTCAGCTTGGTTTATAATGCAAGTGCTTAAAATGCTCATTATTGAAATACCAAATTGATGAAACAACAAAGGTGCTTTCACAGAATTTAAAATTAGCTGTCATTTAATAAGTTAAAATTATTGTGCATTTTAAGAATGACCTCTAATTAAACTTCTTAATATAATATCTCTTTCTATGAAAAAAAAGTATTTGTAGTATTTGTTAGTATTAAAAAGTAGCTGCATCATGATTCAAGTTTGTTTAAAACTTGCCCGCTTGAAGAAAAAAAAAAAAGACATAAAGTCATGGCATCACACATCCATTCAAGCTTTCATCTCTGAAGTGGCACTGCAGCTGTTTGGCTGCTGAGTCTGGCTCTCAGCGGGAGGCCTGTGAAGTTGGAAACGACTTGACCGCTCCGTCCCATTTCACCGGCATCTAGCCTGCCCCCAAGAACAGCACAAATTAATCATTGCTGTTGCGGTGAAGTTTTCAAGAGGTTACAAGAGGACCTATGTCTCAGTGACACATCTTCTAATGATCAGACTCAGGGTGTTGGTGGGTTTATTTGTCAGGGGGCAGGGTATTGCTCACCCTGGCCAGGGGGCTAGGGGTAGCGCAGTTTGATTTGTTCTTATAACAGCTACTCAGTTTGAAGTCTGGAGTGTGGGTCATAAAAGCTAGCTAGCTTTCTTTCTTTCTTTCTTTCTTTCTTTCTTTCTATCTTTCTTTCTTACTGGATCACTCTCAACACCACAACTTCTCCTCAAATTAGTGAAGAAATGCATGTTGTCCTTACTGGACTCTTTTTAATTATTACCCATTGTTTAGAAGCTTTTTAGCCCGATTAGTATAGAAATATGTCCCTGATTGACAAATTAATAAGCTGATATCAATTACAGTGTGTAATGAACAGTTCATAAGCTTTAAATGTCTTTATGTGCTCCTAATGCCTATTACATATACCAAGTTTAAGGTCCCAAACAGAAATCAGCATTATAATAGTCATGGAAATTGCATAAATAGAAGCGTCTTATAAAGAAAATTTCTAGACTGCACCTGAATCATAAACCCCTTGTTGTCTTAGACAAATATCCTAGTCACATAGCCACTTATACCTAGTTCACATAGTGAGAAACTTCCTGGAAAGATCACCAGTCTAGACACAGGGACAAAAAGGCTGACAGGCAATGTTAGTGACTTTGTTACTGTGGGAGGAAAGCAGCAGACAGCCCAAACAGAAAACAGAAAGGACCTTAAGCCACCCTGGATACTGAGGTGTCACAGTGCTGCCTACATTTTTAAACCCATATGAATATTACAACTCTTTGTAATGGCATGATGTCATACCTGTGATGTCAAATGCAAGTTCATTGCAGAGTGGAGTGTTCAGTTTCCCAAAGTCATGCAGAAAACTTTATCAGGGCCACAAACTGAAGTTCAGAGCCAGGTGTGGCAATGCCTCTCGTAACCAACCTCATTTTTTCTTGTTTTTCAGTTATTAACGAGCTTAGGAACATGCCCCATTCTTCTTTCAGCATTCCAAATACGAAGGGTTCCTGAGTCCCCTTGGTCACATGGTCACCTCATTAACTTGATTGGTCCCTAGAGATTCATTATATTAAAGTATTTGCTGTTTGAAATGGATGCTGTGTCCCAGTTATAAATGTCCCTTGTTCCTTCATTAGTCCCTTGCCTCATAAACATCAGTCTGAGCCCTTGGAGGGAGTGCATAAAGTTCTTTTGGACACCGGCTGGTGCATACTCAAGGATACTGCACCGTCGCTGACCCACAACAGCCATTTATTCTCACTATTGTGTTTTGTAATGGACTGAGACTGTGTGCAGAACAGCATCATACTGTGCAACTCAACTGAGAGAAATCGGAACAACTTCTTGTGAAGAATTATTAAGGCTATTAGAGTCAGCTTTAGGCATTGTGTAGGCTTGTGCTGGCAAACAAAGTTGCTTTTGTCAAGCGGCTTTAGCGAGAGCAGGCTTTAGGACTTCTCTTAGGAGGATCTTTAAAAACCGACCGCTATCACGCATTGAGCCTGCAGCCGTTGAGCAAGCGGATGAGTGCAACACAAATTGTCACTTTCAACGCATGCCCAATCAACTCATAAACAAAATAATCTCTTTTGAAAGCATATCCTTACAGCCAGCTAAGTGTCTCTGACATTTCTTTTATAATGTTGTTATCTCTCTCCATGCCTTTTCACTTGAGATGACAGCCTGGCACAATGTTCTGTCTGGGTCTTGGTTTCAATACATGGTTTTTGCCCAGCTAAGCTGTACTCTGCCCTCAAGCAATAAGATTTGAAATGGTAAATTGGAGAACAGTGCAATCTGAATGCCCTCTTTGGCAGAAAACTAGATTTTGTAAGAACTGAATTCTCGTACCGTAGAACATCTCTATGAACATATACAGTTCTTGTAATACTTATAGTACTTTTTAAGGATTAACTTATACATAAATAAAAAGAAATTTAAAAAGTTTTTACCTTGGTTCATGGGACTCAATATCAGCATTAATTTGAACCTCTGGATCAAGAGGTCCCAAGTTCGAATCCCATCTCTGGCACTACCTCCACTGGGTCCCTGAGCAAGACCCTTAACCCTGAGTTGCTCCAGGGGGGACTGTCCCTGTAATTAAGACATGGAAGTCGCTCTGGATAAGAGCGTCTGCTAAATGCCGTAAATGTAAATGTGATTATAAATAATGGGACAATAGGCTGTGTAGTTGTTTTTTCGATCAGGTTATATTGTGTTTTGATTGCTTAACAGAATAATTCTGCTTAAAAGGGCCCATTCCTTGAATTTTTTTCTTTTTCTTATGGTATGCAATAGTGAAGTCAAGTGCAGTGCTGCATGCCTCAATCTCTTTGTTTTTAAAGAATTTATGCATTGCAGAAATACATCATACCACCATTGGGAGTCCCCCTACAGTGATAAAGAAATAAAGAGGGTAATAAATACAGACAGAATACTCAGTTTCCATGCAGGAATATAAACCCACCTCAAAATGCTTGTTGTTTGTTAAACATCCCTCCCACCTTCAAGATCAAGTCAAGTCAAGTCAAGTAGGATTTTATAGTCATTTCAGCCATATACACAGTACATAGTGAAACGAAATAACGTTACTCCAGGACCGTGGTGCTACACACAAGACAACATCAGACACAAAATAAGACACAGACAACATAAGACACAACAGAGGACACAACATAATACACAAGACAAGGCAACAAGTGCAGACAACAGACAACAACAAACAGCACAACAGACAGTACATTCATTTGTAAGAGGGCCGCAGTGTTATAGAACAAAGCAGCCCAGGTTGTTGGGCAGTGTAACAGTGTGATGGAGCAGCGTTATCGGTAAAGTGCAATAAGAAAATAAATAGATAATGATGGAATAGAAGAATAATAGGTAAGGAGACATTAGTGGTTTCTACATCACGCAAAGGTGCTTTTCTTAATCTTTAAAGAGGAAAATTTCACTCTTGGGACATTTGTGGAACTGCTGTAGGAGGCAAGTAGGCATGTTTAGAACAGGTGAAGACACATTTTCATTTTTCATTTTGGTCAGAGTGTGCCTTTAAGCTCAATGTTATTACATATCGGCATCAAATAAAAATAAATGAACTCTAAAAAGCCCTGAAGCTCACTACCCAATGCTTTGTTTTTACTTCAGTTCAATGTGTCTTGATTTAAAGATGGCACAGTTTATTGAGAAAATTGTGACTGGTCTGGCTTTTGACAAACAGACATAACTTTAAATGATGGTCTTGTAAACTGTAGCCCTAATATGAACACTGGAAAAGGTTTTAGTTTGTTATGCCAAATAGAAAAAACAACCCTCAGCATGTTTCATATGGCCTCTCCCCTCACCAGCATAGCAGGAACCATTTCACTGATTTGAGAGTATCCCCTTGCTAACATGCTTACACAAATCGGATGAGGCAAGTATTGTTGTTTACTCATTTGAATGACACTTTACTGGATCATTTAACAATTCTTGTCTTGTTTGTATTTTACATAGTTTTAGGCAGGTGTGGAAAAAATACAAAGTGAGCGAACAAAAGAAAAATCTAAATCAAATCAATATTTGGTGTTACTCTCTTTTGCCTTCAAACCAGCATCAATTTTTACGGCCCCCACAGAGCCCTGATCTCAACATCATCCAGTGTGTCTGGATTACATGAAGAGACAGAAGGATGTGAGGAAGCCTACATCCACAGAAGATCTGTGGTTAGTTCTCCAAAATGTTTGGAACAACCTCTCACCCGAGTTCCTTCAAAAACTGTGTGCAACTGTACCTAGAAGAACTGATGCTGTTTTTAAGGCAAAGGGTGGTCACAGCAAATATTGATTTGATTTAGATTTCTCTTTTGTTCTTCACTGCATTTTGTTGATTGATGAATATAAATGATTAACACTTCCATTTTTGAAAGCATTCTTTGTTTACACACACACACACATATATATATATATATATATATATATATATATATATATATATAAGGAAAGGCTGGAGATGGTAATGATTGGATGCTAGTTGAAATATTACATTCCTGTCATTTTTCTTTCACAATTCACAACCACATTCTTAGCTGTGTTTCAGGCTGCAATCTGTTAATGCAGGTAGCCCTCCCAATTACTCTTTTGTGATTTACCTCCTTTAAAGATGGCACATATATATTCCCTCTCTCTCTCTCTCTCTCTCTCTCTCTCTCTCTCTCTCTCTCTCTCTCTTTCTCTCTCTCTTTCTCTCCATCTCACTCTCTCTTTCTCTCTCCTCCATGGACTCAGAGGGATTTTAGCAATGCTGTGAAGCTTCCTCCCTATTTTCTGGATGGTGTAAAATTGGTTCGGAGATGAAGTAGAATGAGAAGCTCGTAGGAAGAAAAAAAAAAGATAGCATTACCTGCCCAGGCAAACGGACCTAAGGTTATAGTGTGTGTGTGTGTGTGTGTGTGTGTGTGTGTGTGTGTGTGTGCGCGCATCTGTGCGTGCGTGCGTGCATGCGTGCCTGTGTGTGTATGTGTATGTGTGTGTGTTGGCAGTAAGAGAGATATGGAGAGAAGGAGAGAAGGAGAGAGGGTGGGAGAATATATCTGGTTCCTGAAATGAGTTCTTTAGAAAGACCCTAAGGCTGTAACCTAGCTCTAAGCTGATAGTGTGTCAAAAGAACGCATGAGCTAAAGAAAGCTATAGGCTATCACCCTCTTTTATTTTAACAGTAAGACTTTAGTCCTCATAGCGAGGTTATACTACATACTAATATCACTCCTACTCTAAAGCTTAATCATCAAAGACACCATTTATTTTTTTAAGTCTCCAGGTCTAATCCAGCACATCGGATTTGAAAAGATGTGCATATTGGGTGACTCATGTGGGAATCACAGCCCTAATAATGTGCAGTACTTAAACATAATCACTGTGATGTAATGTAATGATCACTTAAGGCATCAGAAAATGTCATGTTATTGGACATGTCATGTCAGTCTTATTGGACAAGTAGAGCATTGAGATATTAAATGGATAATACTATTGTTTTGGATGTCTTTTGACAAGCTATGACAAGATGACCTACAGAATGACATACATTTGTGTATCAGAATTAGTATTATTGATTATTAGTAATTTTGCAGTATTTGACTAATAAAAACTAAAAAAGAAAATGTCATATGTGTCATGTACAGAAAAGATTTGAAAAGACTCATATGTTTTAGAGGATGCTAATCTTCACCGTGCCAGATTGTCACAGTGGTATACATAGCTAGCCAGAGGTTGGATTTTGGATGTTGTGTTAAAAAAATTTAGTGGTATTGTTTAAGAACAGCGTCAGCAACTTTATTTATATAGATTTAAAAATCATAATATATGTTGACACACACACATAAATATAAATATAAATATAAATCTATATATATATATATATCCATCCATCCATTTTCTGCCGCTTGTCCTAAATGGGGTTGCGGGGGAGTGCTGGAGTCCAATCCAGCGCACACAGGGCGATGGACAGGGGACGCACCCTGGACAGGTCATATATATATATATATATATATATATATATATATATATATATATAAAGCAAACATTAGGCACACCTTCTTTGAATCTACAGTTATTGTGCATTTCCTTAGCTCCACTTATAGTACTTCATTTGTTTCTCTGTTCATCAATGCTCATAATGACTGCCATAGGACCACCAGTGAAGAGTTATTATCTGGATCATTCTTATTATTCTCAAGTTTGTCAACATCTAAGTATCACTGCTGGGCTGGTAAAGTCCTCCATCCCTAAAATATCAAGCCAAAAATGTCCTGTGGCCAGAGACTGTGAAAAGAGATCACTGTGCAGCATCATAAGTGATTTTACATCTGCAAAGTTGACCAACAGAACGGATTTTAAAGTTGAACATGTCTTTAATGTAGATTGTGACAATAGGAAATAAATAAACTTAAACACTAAAATACTTTAGGTCTTAGAGAAAGTGGATGCAGTGACAGGGCATATTTGTGTGTGTGTGTGTGTGTGTGTGTGTGTGTGTGTGTGTGTGTGTGTGTGTGTGTGTGTGTGTGTGTGTGTGTGTGTGTGTGTGTGTGTCCTTTTCTCTGTGTCTGACCTCATACCCCAAAGATATTCATCTCAGACTTGTGAAACGCAAGCTTTTCATTATGTACAGCTGCTCCACTGGTCAATACCTGCTGTCCACAGAGCAGGGGGTCAGCTGTGGCTCAAGTACCTGCTTTCAGTCATAGACTCTACACAGGCTTTCTCCACAGCCTGTCTGTGCACCCTCTGACCTGCTTGTAGGTCAACTCCTATTTTTTTTAAGAAACTTTGGTTTTGCATACATTTAGTAATCACAATGTGTTTCAGTAAATGTACAGTACTGATCATTTGAATAGGTAGATTAAAGAAATGGGAACAAGTGAGTGATGGGCTGCAAAGTGCCTAAAGATGCCTAGATGAAGGCACTCAGCATGACCAGGCCTGATCATCATGTGCATCATGTTTCGTTACTGCTTCATGCCTTAATATAGAAGGCTTGATTCTGCTTGAATGATTTATACGGAAGTCACTGTGAATTAATAAGCAAAAAAGAAACTGGTCAGGTATAGTGATTGAACTGAAAGTGAGAGTCAAAAACTCCTCCTTTAATTTATAATTAATGGGCCTTTTCATCTAAATGATAACAAAGCCCTCGCAAGGGTTGCTGATCTTGCTATAGTTGTGCAACAACTGCTGCGTATACAGGAACAGTTATGTGCAAATGTTTGCCAATTGACATATTATGTTTAAGTTAACGTGACTGAAGTCAATTTTGATATATGTCCTTTTATATTTGACTTCAAAAAAATAAAATATCATATATGAATGTGGCAAATGTTACATCCTCAATATCTAAAAAAAATTCAGCAAATAAAAAAGTGAAGTGAAAGTGACAACCCTTGTCATTGCGAGGTCACAGCACTGCACACCATGAACCACAACGAAATTGGACCTCTGCTTTTAACCCATGCACACAAACACCGTGCAGCAGTGGGGAGCTATTGAAAGCACCCGGGGAGCAGTGACGGGGACGGTACCTTGCTCAGGGGTACCTCAGGGCAACCTACTTGTGAGGGAATCGAACCCACAATCTTCCGATGCAGGGCCAACTCCCTAACCACTAGGCCACCACCACTGCCCCTAAAAGTAACTGTTATAAGGTTTTCTCTGTAAAGTATGTGGATGAGAATAAGAATGCAATGTTTGCAAAGGACTACAGCTCTCAAGCATCTGTGTTCAGGATGATGCAGGGAATGCATGTCAACACACTCCAAGGGGCGCATGCGGTCTTTCTCTTTTTCTCTCTCTGTTTTGAGTCCCCCTGAGGGCCCCAGCAGGAAGAATTTGTGCTAATATCTGCTGATGGTCTGGCCTTTGCTCTCATTAGAAGAGGGGTAGCATCTCAATCATCCAAGAGGTCCCTCACAGCATGGCGGGCTGTGTTCCAGAATACCAAGAAGTGCTTTCCTGTGCTCCTTCTCGCTCTCTCCAAGGGTAAGCAGCACTGCCTTAGGGAGTTAATGGTGCATGTTATTGTTTTTTCTTGGAGCTTTCGTGATTCCTTCAGAGACGTCCAGGCGACGTGGAATACTGACAACCTTTCATATGCTGTGCGTGTTCTGTGTGACAGCCCCCTGCCGCTGTAGGCCTACTTCCATTGACTCGGTATGTGTTTTTGGCTTTCTGGTGTGAATGTGCTTTTGCTTTACTAGTGCTGTATAATTGAGCATGATGCATGTTTTAAATAACAAATTACTCAAATCTCAACAACACACTAGATTTGGCCCCAGCACCGTTTAGTGGGAATAATTGCATAATGCTTCTGCATATTAAAATGCGGAAGCTTCATTGGATCACATTTGCTCACACATAAGTCTGAAATTTTCCCAGTGGGGCAAGATCCAGAGAGGGAAAAAAGCAAACAAGACCAAATGTAAAAGTAGGGAACTGTGTGTGGTTTTGTGCACTAATTTTTTTTTTTTGCCCTGTTTTCCCTACATTTCTCATGAACACTGTGGAGTAGTAACTATATGCATGCACTAATAATTCAACCAAGCTGTTATTTTGTTTAAGAAATGGACTATGCCAAGAGGTCCTTGTCCTTTCCTAGTTACAATTTGTTCTCAATCAGGAGGGGAGTTAATACATGTTTGTATGGAATTTCTCAGTTACATCTATATCCTGTCCTAGTGTTCCCATATTAGGAAAAATCCAAACCTCTTTTTCTATAAAATGGCTCATAGAAATAACCCCAGGTTATTGTAACCCGACTCAAACCAGATATGTCCGGAAAAATGCTATTTGTGGTATGAAGTTTACTAAAGTTCTGATGTAATTGGGTTTTCTATGGCTCATATTTTGGTAACAGGTTCATTATGTAGTATGTTGGTTGCTGGCTAATGGCAATGCCATCGAAGGAAGGCAAACATTTTGGAAGGCAAGATAGACAAACACCCTGTCCTTTTTCTCTCAAAGTGAAAGGGACCATTTGTCTTTGTGAAACACAGCACAGCACACATTGAAACACAACCAAATGCATGCTCTGCCTTTAACCCATACATACCTGTAGCAGGGGGCAGCTATGTCCAGTGCCAGGGGAGCAGTGATGGGGACAGTACCTTGCTCAAGGATACCTCAGGGCAACCTACTGGTTCGAGATTCAAACCCATGACTTTTAAATCCTGGGGCCTAATTCCTAACCACTATGTCACTTTTGCCCTAACTTCTAGTCCCTAACCACTAATCCACTGCTCAGTCTTATTTCTAAAACATGTTTGAGTGTATGGTTAAAAATACAACAAAAAGCCATAAGAAAAAACGATAGTACTTCTTGGACTACTCCTGTTCAAATCATAAAATTCATCAGACTAATGTGCCATTGGTGTGGAGGTGTTGATGAGTAGATGAGTTGATTATCTTAATCTCATGCTCATTCAAGGTTTTTAAAACATCTATCCTAGAAAGGATTTTCCTAAGGCCTTAAAAAGTTTTCAGGCAAAACAAAAAACCGTGAAAATGCTTATCCTTTCCAGTATCTGGATATATGTGTATGAGAGCATGTGTGTTTTAGGGATGGAAAATGTTTAGCCTATTTTCTGTATGGCAAATAACATAAAAAAATTAATGAAAATAAGGTCATAACTACTTCATACATAGATTTAAATGTAAAAAAAAACTTACTGTAATTGTTAAACTCATGAATTGCATTATTTATAATATTTGTCAAGTTATTTTTGTTGTCTTAATTCTAAGTTTAGAGTTTTGTACTGGTACCGATCTTCAAGAATAAGGGTGATGCACAGAGCTGTAGTAACTATAGAGGGATAAAGTTGATCAGCCACACCATGAAGTTATGGGAAAGAGTAGTGGAAGCTAGGTTAAGAAAAGAGGTGAGGATCAGTGAACAGCAGTATGGTTTTATGCCGAGAAAGAGCACCACAGATGCAATGTTTGCTCTGAGGGTGTTGATGGAGAAGTACAGAGAAGGTCAGAAGGAGCTGCATTGTGCCTTTGTGGATTTGGAGAAAGCATATGACAGGGTGCCTAGAGAGGAGTTGTGGTTTTGTATGAGGAAGTCTGGTGTTACAGAGAAGTATGTGAGAGTAGTTCAGGATATGTATGAGGGCAGTGTAACAGTGGTGAGATCTGCAGTGGGAGTGACGGATGCATTTAAAGTAAAGGTTGGATTACATCAAGGATCAGCACTGAGCCCGTTCTTGTTTGCAGTAGTAATGGACAGGTTGACGGACGAGGTTAGACAGGAGTCTCCGTGGACGATGATGTTTGCTGATGATATTGTGATCTGTAGTGAGAGTAGGGAGCAGCTTGAGGAGAACCTGGAGAGATGGAGATATGCTCTGGAGAGGAGAGGAATGAAAGTGAGTAGGGCAAAGACAGAATACATGAGTGTGAATGAAAGGGAGGAAAGTGGAGTGGTTAGGATGCAGGGAGTGGAGGTAACAAAGGTGGAGGAGTTTAAATACTTGGGATCAACAGTTCAGTGTAATGGCGAGTGTGGAAGAGAGGTGAAGAAAAGAGTGCAGGCTGGTTGGAATGGGTGGAGAAGAGTGGCTGGAGTGATTTGTGACAGACGCGTACCAGCTAGAGTAAAAGGGAAGGTTTACAGGACAGTAGTGAGACCAGCTATGTTGTATGGGTTGGAGACGGTGGCACTGACGAAAAGGCAGGAGGCGGAGCTGGAGGTGTCAGAGTTAAAGATGCTGAGATTTTCGTTGGGTGTGACGAGGTTGGACAGGATTAGAAATGAGTATATTAGAGGGACAGCTCAGGTTAGACGTCTTGGAGACAAAGTTAGAGAAGCAAGGTTGCGTTGGTTTGGACATGTGCAGAGGAGAGACGATGATTATATTGGAAGGAGGATGTTGAGGATGGAGCTGCCAGGAAAGAGGAGAAGAGGAAGACCAAAGAGGAGGTTTATGGACGTGGTGAGAGAGGACATGCAGGTGGTCGGGTTGAAGCAGGAAGATCCAAAAGACAGGAAGAAATGGAGACAGTTGATCCACTGTGGCGACCCCTAAACGGGAGCAGCCGAAAGAAAAAGAAGAAGAAGAAGAATTCTAAGTTTAGAGTTTAGTAATATAATAAGTTCATAACCTGTGAACTTTTAAAATCATTATATTGCACGGTCAGACTGTCTGAACATTGTCTTATTTGAGGGTATGTTTTGCCCCCTGCAGTCTTAATTAGCTGTGTGAGAAAAGCGTGGTCAAGAGCAAAACTTTCCAGACTGTTTCACTGAAAATGCCACTGGACAAGGAGACAGGGTGAGAGAGACTTCCCTAATCTACAACAGACATCCTGCCAGCCCGCACACAGGACTCGGCAGAGACAAGTGGCACAGTTGATTGGGTTTGATTTGTTCAAATCCCACCTCCAGCATGACTACCATTGGGTTCCTGAGCAAAACCCTTAACCCCAAGTTGCTTCAGGGGGACTGTCCCTGTAATCAGGAAGACGCTCTGGATAAAAGCGTCAGCTAAATGGCATAAATGTAAATGGGAAGGAGTCACTGTTGTTTTAAGCTACAAGGATCAAGTAGATTCATCGTTAAGCTCAATGTTTGCCTTTTTGAATGTGGAGTTTGAATGGATCTTAACCAAGGACTTTTGGATCTGTGATAATAGAATTTAACTGGGTTATTAGCTCATTACTTTCATTATCTGTAGTTTGACTGGACCATGAGCCATGGACTTCATTTGTATAAGGCAAAGTTTGACTGGGCCACAAACCAAGGACTTTATTTCTTGAAAGCAGAGCTTGACTGGGCTGTGATCTGTGCACTTTCTAATGTCAAGCCAGTTTTTCCTTCCTGCCACATGGGAAACTATGTTGGTTTGTCTGGACATGCTTGACTTTTTTTTTGCACAAAATATAATATTTATTTTTATAAAATAATGATATTATAAAAATAGTCAAACTTCTCAGTACAAGGAGAACGCTGCTGACAAGCCATGAGCAAGAAACACAAGAAAAAATGTCTAATAAAAAAAAAACTACTTGCTTTTTCAATCAACAATCAGTTCAACCCAGGAGGGACTTTAATTAATTAAAAGGTTAATTAGTTCATGAGTTGGATCAGGTGTTTTGAGAGCATAGGAAACTCTGGGCAGGGAGAACCTGCACTGCACCGGTGTATTTTGTTTAAGTGTTGCTTCTTCCCCCACTCCCATATTTGTGGTAAAAACACTGTAACACATGATTTCTTTCTTTAGCATCAGTAAAAGTGATAATCCTCCCAAGCCAAATATGCCACTGTGGAAAAAAAAAGCAGAAAAGGGTCATGTCTAAGTAGCCAAACAGGGATGCTAAAATGTTGAGTGTATTTTTAAAGCCTCTTTCCTTGAAGTGAGGCAAGCAGATCGTCTGCTGAATTCAGAGCATCTGTTACAGACCACTGCTCTGGTAATTCAGAAACCACAGCCAATGACAGAAGCTGCACCCTATCCTTATTAGACCCCTAAAGAGGACAGCACCGACTCCATTTTTATAGCACACAGAAAGAAATGGACCGGAGATCCCCCGAGCTACTTTCTGAGCCACTTCCCTCGCACTCCCCTGAGCCTGTATTTGCTCTTCTCTTCTGTAACCTCCAGGTCCTCTCAACACACACACACACACACACACACACACACATACACATCCAAACCCACACATGGGCAAATCTAGCCTAGGAAACATTCCAGCACTGAATTTCTGTCCCATTAGATCCCGCTGAAGCAGGCCTCCTATGGACCTGCAAAAATGCTTCCATTGTAGCAGTGCTGTGTGCATTTTTTTCATATACAGTTGAAAAGTGAAGTTAAAGTAACTATTCTTGTCATTGCTAGGTCACAGCACAGCACACAGTATTGCAACCACAATGAAATTGGACCTCTGCATTTAACCCATGCAAACACTGTACAGCAGGGGGCAGCTATGAGAGGACATTCACTTTGAGAACCCACCACAGATTCTTACTAGGATTTAATTAGTAACTGTTTAATTACTGTAGGTATGTTTTGAAAGCAAACATTCACATGGGGCTAATATTTTTGACCACCCCATTTTTTACTATATTTGATATAAAGCAAGCCTAAAAATGTATTTTATATTACAAAGTGTACCAAAAGCTACGAAACAGCACTGGTGAATGTTTGCTTATATCAAGTTTCATCAATGCTGCAAATATTGGAAAGAAATTTAGAAAAATGTTCCATAATTCCTGGGGGGCTAATAATTTTGGACATTATTAACTATTCGATTTAATGTTTAATTCCACTGTATTATATATTATTTTAACAGAAAAAAATGCTTATTACCAAGTTGCTTGTTCCAGTTATTAATTTCTGTTACCAATAGGTATAAAATATGTATGCTGTAAATAGTCCCTTAAGAGTTTTGCACAGTACTGTATATGGTAGTATGTAAAAATGTCCCAATAACATGTCCTCAGAAATTTTTATTTCCTCTTTTGCTTTATGACAGCTTTCATTGAAAAATCTAAAAATCAAACCTATCTATCTATCTATCTATCTATCTATCTATCTATCTATCTATCTGTCTATCTGTCTATCTGTCCATCTGTCTGTCTGTCTGTCTATCTATCTATCTATCTATCTATCTATCTATCTATCTATCAATATACATATGTGTGTACTGTACAACAACCTTTTTTCAGAATTTTTTTTTAAGAAGTTCAAAAACAGGCCTTTTAACACTTTTGAATGAAACTTTTTTTGATTCTCAAAAACTCAAAATAATTTTTCTTACTTCAATGATTAATCAGTTTCAGCTAGATCAAGGGTTAATCATTTCCCTGTTAAACTAAGGCAACAGAGAGAGTCTCAGCTGAGTGGCGCACACAAAGCATATGTTCTCTTGATTCTCATGATGAGACAATAAGTCATCTACCCTCCCCAATTCTTGAATGCTTAATCACTGTAGCAGGTGCTTTGCACTGGGCAAGATTGATGTTTCCAGAGAGCACAATTAATTGAGAGCTATTATCAATAACAGCACAATGCCGTCCAGCGCATCTTCGGCTGATTTAATTAAGGTACGCTCAAAGATCAACAATGTTAATTACAGATTTACAAGCAGGTAGAAGCATCAGAAATAAATGTCAACAGCTGGCAAGCATTATGCATTACTCATTCTGGGTAGGTTGCTAACATGTTATGTCATTAGTACTGCAGCTAGAAATGATTAGAAGCTCACCGAAACCCCCTAATTGAGCCTCCTGTGAGATCTAAGGGTCAAATCATCGAAACAAATATCTACGGCTGAGAGGCATCTAATGAGGGTAAATGAACTCATCTGTTTGGTGCTCAGCAGAAGTCTGCAAACATTTAGCATAATTGTCAGTCCTCATCCTTGAAAAAAGACACCCACAGGTTCTTGCACTGAAATTTTATGAAGATAATTGAATGTGTCACACAATGTTGCTGTTACATTTGGAGTTTGGTTGCCGTCTATGCAGGAACCTGATGAGGTGCCACATATGTGTGTTTACACTTTTTCAAACAGCATGAGTGACATACCATCATTTCATCACACTTTACAGTAGCCACACCAGTTAAACCCAGTTTTTGCCTCTGTTTTTGGCTTATTTTGGCTCTTATTTTTAGTTCAGTCACTCTATTTAACCAGTTTCAGAGGATTTGTTTTGTTTGTAAAGCCACAAAGCACCAAATGTATGAATCAGTCATGCAGAACATAGCCATCTAACTTGTAAAGAAACAGTCTGGAAACAGGTTCACATGACTTTTTATTAAAGTTACAGATGATCACACTGCTGGTGATGCTGAATGCTTAATGGTTGGAACATATTTACCTAAGTAGTCAATCTGTAGTCATTTTGTAGCTTGTCGCAATTAAACATTTCTCCCATTTTTTTAGGTGACCCACTCGATATATCAAGGATAAGAGAGTTTGACAGGCATAAAATAGTATTTTTGCACCAACAAGGTGCTTCGCCAGCAACCGACATTCTGCTGCAGTAGGCATGTTTCAATTTGCGGGTCTACTCTCCATCACACACTCACACCAACCTGAAAGTAAAAGGTTAAAACAAAATAGCCTGAGGATCCTGAGTGAAAAAATCTTCTGCCGTCTGCATAAACAATGCCATTGATGGCCAGGAGTCTAAGAGAAGATCATTAGCATTGCTGTTTTGGGAGGGTAGGGTGGCCACCGCTCTCTCCCATCAATGACAGCCACTACAGGCTTTACAAAATGGAAGTTTGTGTTCTCTTCCAAGAAAGTTGAGCAATACAAGCAGGGTGCATGAACAGTTGAAAAGATTGATGAAAAGGTCATTCTTGATGTGACTTCAATTAAGCAGCCCCTTCCAGCCTTCACTCTCCAAATATCCTAGCTAGTAGGAGGAAAGAGCTATGACAAAATAAACAGAGGACTCTCTGTAATTTCTTTTCAACTAAATAGTCACTTTAAACATCATCTGAAAAGGCATGACACTAATCCTGACTTTGCTCTGATTAACACATAGTCAGTTAAGCTGATTAGTATTATGAATATGCTAAAGCTCTTTGAAGATCCAGAAACTAGTTTTTAGGAAAAAGCGTACAATAAAATCTGAGAAGTATAAGTGGGTTTGATCTTCAAATGATAACAAAAAAAGATTTTAAAAAATGTGGCTTTTTCCACAAATTTGACTGGGGGATTGTAGCTTGTGTGTGGAATTAAGCAGGACTAAAAGGGAAAACTCTAACCATTACATTTAAAATGTAATTTAAAAATAACTCATATCATCAGTCATCAACTCAACAGCTACATCTTTATCACCTACAGTATCCTGAATGGGTCACACTGCAATTCAGTCAAGTATAGACAATTTTGTAAGCATGCCTCAAAAAAGCAGAATAATTTAGCATCTTTAACCATCACTAGCACTATTTTAAACAAACTTTTTATTTTTTTATTGGGCACAGGTAACTATGACTTGAGGTAACAAATGCAAGATGCAAAGTTTAACTGAAACCATAATTTTTTACTTTCTTACTGCAGTCAGAAATAAACTTCCTCATAAGGGGCCTTAGTTTCGTCCTACATGTTGGTCGAATGTTTCTGCCTATAATGTTGGGTTGAAGAAATTGCAAGAAGAAATTGTAACATTGGCAACTATCGGTCAAAACTAGTTTTGTGGTATAAACTATAACATTGTTGTTAGAATTTTCTTATAATTTCTTGCTTTTTTGGTCACCACTCCAATACAGTTATTTCAGAAAACATGTTTATTCAGTATATTCGTTTAATGAGCCAACTACTAATTGCCAGCAGGGGACCCATATGCATATCTTGCAAGGTAGTTTGCTGGCTTTTAGGTGGATTTTGTACACCACTGTTAGGAAGCCAATGGTAGCCAACTCAAATGATAGAAATTGAATGAGGAGACCAACACAGGGAAAGTCAACAAGTCTACCTGGCTATCTTACCTTACCTTACGTTTCCTTGTTATGAAGGGTTTTCAATTAACAGTATGAGTTTCCCAGTGACAGAGATTCCCAGTTTCCCAGTACTGCATGATGCATTTGAATAATGCATACTGGATGTTGTGGAACATTAATGTATTAAACAATAAAGGCAAAAAAAAACAGGCTAAAGATTATGATGCTTCTCTCAGAATGGTGCATAAGCAACATAATGCTCAGTTTGATGGAACTGATGTGCAAGCAGCAAAATTCACAAGCCATTTTTTGGCAAAATGTGTATACATAATGGGAGCTTAGCTCAATGGTGCATTGTGCTCCTTCTATTGAGCTATTTAAGTGATGTTTGTGGCACACATTTTCAAAGCAGTCACGTTTGCCTCTTGTGCTGCAAACCAAGTGGAAGGGTCTCTCTGCTATCCTGGTATGTAACACTATAGAAATTAGCAGGTTGTGGTAAAAGAGATGCCCGGGACCCCCTGTTGCTGCTCCTGCAGAGAGTAAGTCACTGTTTCTGACTCCTGCTGGTGAGAGCCTCCGCTACCCTGAGAAGAAGGGGCTCTTCAGCAGAACTGGGTTTCACGTGTTCTGTTTCAGGAGCCTCATCAGCATTTCAAGAGCATCTTCCAGCAGGGCATAGCATTGCTGTATTGGAATCGATTGCTTTCAGGGTGAACATGCCTTTTATGCCCCCTATACTTCTTTCGATTTATCTTTTGAATTTCTGTTTTATATTTTTATTTTCTACGCAAAATGTTTATGTTTACTATATTTTATTTACACTTCAGTGCATTATATGGAGCCATACGCGTTTTTCCCTTGCAGTTTATTTGTAGCCATTTCTCTCCTATTTATTAGAGCTCTTCAATAATTACCAAGTTAGTCGCCCTCATTTTTGAATGATTTGATGAGACAATTACACAGATGTGGTGCTCAGCATTCATACCTCGCCTTTACATTTTTAGTCTTGGTGGTATTGTGTGATTTAGCCAATTCCAGCAAGTGCGTGAAAATTGGCAGTATAAAATCGGGAGAATATTTAGAAAATTCTGAATAAATTACATTTATTCAAATTATTAGAGTAAATATTTGATTAATAATATCCACAAAAGGTCAAAGTGTTAAAGTACACATTTTAAGTTAGATGTTGCATGTGAAATGACTTGAAGTCAAATTTTGTTTCATTATTTCTCAGAATCTATTTCTTCCTCTTCTGGCTGCTCCCATTTAGCCGTTGCCACAGTAGATCAACCATCTCCGTTTCTTTCTGATCTCTCGATCGTCCTCCTTCAAACCAACGGGCCAAATCCTGTATAGTTATAAAAATTTGCATGGGCGGAAACATTTCTTATAGCTTCAGTGTGAATGGGTAGGTCTAAATTACTGCAGACTAACTCTATGAAAATCTATGATAGTGCTGCAACCAGGTAACACTGCATATGAGTTTTCTCTCATCCTTAGCCTGGAGAGCCATCCATGATGTTGAATTTTGGAAATGTTGATGACAATGGTGCACAAGGCTTTCCTAGCGTAGACTTAAAACAAACTGTAAGCAGCCTCAGTATGCTGACTGTTGATGCATAAAATTAAGTCTCATAGCTATACACAACTTCTTAGCTCTTAGTCCAATTATAAACTCATCTGATGCTCTGTAGGATGTTGAGGGTAATGGGTTGAGTATCTATGTTGTGATTACAGCACCAAATCTTAATCGGGTGATTAGCCTGCAGTCTAAGGGCATGTTAGTGTTGTTCCTTAGGTCTCTAATGGCCACATGAGGTGCTGGGTTAAAGCCAACAGATATGGTAGCACAATATTTCATAAGCTAATATCACTGCCCTGCAGTAATGGCACTAATCGCTATAATAAAAAACAATTATGACAGGTGGTAGTTAAACCTTACATAGGGGGTTGGACAAGCAACCTGCATTTACTAGTAAAAGACAGCATGTGGGCAAGTCAGAAAAGATTCTTAATCAGTGCTTAATTGTACAAGAGAGGAAAAAGGGATTTTAAAGTATAGCTCTCCAGTCTTTTTGAAGGACCTAGTTTTTTACTAATTTTTTTTGTCAAGTAGACAAAAAAATTTTTTTTTGTCCCTGCATTTGAACATTTTCAGAGGCCGAAAAATCTTGACAGAGAATGGACCAAAAGGCAGCAAAAGCCCAAAGCTTTGGAGTGTCCTTCAAGAAGCCCAGAAAACTATTTCTTTAGACGACTTTAAGAAATGACAAGAAAACATAAGAGAATCAGGTCTGTGTTGAATGTGCCAAATACAGACTTTAAAACTGGTTAGAATTTACAAATTATTCTATTCGTGTTAGAAACATTTTTTACATGCTTGTTTGCACATTTCAGAATAAATTACTGTAAATTACTTGCCTATGGACCTATGGCTAAAGAGGTCCCAGGTTCGAATCCCACCACTGGGTCCCTGAGCAAGACCCTTAACCCTGAGTTGCTCCAGGGGGGACTGTCCCTGTAATTAGGACATGGAAGTCACTCTGGATAAGAGCGTCTGCAAAATGCTGCAAATGTAAATGTATCTATTTATTCAAGTATTTTTTGTTTGTTTTAATTGCAATTATTTTTAGGATATTATTTTATCAGTTTGCTAATTTTATCAGCTCACACGGGTCTATTTGCGTTTGTTTTGCCCTTATTTACTGCATTCATCAAAGTTAACAACCACCAATGAGGAGGTTTTTAGGGTTGAGTGCCATTCTCAGCACGAAAGTGCATCAAAATCAGTACTGCTTGAATTTTTCAACAAAAATCCACAAATATGAACCACAAATATCCAGCCAATAATATACAGTGTCCAGACCACAGATAAGAAACTGACCATTAATGAAGGATGATAGTGACCATGACCAACACAAAATATGTCATGAACTTCACTAACAAACAGGTTAGATCTGTTTAATAGGATGAACAGTGAGCAGACCAGTTGTTAAAAGCTCTGTCAGCACTAGTTATCCATTTTGTTTGTGATCCATGTTTTGTGTAATTTCCACTACCATCTCAGTGTCACTGTGATGAAAATCATCTACTACCCAAATAAACCTCCTCACCGATGGTCTTGTGGGGGAACGGACCACTGTGAAACATAATAATAATAATGCATATTAATAATGAAGTAGAGAAACAGATGCACCACATTCAGCATTTGTAATTGTCAAAGTGCACCTTTAGGGCCAGTGGAGCTTAAAAAGGAAAGTAGATATAGATAAAAGGTAATATACCTTGGTTGTTTACTTGAATATGGTTCTGAACAGCCAGAATGAAAAACAGAGCTAAAATAGTAAATCAGCAGACAAATGATTGCTTTAGATTTGTTGCACCTGAAAAAATGTTGCTAACATTAGTATCATTTAAACACCCCTTTACATCTCCAGCTGCTCAAAGTAGGAAAACATTTCCTGCTGAAAACAGAGTTACTGATTTCCTGAAATACTACAGGGACTCTTTAAACCGATATTACACTCCCCGAAGCCTCAATTATTGTAAAAGGCCAATGCTGTCATTGCATTAGGAATCTTTATTTCCCCTCTGAAACTGCAAATTATTGTATGAAACATTGCATTTAAAAACGCTGATTTATCAAGGCTACCAGAGGGACCATAAGAGAATGCATAAAGGAAACGCAAGCCCCTGAATTTCATTGTTGCAGATCAAACCCACTGTAATTACTGTTGCAAAAAATAAAAAAGTTTTAATGGGGATTAAACCATGGATGAAATTAAAATTATTAAACAGTAATTAACCAGCATCAGAACTACATTACAGATTATTTTTGTTTTCTTACATTTTGTAGTTCTTATAATACATTTTGTAGTTCTTATAGTAATTTATAGGAAAATGCTTATATATATATATATATATATATATATATAGTCAGTCATTTTCTGCGGCTTCGGGTTCGCGGAGGAGTGCTGGAGTCCATCCCAGGTCACACAGGGCGAAGGGCGGGGGACACACCCTGGACAGGTCGCCAGCCCATCGCAGGGAGGAGTGTGATGGGGATAGCACCTTGCTCAAGGGTACCTCAGAGCAACCCATTGGGAAGGGGTTCGAACCCTCGATCCTCTGGCCAACGCCCTAACCACTATATTCTTTTTTTTTTTTTCTACAATTTTTGGAAATAAAACATATCAGACCTGGATGTTAATACATGTTGCAAATGCAGAACGACTTATAATTTTAGGAATTCAAGAGAAAAGAAACTGTGCTCAACTTTTGGAAAGCAGCCTGGATATGTGGCCTGGGTCTGGCACAGAAGGTCTCATCTCTCTTGGTCACAGCTGCTGGACTGGCCTGGCCTGAGAGTATAGTTATAGGTGTAGTTTTCTTCTGGGAATGAAGGGGGCATGTCCTTCCCATCCCCAGACCCCACTTTTTCAAAAAGTGGGGCATGCCTACTCCTGCTACCTAGCTATAATATAGAATTATATAACGGGAGGAAAGTCCATTTAAAGTGGACTAAAAGCTTTGTACTTTTGACAGGAATCAATGTTTTCAGAGATGTTTTAGGGATTTTTAAGTACAGGTTGCAGCATAAAGATTAAAGCTAAAGTCAATTTTCAAGATTAGCTATCAGCATACTAAAATAAATTCTCACATCTGGATACATTGAGTACACATTGAGAACAAATTGCTAAATTTAAAAAAGGGACTATGTATAAAAAGTGCTGTAATTTCTACATGGTGAAACTGAAATCTATACAAATAGCTTGTGCACTTAAATCACGTAGGATTTTAAATTTAACACTGAAAAGTAGAGGGGTAATTGAATCCTTTAATCAGAAGTCATAATAATGTAATGTAATACATTAATATTAATAATAATGTAATCTAAAACATTAAGTTTCATGCCCAAATTTGTTAAATGCCCAAATCAAGCATTTGTACATAGGCACAGATAAATTACGCTTGGAGTGTAACAATGCCCCTGAGTAGCTTACTGAAATGGACGCAAAATTGAAGCCCCAAGCTGAGACCCAGAAGCTGCTTTTGAAGTTGCTGGTGGAAGTGTGTCCCTATTTTGACATGATTGTGGTAGTTGTGTGCATTATTCATGCCGCTGGATCATGCTGAAGGGATTACAATTCCTTTTCCTGCCCCCACTTTATTGAAAACGAAAAAGGAAAAAAAAGGCAGGTGGCTCTTTTGCTCAAAGCGCCTTGCCCGCTTCTTCAAAGTATGTCTTTGAAACTGAGGAGGAGAAATAGGGACGTGTCCGAGGGAGGACAGTGCTAAAGGAGTCATAGCAGAAGTCTTAGCTTCATATCTACCTAACTTAACACAAAGCCAAAAATAAGAAAGCATTGTAATAAGTACTTCACCCATATTTGATGAGGTTTGCCTGGGTGGTAGTTTCTGTTATTTTTAGCCATCTAAAAACTTTTTCTGACATATCTTCTTATCCCTGCAAAATTCAGACGTTTATTGCTGCTGTGCCTGATAAAAAGAGAAATTATAAATTTGACTTTCAGCTGGTATTTAATGCTTTAAATTGATACTTCAGTTATTTAAATCTGGGGAGTTATTGCATTGAATATCTGACCCACTTTTAACCACTTTTCCTAACCTGGTTTATGCATGTATCATTCACATGCATGTCTTTGGACAGTGGGAGGAGACCCAAGAAATTTCGAGAAATCATACTAAATAAATTTTACATAGCCCATTGCTGTTTTTTTTTTTTTTTTTTTACACTTTTTAGTCATATTTTCATTAGATTTTAGAGTCAGGGTAACACACCAGTAATAAGAGAGTACTGCCATCTTTTATTTTTTTTTGAGCTGTGCAGGCTTTTTTTTTTTTTGCCTGCCTGGTTCCTTTGCCAAACACCTGCCACATAGCATCCCTCCTGCATCAGTCGCTAATGGCTAGGGGATATGATCAAACAATGGTATATTGCAAAAAAATCATCCAAGCTAAGCATGACTCTTTTTTTTTGTTTTAAGACATTAATTAACTTCCTGTGAAATTTGCATGTGCAACTGCTAAAGGTTGTTTTTACAATACACAAACCTGGTATATGCTACTTGTGCCTTGATAGATCATTCCACTTACTGAGATTTATATTTTTGTGGCATGACTTATTTTCAGGAAAGCTTTTGCTAATTAGTTGGCAGGAATTTATTAAAGCCAAACAATTTTTTTTTTTCTGTCAGCACATGGGTTAATCTAGGAAAGTGCTATTTTCTTTAACAACCCCCTATAAACTGCTGTTAGTGCAAACTAAGTTGAACTCTTTTACCTCTGCTAGTTTCTCACTCTCTTTCATGCGCTATAATCCTTGATCTGCCACATGCCCTATGATGATAACCACAGAGTGTCATTGCCACATCTCACAGTGAACCGATTGGTGAGTATAGTCAACATGACAGTTTTTTTTATTCTCTTGCAGACCATCTTCTGCCAGGTAGGTAATTGGAATCACATGGTGTCTTGTCACTGGATTTAAAGGATTATCTTCAAATCCATTAGCTGGCTGTGGAGAGGAGGAGAGTGAGAGAGTATGTGTGTGAGAGAGAAAAAAAGAGAGAGGGGGGGTGCTCATTAATGGTGCTGATGAATAGGATTCTGCTCTGTTGAAGGTGCCTGAGGACAGTATGGCAGTGGGTACGTGACTATCTCTCCAAAGAATGAGCCAGGCTCTGGGAAAGGAGGCGGGAATAAAAAAAAATGCCATTGCAAAAAAAATAAATAATTTAAAAAAGGGGGGGGGATGCAGCACAGGTATTAAAACAGGAATCACAATATAGGCAGAAAACGCATCCATCATGCAATGACAGGTTGCTGCCACTGCTTTGCTTATCCCTCAGAAATAGTTTTAGGCATGATTCAGATGGTATTAAGCTGGTGAAATTGGATTACCTTTGCCGTGAATCATGCTGAACACTTTAACCGTCTACATGTTGTGGTGTTGGATGTTTGTGTGTGTGCCTGCTAGTTTTACCCTGGAGTCAATAGTAAAATCTTTATTGTCTTGTGGGTGAGGATGGAGCTGAATACAGTGGATCTTTTGTGTCAGAGATTTTACCTCACGCACATAAAAAATCCATTACTCCTGTCTTACTCCGGTCTGACATGGTGCCGGCTCATTCATCAACTCTGCTATCTACTGAGCAGCTGGACACACATGCCTATGCCCTGGCACTATCAGACATTTGTCCAGCTTTGGGTCATGGAGGGAGAGAGAGAGAGAGAGATGTAACATTTTTACATGCATTCAAGCTCAAATTAGACAATTGTCTCCTTTTCCCAAATCTAGTTGAGCCAAGACAATCAGAGATGGCAAAAGTACATAGAGTTTTATTTAAGTGGAAGTGCAGATTCTTATAAAAGTGCTGGTGCACCTTTTTCTTGAGTAAAAGTTAAAAGAATGTTCTCTCAAATGTACTCTCAGTATAAAAGTAAAAGGTTTTAAAGCACATCTACTCCAATATAAAACAATTTACTGAAAATAATGGACATTCATGTCACTGCTTCATTTAAGGGACTAGGCCCCCGGATTGGAAGATTTCGGCTTCGGATCCATTACCGGTGGGTTGCCCTGAGGTATCCTTGAGAAAGGTACCGTCCCCGTCATTGCTCCCCGGGAACTTTCAATAGCTGCCCCCTGCTGCACATGTGTGCATGGGTTAAATGCAGAGGATTGGGGCAGCGGTGGCCTAGTGGTTAGGGAGTTGGCCCCAGGATCGGTAAGTCATGGGTTTGCATCTCAGACCAGTAGGTTACTCTGGGGGAACCCTTGTGCAAGGTACCATCCCCATCACTGCTCCACTTTAAATTGCTGCCCCCTGCTGCACGTTTGTAGGGGTAAAAATCTACATGATGGAAAGATATGCAATTATGTAAAATTTAAATAATTCCCATCAATCTGTTCAAAATGTTAGGAGCAGAAAATGCAGGTATTTGTATTTGGTATTTGTAAATAGTATTGAGTAAAAAGTCCTCAGAAAAATAAATGCTTACATGAAAATTGTACAGTGCAGTAATGAAGACTTTGTAACTTCCTCAAAAATAACACTGCAGCTAACCTTTAATAATAGTCCATTTTAGCACATTCAAAAACAAAAAATGTTAGATAGGAAGTGAAAAGAAAGTGACTATTTTGTGATTGTGAAACACAGCACAGCACACAGTGAGACTCAATAAAATTCAACCTCTGCTTTTCACACATCTATGGGCTATTTAAAGTGCCCAGGGAGTAGTGATGGGGACAGTACATTGCTGGTCTGGGATTCAAACCCACAACCTTCCAATCCTGGGGACAACTCCCTAACCACTGCCCCATGTTCCCCTCTATGGAAATCTTAAGTAAATGGCAAAAGATTTGTTTGTGACTGAATAGACTGAATAAGCTTTAGATAAAGTCAGGAGTTGAATTAGGGAACAAGCCTGCATTAAGCTTCAGGTTGTCCCAAATGAGCTTTTTCCATGACATTGGAACAATTAGACACACTGGAGTCAGGTAGAAATGAACAAAATACAATCTAAACTACAGAAACTTCCAAAACAAGTATAATAAATGCTTTGGAAACTGGCAGGAACCACTGTTTTTTTTCTCTAATCAGATATGTTATCATGAACCATTGCAGTGAATGCAGTGCTGGAATTCCAAATACAATGACAAAGCATTCAGTGTACACACAGTTAGTTAATTATGATGTATTATTTACTTGGGTCCATCAGTTAGAAAAAACACAACTATCAATCTTTGAGTGGATTAAGTGAAAGACTATTCTATGAAAACTGCAAAATTCTTTCAAAATAATACTGGAAGAAAGGACTCTATCCGAACAGGTATGGCCGCACCCAGGCAGGATCAATAAATCAGTCAATAATGATACAAAAGTTGGCAAAAGACCCTAGAATTATGAGCAAGCATTAAATTAAGATTGATTTTGCACGTCGCATCAGAGTGCAATCTTAAACCTGTTTACTTGCGATCGTAAACGAAAGCAAGCAAGCGTGACAACCGGCTGCATTGAAAATGTATTAGCAGGTGCAGAGGCATCTGGGGAAATTCCCCCAGGGCCCCCCCGGACGAGATTTGGTAAGATGTGCATTATTCAGTGATGGAGGGGCTTGTGTATGAGCATTTGTGTGTGTGCGTGTGTGTGTCCACGTATGCAAGGGATATGGGTCTGTGCCAACCTTGTCAGCTTGCCACGTTGGTAAAATTCATTGTGTGCATGTGTGTGTGTCTAGGTGGGTGTGGACTGGGTTTCAAGCAAAACAACAGCAAAGTTAAAGTGTCACTGACTTATTAAATCATGAGGTGACTGGCTTCTGGCAGCAGCCACAGCCTGAGCAAAGCGATGGCCTTTGAAGGCTACAGCTGTTGGAGCATAAGGGAATATGGCAGGCTTTCAGGGTGTGAGGCAGAGGGGAAGCGCTAGAAGTTTGTGGAGATCAGAGCCTTGATGGTGTTCTCACCTCACATCTCAGGCTGCGTCTTCTGTCGCCTGGGTGATGTAATCTGTTGCAGTTTTATGTCCTTTCTCTTCGCTTTTCCTCCACTTTCGTCATTTGTAGTGTACATTCAAACTGTACAAATCCCAAAAGACTTGCACCACTAGCAGACATTTTTTTCAACACAAATGGCATACACATTATCATAGAATAATTTTAATTATAGTCTGAATTTCAGAATTTCTAAATATTTAAAATAACTTGATGACAAGCACTTGAGCTGGCACTTGAGTGCAACAATGCAAAGTGAGCGAACAAAAGAAAAATCTAAATCAAATCAATATTTGATGTTACTACCTTTTGCCTTCAAACCAGCATCAATTCTTACAGCCCCCACAGAGCCCTGATCTCAACATCATCGAGTGTGTCTGAGATTACATGAAGAGACAGAAGGATGTGAGGAAGCCTACATCCACAGATGATCTGTGGTTAGTTCTCCAAGATGTTTGGAACAACCTACCAGCCGAGTTCCTTCTCTGTGCAAGTGTACCTAGAAGAATTGATGCTGTTTTGAAGGCAAAGGGTGGTCACACCAAATATTGATTTGATTTTGATTTCTCTTTTGTTCATTCACTGCATTTTGTTGATTGATGAAAATAAATGATTAACACTTCCATTTTTGAAAGCATTCTTTGTTTACACCATTTTTTCCACACCTGCCTAAAACTTTTGCACAGTACTGTAGTTCTCCAGGCTTCTTGCAGGACATTCAAGTCAAATCAAGTCAGTTTTATTTATATAACTCTTTTTACAATTGTACAAAGCAGCTTTACTGAATCCGGGTCCGAGCCCCAAGTGAGTAAGACAAAGGAGTTTTAGCCAAAACTTCCTAAAAGAGGAGGAAGAAACCTTGGGAGGAACTTAGACTCAACACATCCTCCGCAGGTCGACATTGGACAATCAAGAAAGAAAGGAAGAATTAATAGATTCCAAAGCTCTTCTTTGCCTGCCTTTTGTTCTATTCTCTGTAAAGATAATGTCAAACTGCTTCAAAAGTGCTGAGCTACAGTTAGGTACAGGAACCGGAATGCAAATGAGAGCCAAAAACTTTGGAAGCCTTTAAGGAAGCCTGGAAAACTGTTCCTTAATCATACATAAAAAACTGCGAAGTCTGGCACTTTGGAAGCAAAATATGATAGAATGAAGTGTGTCTCAAGAATTTTGCATAGTACTGTAAAGGTTGGGGATGAAATTAGGATATGTAGATAAAACCTTCATGCTATAAAAAGATGTGTTCTCTCTGTTCTGCAAACATATCCCCAAATTAAATGCACGTTTTAAGTGAAAACAAACCACAACAAAATTCAGCCTCTGCATTTAACCCATATACACGTGCAGCTAATGAAAGTACCCAGGAAGCAGTGATGGGGATGGTACCTTGCTTAAGGGTACCTCAGGGCAAACTCCTGGCCTGGGATTTGAACCCATGACTTTCAGATGCTGGGGCTAACTCCTAAACCACTAGGCCACCAATGCCTAACAAAAATATAGAAATTTCGACTTTAGGATACTTTAAAATAACACTGTTGTTCCTTGGCCTCTGATCTGAAATTTCAACCTATGACTTAATGGCTTCATTTAAAGTATGAGTATGTGTAAATTGAGTATGTGTCATTAGGAACACAGCACAGCAAACAGTGAACACAGTGTAAAGCTTCATTGCATTTAACCCATACACACAGTGTGGCAAGGCTCAGCCATACATCTGGCAACTAGGGAGCAGTGACATGGATGGTACTTTGCTCATAGGATATCACAGGGTAACCTGCAGGTCTGTGACTTCAATCCACAACCCATCTCTCTCGAACCTCATGAAAAATTGGCTTATCCTGAAATGGCCCAAATAAGTAGCTGTTGATTTTAGTCCAGACCCTGATTTTATTGTATTTTATTATTATTGGATTTTGTTTAGACCCCATGCCTAGAACTCATCAGCATTATTACCTTGTACTCACACTCACTGGGCACCTTATGGCCATTGCAAAGCATTTTATAGGTCTAATATATGGGCATTGCTGCTGAACAACTTATTAGAGTGACTGGATGGCATAAAAACTGAAGCTGACCACTGAAGAAGGGTTAGAGTTTGGCTGTACACAGTGTGCATCAATATGGGTTACATTTTCTAAATGAAGTGAATATTTACAATTAAATTAGATAGACACTGTTTATGAAGAAATATGTTGCATCGATCAAGTCACTGCATTATTCTATTTAGTTTTTTTTATTTAAAGAGGTCCCAAATTTCTATAAAATTCAGCCAGTGTTCGCAATGTATTCAATGTATGGTTAAACATAAAATAACAATAGTAGATGTAAAATTAAAGCAAACACTTACAAACCAGGAGTCACAATATCTACCACTCAGTTAAAGCTATTTATTTACTTTCCAAAATGCCCAGCGATGCTATTCTGAGTTTTAATATGTGATGGTGCAAATAGTAGTAAACAAAATAATGTTATCCTAAAAAACTTTTTTTGCCTGACAACAAATATATATTTTAGGCATGACACTGATCTCTTTAAACATATTCCCAGGCAGTGTTAAACCGGATTTTCTTTTGTATAATAGTACATTTTTTGGAGAAGAAACAAAATTAGAGGAAATCAGAAAGGGGCTAAATATTATTTAGCTTAACAGAGGTGAACTCAAAGCCAAACTGTACATTTGTCAGAATAGATGAAATTTTGCTTAGAGCTTGCCTATTATAGTGCTTCGCTGGCAGAATGAGAGGGTATCCAGCAGTAAGCTCCTGCCAAGTTTGTCAAATTTGGTTTCACTTGTATCCTTGTAGGAATTCTTCCAGATATAAAACTAAATTATTACTAAACTACATAAGCACAAGCCTGGCATCGCTGCAGCATTGCATGGTGCTGTGAGTGTACAATCTAGGCCATTGATTCCCAGTTCTGGTCCAGGAGTGCAACCGCATCACATGTTTCAGTGTGTTCTTTTGCTAACATAGCCATCTGAAACTCATAAAGGGATTGTTAATTAGCTGATGAGTCAAGTGTGTAGAAAGCGTAGAAAACATGAAGAGACAGAGGACTATTTTTCATATCTTGTTCAGCTTGTTCAGTGCTTATAGAATTGTGTATCTAGAATTTAAAATGCTGCTCTTGGGTTTCCTCCACCTTTTCTCTCTCTCTCTCTCTCTTTCTTTCTCTTTCTCTTACTCTCTCTCGCTTAAGAGGCATCGTGACCCCTGGTTCCATTCACCAACAATCAAAATGAATGAATGAATTAAGTATGCACATCAAACCTTTCTGAACGTTTATATTTTAATAGCAGGATGCAGTAGTTACAACAATAGAATTAATGTGCCATGCCATTAAAATTTAGATATCTTTGTTTTCCTGATATCTTTGTTTCCTTTGTTTTCCTGTCATGGATGCATACATCGTCACTGCTCCCCAGGTGCTTTCAATAGTGTTTGAGTGCATGGGTTAAATGCAGAGGTCCAATTTCGTTGTGGTTCATGTATGCTGTGCTGTGACCTCGCAAGGACGAAGGCGGTCACTTTCACTTTCAATTTTGTTCTTCAACTTCGTTTCCTGTGAAAGGTATGTTACTTTTACTGAGTCTTGTCTCATTTTGACATTACGTCTACAATTCTATTAACAGCATCGGCTTTGTAGTTTTTTAAAAAAGAAAACAAGTCTAGAAAACCTAGAGTTGAATGAAGAGATGTGAGCAATTATTTCCTTTAGACATGGAGGTAAAACTCCACCAGTGAACACTTTTTTTCATGAATATGTATTTTATTATTCAATGTGCAGTACTTTAAAGAGATGGCACTGTAGTGTTTGAAGGCCTTAAACTGTCTAGGGAAGTTCGTTCTGCACCTTAGAATCCGAGACAGAAAAGGCTTGATTGCTTGAGTGTCTTGGGTGCTTTTGAGTAGAGGCAGGCCAAGTCAGGCTGAGCTTGATGTCCTAAGTGGCCAAGTTTGATCGTTGCTGATAGGAACTACACCATTTTTGGCTATATATCATTAAGGGATTGATTTAGAAAATCAACAGCCAAATAACTAGACATTTAGACTGATAGACAAACAGAGGGAGAGACTGACGGATATTTTGCTAATCAATGTTGCCTTAATTAATTATTAATAAGACTATTATTAAGACCATTATTAATTTGTACTGCTTTCCATTTCTCAAGAGGTCTGTAGTTTTCATTCTATATATGGTGTAGTAATTTGGCATATGTGTGTCTTAGTATTTGTTTATTTATTTATTTTTACACATCAAATTCCCCAGTGATTAATTAAATAAAACTCAAGTAAGCCCAGGAGAGTGTGAAGATCATTGTTAGCCACTTACGAAGCCTGTAAAACTTTTTATTCTGCCTGTTATCTCACTTGCTATACAACAAAAGGCATGCACTTAAAGCCTTCTGTCTGTCTTCCTACCTACCACCAGACCACTGCTTCTACCCTGCTCTTTTGGCTTCATTCATTACCTCCGGCTGTGTGTAACTAAGGAGCCCCAATAACATCCTTCATTTTCTTGTCAGTTCCTGAGGGTGTCTGCCTGTGCTCTCACTCTCTCCTTAATCTCAGTGTAGGAGCCTTGCCGGGAAAGAGATGGCTTTTGTCAGGAATTTTAATTAAGGACCCCTTGTCAATAGACACTGACTTCCCTCCATTGTCATCAAATTAGCCACCTGAATGATCCGGAGGACTGGAGAAGATAAAGCAAGCTCCAGGGAAAAATGCCTTCTTCATTTTATAATTATGGCTCCTCATTCCTCTCAGAAATTACACGCGTATGTTGAAGAGTTAACCCTGTCTTGCGGACTACATTGTCGACATATTTGTCAGTGGCTATGCACCCCACATATAAAAGCCATTAAATAATTCTAACACAAATAATAACAAAAACTTTTAATTTTACTTCATATTCATACAAATATGCATGCATTTGTGAGCTACTGCTGGTGTCGGTTCCTCTATTTCAGTCTTCTTCTTCTTTTTCTTTCGGCTGCTCCCGTTTAGGGGTCACCACAGTGGATCAACTGTCTCCATTTCTTCCGGTCCTCTGCATCTTCCTGCTTCAAACCGACCACCTGCATGTCCTCTCTCACCATGTCCATAAACCTCCTCTTTGGTCTTCCTCTTCTCCTCTTTCCTGGCAGCTCCATATTTAACATCCTCCTTCCAATATAATCCTCATCTCTTCTCTGGACATGTCCAAACAAACGCAACCTTGCTTCTCTAACCTTGTCTCCAAGACGTCTAACCTGAGCTGTCCCTCTAATATACTAATTTCTAATCCTGTCCATCCTCGTCACACCCAACAAAAATCTCAGCATCTTTAACTCTGGCACCTCCAGCTCCGTCTCCTGCCTTTTCGTCAGTGCCACCATCTCCAACCCATACAACATAGCTGGTCTCACTACTGTCCTGTAAACCTTCCCTTTTACTCTAGCTGGTACAAATCACTCTAGCTGTCACAAATCACTCCAGCCACTCTTCTCCACCCATTCCAACCTACCTGCACTCTCTTCTTCACCTCTCTTCCACACTCGCCGTTACACTGAACTGTATTTTCTTATTACAGAAAATAAGTGGGGCAATGGCAAGAAGATGTTTTTTTCTACTAAAATTGTATATTAAAAGGTATAAACTGTTGTGAGCCAACTCAACTGAAGACCCTCTTGCTGTAATTATCACCAAAGTGGAACCATTGGTGGAACCTCTGCAGCAAGGGGGAATAAATAGAACATTGCAGTGTAGCGGGTGTGTTGGTGTTTTGGTTCCCCATGTGATGCGACCTGGAGTTCATTCTCAGATAAGTCTATTATTTGTCTGCTTTCATATGAATCACAGTGTTGATGATAACCTTGTTTATGTACATTATGTAAGTTCAACCCTGCTAGATAGTAGTTGTTAGTGGTTAGCGGTTAGCATTAGCCTCCACGCTAATGTTCTTTGTTAAATTTCAGGTTCCAGTATATTCAGGTAGTTCCCCAGTTTTCTCATTCAGGTTCAGTATGTGCTTCAATGTCCCTTGTTAGTCTGAATGTCTGTGTTTGTTCCCCATGTGTGAGTTAATGTGGTAAGGTTGGTGTTTGGGTATCTCCCTAATAATAAAGTTTTTTGTTTTGTTTTGTTTTGTTTTTTTTTTTGTTTTTTTTTTGTTCATATTCCTGGTCTGTCTGAACTGTGTTTCTCTCAGCGGGAGGCAGACAAGACAGTCCAGCGATCCTGCTCAGGGGTCTTCCTCTTTCCCCAGTACAGGTGCACATAACAAACAGTTAACTTTTTGCCTCTGGTTTTAATGGATTTAAGGGTTATGTAGTTAGAGGTTTAAAATATACAAAAGAAAAAGAAAGGGGGTGGGGGAAAGGGGTGGAAAATCCTTGGATTGCATACACTACAATAGTCCATTTCTGGGACAGAGGAGAACATCCTTGTCTCAATTGCACTATTGGTGAGTGACAAGCTTGAACGATAGAAACCCTGCTCCCTATCTGGAAGAGACCAAGTGCCAATAAGTATTTTAGCTTCGAAACATGTCATTTCAATTGACAAGGCACAGCTAAAAAGAGAGGCACAAGCATTGTTGTGTTCTCAAGCATTGATGTGTGTCTCTCTCTCTCTCTCTCTCTCTCTCTCTCTCTCTCTCTCTATATATATATGTATATGTTAGAAAATGCTTAGAATGTTAGACTGGGTTATGGCTATTTTTGGTATGTAAAATGGTAAGGGACAGATAAGGGATCTTTGGAGGATGCAAGAACATTGTAGAGTATGGGCCTTTAAAAACTGTGAATAGTTAGTGTCATTTGGGTTCAAGAGGTGTAATAAAAAATGGCTCAATCAGCCATGTTGTCTCAATTGTTTGACAAACAAACATACTGGTGTATGCAATGTCTGTGAAAGGCTATGCCTCCACTGTGTCTGTCTATGGTTAAGATTGTGCTGGTATTTACATATCTGCAGGGATTCGCCAACAATGAGCGACATGTTTGACCCACATAAGATAATGAATGAGGCTTGGGGGGTTGTATTGTGCATGCGAGAGTCAGGTGGTGTGAGCCTCTGCTATGTGTGTTTGTTGATTTATTCATTTCCCCCTTCATTAGTTCTGTTCCCTGGTTAATGACTTCTGTTCATTCTATTTACCTGCTTGCAAAAGAAGGAGGCTGGGTAGGCTGGGTAGGCTGGGGTGGGAGGGGTTGAAAGTCTGGGGCAGTGCTTGTTAATCACTAATAGCTCTGACATAAAATTTTCAATCTTGAGGCCCCTCCAGGGTAACTGGGTATGGCGCCCCAACAAGCTATTCCTGTAACTTGTGTTGTTTCAGCTAAATGGGAGTTTAAGTGTCAACAGGGGAAATGGTGCATGCTATTTAAATGTGCGTTCAAATTAAAGGGCAGATCATTTAGCAATACTTTCTGTAGCAATGTGCCAGAATGACAGTGAAAAAGAGAACCCAACAGCAAACACTGACCACCTGCCACTATTAAAGCTCATTTGGGTTCCGGAAAAGATGAAAGAATGGAATTTGAGCATATATACTTGCATTCCATTTATGTTGTCCCTTCATTGCTACTTTATTGAATAGATGTCAAATAAAAGACCCCTTTCAGCTAATGAACATCCTTTCACTTGTCTGTGTACTAGTCCTAGGAATGTGAACCATCATGCAGTGTCAGAGCAATAAAATAAAAAAAAAAAAAGTAAATTCAGTGTGCAGCATAAAGATTGATCCAGCGCTCTCGGAGAACAGCTGTGTGTATAGACTGGCAAGCTGCCATTTGAAGCCAGGGGAAAAAACAAAAAAACAGAAAAACAAAACGGTCCTTTCTGTCTAAAAAGCATCACAGTGTTCTTTAAAGTAAAAAAAAATAAATAAATAAAAAAAAATGAGGGAGAGAAAGCGAGATCAAGACAGTGCACTTTAAAGCTAACATTCAAAGGCGAAATGTAGATGAAAGCACAAAATCTAACATGAAAGTAAGAAATTGCATCTCCCTCCATCTCTGTCTTAGTCTCCTGGGTCCAGAAATGAATGAAAGCACCGTCTCTCTCACTTTTTTACTCGCCCAACTTTCACTGTAGTACAGCTGAACTTATGGAGGTGATGCTATTTCTCTACAGGTGTCACAAAGGCTTAAGTCTATTTAAGTTGAGCTTGAGGTTATAAAGTTTGAGGTCTGGTTAATGAAAAGTCTGAGCAACATTATTATGGACCTGTTTTAAAAGACGAGTGTAGGGATCACTCACGGTGGTTCAACATTAACTTTTACACCACTTTCATTCAGGAGAGCAGTGTTAGAGCTTAGAATGTTTGTCTGAAGGATAGGACTCGACCACTGAACTTTTGATAAAGATGTATTAAATATGTTACAATTTAATTGGCCAATTTTGACTGTCAGAATTTGAATGTCAGAATTTTGGTCGCATCTTGGGAGTGGATACGGATAGATTTACAATTTGAGGTCATTTTTTAACGTTTGATGTAATGACTTGTGGTCCTACATTCAGATGTTACCATCAGTTTGGTTTTGACTCTAGCACTCCATCACATTCCAGGTTGACCTTATCTATGAGTGCACATTTCTCCCAGTAGTCAGTTTACACATTTCCTCAAGTGGTCCAATCAGGTAATCTGTCATATTGAAACCTCACGGTCTATGGCTTATTAGAAAAGGGCTCAGGATTTGTTGCATGCTGAGTACTGATTTGATATGCATGCCTGATAAGGAAACAGTTATTTGCTAATTTGATGCAACAATCTGAACTGCAGCAAAGTAAGTACTGCGTGGTCTTGAACTACTTCTTGTTTTCGCTGTGAAATTTACATTTAATTTCTTCATTAGTCTCACTTTTACCAAGTGGTCCAAAAACACCTCTGATGCTGATTTCACTGCTCACTTATTCTCCTATTAAGGTGCATTTACCGCCTTTACAAAGCAGTTATGTGAAGTGTAGGAGATTGAATTTGTGAAGAAAGAAAAGTGAAGAATGCTGTGTGAAATTACGTATAACACTGTAAATACACTTGACTGCTTCCATATAAGTTGTGCATTAAGAGGATAATGGGCCTGGATGACTGCATCCACTTTAATGTATTTGCACAGTACTAAAACCACATACAGAGGGGCAGCGGTGGCCTAGTGGTTAGGGCGTTGGCCACATGATCGGAGGATCGGGGGTTCAAACTCCTTCCCAATAGGTTGCCCTGAGGTACCCTTGAGCAAGGTGCAGTCCCTGTCATGCTCCTCTCTGCGATGGGCTGGCGACCTATCCAGGGTGTGTCCCCCGTCCTTTGCCCTATGTGAGCTGGGTTGGACTCCAGCACTCCCCTGTGACCCCGCTTGGGACAAGCGGCAGAAAATGATTGACTGACTTGCACTACATACAGTACAGTGCAGAAAAAATATAATATACCTTTCATTTAATTTTTTTCCATAGAATTACCTATTTAGTGACAAAATATTAATTTATGCCTTTTTTTGGTATAAAGATTATATATAATCTATCATTTTAATGATCAAATGCTAATCACTTGCCGAATCATCTGCACCCATTTCTTCACTTTTTTATTTGTTAAAGTTTGATGTCTTTGTTCTGCTTGAATGACTCATATTTACAGTCATGTGAAAAAGTAGGACACTAAATAGGGCACTAAGTATTCTGTTCTTTATTAAGAAATGTTCACATATCAATATCTAATCTTGTTTTTATTTATCTCTGGAAAGAAATGGCAGATTAACAACAATAATTACCTTGATTTATTAATTAAACAAAAGACAACAGCAAAAATTTATATTCTTTATATAACTGAGGAAAAAGTAGGACAACCTACCCCCTAATAGCTAGTGTTGCCCCCTTTCGCTGAAATAACCGCAGTGAGACGCATTGTTTGGTGCAGCTTTAATGTTCTTACAGATGTTTTCACATTTGTTCCTCAATCACCCTCTGATACACTGTAGAATTTGTGATGGATTCTACGATGGTGAGCTGGGCAGGTCCTGCTGCAGCAAAGTGTCTCCAAACCATAACAATACATTTCCACCTCCATCAGCTTCACAGATGTTATGAAGTTCTTTTCCTGGAATGCTGTATATGTTTATACCAGACATGTTCTCTGCTCTGGTGTCCAAATAATTCCATTTTAGACTCATCTGTCCAAAGAACATTATTCCAGAAGTCCTGATCTTTTGTCTATATTCTCTCTGGCAAGCTTCAGTCTGGCCTTGATGTTTCTCTTCAAAGCAAAGTTTTCCTCCTTGCACATCTCCCATGCAAGTTAAAGTTATGGAGTCTCTTTCTGATTGTGGAGGCATGCACTTTCACATTAACAGTAGCAAGAGCCTGCTGTAGGCCCCATGGTAACATTTTAGGGTTTTTAGAGACTTCTTTTAGCATTTTGCGGTCTGCTCTCGGGGTGAACTTGCTTGGACGGCCAGACCAGGGCATGTTGTTGTTTTGGTTTCCTCCACATGTAGACTATTTTCCAGACAGTGAAGTGGCAAATTCTTTTGATGGTTTTGATGGTTTGGTTCTTTTGAACCAAATGTCTGAGGTTTATAAGGGCAAACCGCCTTCAAAATGTTGAGTACCGATGTTCTGATCATGTGCACCTGAGGTGCTACACCTGTGTGTGATTTGAGCCATTTTAATTAGGAATAAAAGTGTCCTAATTTATTCCTTACAAGAAATTGCATTTTGCTTTTACATTTTACAGAAGATTTTGAAAAGTCTTTTCTTCAGTTTTAATTGTTTGTTAAATTACTTGAATCTCTCAGTATTGTTAGGTGATAAATTGGCACTTTCTCTCTGGCATAATGCTAAACTAGTCTCTTGGTTTTCATTAATTAACTACTATATCCTCATCACTTCAGCACAAAAACGAAAAAATAAAACATATCTCTGATGACTCTGTTAGAGGTGAAGGGGTACAGCTGTGTTAATTCGTCCTTCACCTTGTCTAACCTCAAAATAATTTTGCTAAATCAGAATCTGAGATTCCCAGAACTGCTTTTGATGGTTGAAAACGTCATCAGGTTCATTGCCATATCAGACCCCAAAAAAATGCTTGGCCAACTGAAAGGGCAACAGAGTGTAAATGGCCTCAAGGCCCCAGGATAGCCCAAAAATGTCAAGGAGTGGCTATCCTTGCACATCAATCCAGTAACAAAGGTCACTTCCTAACAAACGTGACAACATTATAAGGAACGTTAAGAGAAACAATAAAGACCATGGTCAATTAATAACAAATTAATGAGGATTTTTATTGGGTCTGTGCCTGAAACAGTTTGATGACCTTAGAGTTTAGGAATGCGTGATAGGATTCTGCAGGTTTTTTGCTTAATATTTGCAAAAATACATAATTAGATTTTTTTAAACATATTTGTTTTGAAAGTATGCTGCAATTTTATGATATAAAACAATGTGAGTTATGTTCTCACAATACTTTTGAATTCTGCTATATAGACTTGTCTGCTAAATAGTGCTAAATTGCAAATATCAAGCAAATTATTGCATGATAGATAGATAGATATTAGATAGATAGATAGATTAAAAGATAATAAATATCTAAATTATAGCAAAATAAGATATTTATTTATTGCTTAATACATTACTTAAAAGTTAAAATAAATTTTTATTTCATCATCATAAGAATGAAAACTGATCATTTGGCCCAGAAAAGATTAAACTATATTGTTACTAAGGCTAACAAAAATAATAGTGTATATTGTAATATTAGTGGAGTACTTCGGTGAATGAAAACCATGAAAGGTTAATTTTTTTTAGGACAAAAAACAGCTGGGCTGTTCAGAATCAAATAACTTCCATATTGGTGCAGTTTTAATGTGAGTCATTTCAAACAGTAAGGTAAGGGAGTCATTTGGTATGTCTTCCTGTTCAAAAATAGCACTTTAATATTCATACTAATTTAACAATGATAGCCAACATCAGTTAAAGTGGTGTTACCCTTGAGTGACAGTTTTATTACACAGGCTTAATTTAGAAACATTGTTCATCACTTTAATTTCCTAGCCATTGCAATAACCTTTCATTTAAGAACATCAGTGAAACTGTCATATCAATGTATATCCCACTATGATAGTATATTGTATGCTATGATAAAAATATTGGACAAAGTCACTATTTGAACATATTTCAACTATTTAATTAGAAATGTGTGTTTTTTTTTTTTTGTTTTTTTTTTTTATTAAATTGGAAATTTATTTGCAGTCATTTCAGCTCAATGATGACACTGAAATAGGAGATAACCACCATTTTCACCTCAGAGACAAAAGATGAAAAAAGGAAAAAAGAAAAAAGCATTTCCACCATGGCTTTTCATCTTCTTATATAATGATTTTTGTGCTACTTCATCGATTTTTAATGGAAAAGAATGCACTGTTTAATTCAAAACAATTTCTCTCATCGCTTTCTAGAATCAAGCACATGCAAGGTCAAGACTTTCACTGTAGAGGGCTTTATGATGGGCAGCTTCTTACTGTGAAAGAAGCAGTCAGGGCAGCCAGAGCTAAAGCAGCTCACCAAGCAATTTAACGCCATGGCCTCCCCTGGGGACATAAGGACCCTGGTCTGGGATCAGCTACTGGAGGCCTGCAAATTACTGCATTGTACAGTTGCCTCCAGGTATGGGGAAGAAAATTGATGCTTAGAATGTAATCAAGGCCAGGGCTTGTAGTCTTAATCTATTAAGTTCATGACAGCCTTGTGATTGTTTTCAGCCAGACTTTGGGGTCAGACAAATATAGTGTGTGTTTTAAGGTGTATATCATAGGGGATTTTTTTTTTTGTAGTTTTTATTGAGGTCTTTGATCAATTCTGTAGTTTAAATGACACTGCAAGGGTTTATCTTGGCGACAACTGACAATGATTAGACCTTTAAGCTGTTAATGAAGATACAGTTAGATTTTCTAGTCTTTAGCACGTTTAGAACATTGCTAGGTGAGTCTTATTACAGTTTTACTGTTTTACACTTTAGCCAGTATTAGATTCAGCTACTTCCTCAGTCTTTGATCAAAAAAGTCCAATATTTCTGCTACTTCTACCTGTGATATTTTGCGTCCTACGGGCTTTATTGTTTTGAGAGCTCTGTATTGGTAGTGTCTTGAACCTTAGGTTTATGTTTACATCTCATTCATGTCCTGCATTTTTATTTTATTTTTCATCACTGGCTTCATTTCTCCAGTGAAGAGAGGAAACTACACACTCTAGAATATTTGTACATACATGCTGAACTCATTGCAGCTAGATATTCAATGATAGGCCAAAATACTAATTTATACTAGTTTCCCCTTAGAACAGTGCTAGTCAATCAGCCAATGTCTGTTCAGAATCTGAGTAATAGAAACACAGCGGGACAAATGAACACGCACACACACACTCATACACAAAGTGTCTTGTTCAGCAACCCAATGGTGGCAGTGCTGGAGGTGGGATTTGAACCTGCGACCTCTTGGTCTTTAGGTGAGTATCCTACCACTAGCCACCATCACCCTTCATATGCCTGTTTATGCAGTTTGCTTGAGTAGCTCCAGCCTTAATAAAGTGAATGTTAGTTACAAACTGCATATTTTGACCTGGACCTTCTCATGTAAATAGGGATGAAAGTTATCCTTCTATTTCCAAAGCTCTTTCTTGCAATTTAATTGATATTTTCATGGTAAAGGCTCAGTGGTGGCACTGTGGTGCCGTGGTTAGTGTTATTGCTTCAAAGTGATAAGCTTTTAAATTGCCCCAGTGTGACCGTGTTTGTCCATCTGTGTCCATGGCTCCATGGTTCAGCAAGATGGTTTAGCTTGTATTTTAAAGTGTCTTTTATACCTTTTATACAAGGAAATTAGTCTTAACATGAGCACATTGCCAAAAATGTTTTGTTAAGAATGGAAGTCTAGCATCTTTTTTGTTAACTGGACTGATGTTAGTTAGGTTGAGATACAGTCATTACATAACAGAAAGATTCTTCCCTTATTTTCCTCATCATTATAACTTTGTAATGGCTAGCTTTATTGTTAGCACAATATACAATCTCAATGTCAGGTCTATTGAGAGTCTAAGTTTGTTTATTTGGATTCTAATCTGAAGGCTACAATCCTACCAAGTGGCCCAGGGAGATCAAGTCAAGTAGTCAAGTAGGATTTTGTCATTTCAGCCATATACACAGTACATAGTGAAATGAGATAACATTCCTCCAGGACCCTGGTGCTACACATAGGACAACATCAGACACAGCATAAGACATAAGACAACATAAGACACAAGAGACAACAGACAACACAACAGACAGTACATTCATCTGTCAGAGGGCTGCAGTGTTATGGAACAAAGCAGCCCAGGTTGTTGGGCAGTGTAATAAGTGTAACAGAGCAGCTTTATGAGTAAAGTGCAGATGTGCAATAAAAAAATAAATAGTTAGATAGATAGATAGATAGATAGATAGATAGATAGATGATTAGGTTACAGCTTCATAGATTTAGCAGAAGCCCTTACACTTCCAGGTTTATGGCAACCTTCTGGGGATGTTGTGTGGAGCGCATTGATAGGATTGCCAGATACATGCCATTTAGATCTCAAAATGTGTGTGATAGTGAAGATAGCAAAGGGGTGTGTCTGCTTTTACCTTTCACAGCCTGTTGGCTCTCACCTGTTACTGTCTCAAAGGAGGGGTATCTATTATCTTGCTTTACTTATATCAATATCAAATATCCTTGGTCTGAAAGCAGCACAATACTAGAACAGAATGGCTTTACTAGAACTAAATGGCAGCTTAAGATTTCATTCAACACTGTTTTCTTTTCATGAATTGGGGGGAAAAAGGTGCAGCAATTTGATCAGAGCATCTAATTCCCATGTGTTGTACTACAAGAGCACCAGTCTTAAGCACAGCATAATTTTTATTCCTCTCACAGCTTTCCTCCATTTCCTCTCTTTCTGCTAAATACTGTTTCTGCACTGCATCTTTCTGTCTAACACACAAAAACCAGACGTTAATTTGTAATGTTTAAGGCCATCAAACCTTCTAATATCACCCATTTTTGAAGGGGCACTCTCACCTGACCAGGCATTTTGGACAAAAAGTAAACTCAAAGTTCGAATTTGAGTCAAATGCATTGCACTTAGAGAAGTTTGAGTTTGAAAGTTACTAAATGATAATAACTCTATTGCCTACTCATAACTGGTTACCCTTCTTCCACAATGAACCATCCAGTAAGATCCAGTGTGGAAGATTGTCATTGCTATGTTGCTATGCTGACGTTGTGAATTCATGAATCAAGTATATGATTTTTGCCAAAGCCTTGCATCTCTAAAAAATGTTTATATGTTTTCAGTTTTAGTGCAACATTATTTATTTCCATTGGACCATTTATCTTGGATCAATGGATAGGATAAATTGTATGTTCCTAATATGTAAAACATTAAAAATGACTATGTTTGCTATGTGCCTCTCCACTATACCAAATCAAATTTGCATGGCAATTTGCTGATTAGATTAGAATAATAGAAAATCCTTACAATGAATGATAATGAGAAAATTGGCCAGCAAATCCAGCATTCACTCTGCTTTAGGTTCCTACATGTTCTATATAACTACATATAAATAGTATTGTATATATTAAATAATTTGATATTAGGTATTTAACAGCTTTATTAAAAAACCTTTAATTCCATGTTTCTCCTAGAAATAAATTACATATTACAAAGCACTGTGTTCAGTTTCATTACTAATAATGATTTCTGTGTGTTAACTACAAGACAAGCAGAACTTGAAGCTTGGCTTTTAGTAACATAAAATATAATAACATCTTATTTTGCAGCTTTAAGCTGACCTAATGCGTGTAGTACTCAGTATCCTGCCTGACCAGATAGTTCAAGGCTAATATTATTGGTATAATGTGATTAAAATTTTACACTCCTGCAGTGTAAAAATAACTTATATTGACAATAAGATGTTAATGTTTTTTTTTTTATTTAGATAATTTTTCTCAATGTAATAAGTAAATTTTTGCTCACCCCAGTGATATAAACATGCACAGTACATATCATTAACAATAGATTTTTAAGCTTTGTGTCTTAATCTGCTCCCTTTAGCATTAGTATATTAAAAAAAAAAAAAAAAAAAGCAGGTGACAATTTCACAGCTGTACCATGCTCTTCCACAATATAACACTATTTATGCCAAAAACTTCAGCCAGCATTTAATGAAAAGCTTAGCACTATTTTGAGGCTTCCTACAATCCCCCATCTAGATTTTAACTTTACACCCAATGGAACTGGCTCTTTGATTTAATATCCATTCCTTTTCTGTCACTTATATAACTCTCATAAGATTTAAAAAAGTGTAAAAAAAACATGGGACTTAAGTGTCCGGGGGACGAGAGAGATTCCAGGCAGTTGGGAAGTGAGAAAAAAACAGATATGTGAGTACAAATAGATAGTCTTCAGCGGAAACTGTTTGAGAAGCTTTGACCGCAGTGATTTTGTGAGAATACATAGTGTACACACACACACACATGCGCGCACACACACACTCACATGCACGCCTGAGAGAACCTGAGCTCACTTCTGCTGGTTTCTTTACTGTGGACAATTTCAGAGCCAACAGGGCAGCAACAAGAGATGAATGAAAATTTTTTATTTTTTTTTCCTCAGACCTGAAATGATTCCAGCCCAGGCCACTGGAAAACAGCATCAATCAGATGGTGAAAAATCGAGCACTTGTGCATTATATGACATGGATTACTCTAGCAGGTGGAGAGGGAGCTGTAATGCTATACCCCACGACACCGTTCCACCTCAAAACGCTCTAGCAAAATGAACCCTGATATAGGTAAAGGGCCTGGGCCACTGGACAATTTCCCCTCCATGTGACTATGTGACAAGGACAGCATAAACAATATTATTAACAGTATTATTAGAAGTAGCAGGCCTATCAAAATTCCAAAATGAAATAGTGGTCTTTAGATATCCATTATTCACAATAGCCTTTACTCCAGCCAGCCAGCTAGAGTCCATTAGGAAATGCATCCTAGACACTACCTTATCCAAATCCTGACCAAATCCTGGCTTTCTCAAATGACTACTGCATTACTCAAAGATTTTATATTTTTTTAACTTTTCACATGCTTTGAAACTAGCTTCCATTGTGCCCTGAGGCAGGCCTATTGCAACATTTAAATAAATAAATATTTTTTAAATATATGGTACAAGGAATGTTCTAACTCTGAAAATAGTTTCTGACAAAAATATAAAATAATTAGCATGAAAGTCATAAATTATGAAAAATTCTAAATTCAGTTTTTCCACTGGCACAAGGAACTGAGCTGTAGCCAATTTGTACTGTGCCGGTACACAATTGCCCTGCTTTCATTTTCCATTGTTTATGGATCCAGTAATAGTGTTTTGCAGAATAAAGCCAAACAGATATTTTTGCCCTGTGCATTACATTTGTTTGTGACATCATATCATAACCAAGAATTTGTGGAGCTTTTCCCATGGCACCAGGAATCACAACCAAAAAAAAAAAAATGCCATCTTTCCAGCTTCTACATTTCTGTGTTTTGACCATAAGATGGAATTTACACAAACAGCCTGATTGTGGGTGAAGACCTCAAGCTTTCAGCGCAGCAATAAAGAAGGACCACACCGGGTAGGAGGGGAGTGGTCATTTCATTTTAATTCGAAAAACGCAGTCTTATGGTGTGGCTCAGGTATGGTTCACTCCCTGGTGCCGTTGGAAAAGCCCCTTAAAGTAAGTTGGGAGCAAAAATAAAGTAAGGAGAAAAGCCCAATACAGGGTAAAATCTGTTAAAGGTAAGAGGCAACTGAATGAAAACAAGCATGAATTGACATGAATTTGCATTTTGTGCATTTTAAGGTATTGTTAAGGAATAGTTATCCAGGCTTTTTGGATCTGTATTAATCATTCAAGCAGATCAAAGCCTTCTAACTGAAGACATGATGAAGTGAAGAAACAGGTTCAAATGATTACACATGATCAGATCGCTGATGCTGAATGCAGAAATACAACCTAGGTACCTTCTATCATTGCAGCCTATATAGCGAATAGCAAAAGCTGGAGCCAATATGAAATATGAATTTGTTTGTCAAAAGAAATTCTAATTCACTTTGAAGCCATGAATTAAACTAATCTCAAACACAGTAAAAAAAAAAAAAACTTCTAGGCATTTCATGAGAAAAGACTGAGTCCAAGTAATGTAGCAGCTAGCAACAAGAAATAATAATTTACACTGACTTTTTTGTGTTAAAAAAAAGGTTTATTTAATTTTATTAACAAACAAAGAGGAAGCCATTGCTTAAGTGCACAGATTCTTTTGCTACAGTATAATTGTGTCTGTGTGTGTGTGTGTGTGTGTGTGTGTGCGCACACTGGTATGAGAGGTTCAGATAAAAGAGAATAAAAGGTTATGAGACCTTTCAGGAGAAAAAAGCTGATAATTGAGGACTTAAATTAATGGCATGTCATAACAACCTGTGCCATATCACCATTGACCTTTCCAGTAACATGCTGAGTTGATAAATGCACTTCATTACCAGATTTGAAAAGTGTAAAATGGAATTCCTGCCTGTCTCCCTGGCAGGATCATCAATGATTGATCAGACAGGGAAGGGAAAAACAGAATGATGTGTTGAGATGACCCCCAATGCCACAAATAGAGGACAAATGTATTGAGACTGAATGTGTATCAGAGAAGACAGTGATGACTATGGAAACAGTTGTCATAAATGCATTAAATAATATAAAGTTCTTTTTTATACTTCTGTTCCAATTATAGTGTTTGAAAAAAAAGAAAAGAATAAAGAATTAATTCATTTTTATTTTATTAAGAATATATTTCCTTATTTATGCAAGTTGGAATGGGTAAAATGCTAGCTATTTAATACCACATTTGATCTTTATTTATTTATTTTTTTTTTTTTTAACAAAGTGAACATAACAGCCAAGACATTTTCAATTACAGGTTTGTTATTTATCCTTTTCTTTTTGGCTGATAAACAGAACTGATCCACTGTTCTGTGTTCTCTATCAAGTTGGCATGTGCTGTAGCCTATAAATTATAATAATTTTAAAAAGTTAATTTTTGTATACTGTTTTGTTTTCAATTTTGATGTTATTCCCAGTTTGTCTGCACTTGATAACCAACCAATGTCCTTTTTGGCCTTTTTTCAGTCTTCTAGAAGAACTGATGCATTCTCACTAATCACAGTAACTAGAAGATCATCATGTTGCTCACCTTAATATATAGAAAGGTCATGTGTACATATCATTACAATATCTTTTGCACAAGAACAGTATTAGCAACTACTTGTAAGACAGGTTTCCCCCTCTAAAATTCTAAAATTGACCTTAATAGAAAGAAAATGGTTTAAATTTACAAATCAAATCCTCATTATTGCTAGTGTATTGCACTCCTGAGAAGCATTTAAAAGACCACTGTTGAGCAGTCTTTTATGCTAATGAGTATGATGATGAGAATGATGAGAAGTGACACATGCCAAACTGCTAGCCCTCAGTTTGAGCTTGTGTGGGCTGGGACTTGAATGCTGGGTTGTCCTTTTTGCCATTCTTCTGCCATAGTTCTCATACCAGCTTGGGCTTCTCAATAGGGGGAGTGTGGCTCCTCTGAACAACCATGGAACATTTTCTAATGACTTATTCATGCCTATGAAGCTTTTAATATTTCCTGCACTCATCACTTCAGTGGGGGACATTCCCAGTCCCTATCATCCCAGCTTCCACCCAAGCGTCACCTACAAAGAGCACTCTTCCTCCATTGACGGATGCTGAAGAGAGCAGCTCAGCAGGTAGCCCTTGTTGCCATAATTTTATTGCGGGTAAGGGATAAACACCCACCCGCTGCACTTGATTAATCACGGCACTCTCGCGTTCTATGCACACTTTGCAGGGCTGCCTAGGATTAAATGTTTGAAACCCTATTGTTAATCCCCCTACTCTTAAAAAAGAAGGAAATGAGCAACCGAGAGTGTTTACTTTTGTCTTTTCCATGCAAATCACAAGATTACACTGAATTAATTGGGACCCCCTGCGCCAAGTGAATGTCTGCAAAATGCAAATGCTTAATTTCCGTCTTTCAAAAATGCTAAACCACTAGTTCATCAATCCACCCCCCCCCCCACCCCCCCAACTATCCTGCATTAGCACTAATTACATTCATCTGTTGTGTTGTGCTTTCACAGCTGATACATGTACCATGGCTGAGTACAACAAGCTGAAGAACATGCTGCTGGATATGCAGCCCAAAGAGCTGCAAAAGGACGGGGCCAACCTTGCAAATGCAATGGATGAGAAAAGGGCCATGGTTGACACCATGTACAAGTATTTGGACATGAATCATGATGGACGTTTAGGCAGCGAAGAGCTTGCACAGGTAATTTTTTTATCTTGTGACCCTGGTTTGCTTGAGAAAACCATTCAGTGCATCATGAAATCATGCATTTAGTTATTTTTGAATATAATGAATACATTATTATTTTTTTTAAAAACATTGAATACACAAATGTGACTGGAATAGTGATGGTATATAATAATAAATAGTGAATTAAAAAAAAAATGCAAAAATCTGTGCTTAGTTGGGTTCGGCGCCCCTTTTTGTCCTTGCCACAGTAATCTCAATTACTGTGTTTTCTCCTCAGAGGATGTTGAGTTGTGCATTGATTTTGCATTATATACACAACATCTTAAAACTGGAAATGCATGCAGTGTTGAAGTGGTACTAGATTTTCACCAATGGAAACAGTATCCGACATTTTTACTCACATAAATCATGTTGGCATCAAATCTGCAAACTTACTTAAGTAGCATTCAGAGCAACATAACACACAGGCAAGCATAATTACTCACAAATCCATCTTTTAACTACAACTAATCATCTTAATGGCTGCCATCTATTTCAGAGAGCAGACACACCTGTAATGGCTGCCATCTGCCACTGAATGACAGTCTCGGGTGGCAGTGCAAAATAAAATACTTACTTACTTTTATAACAATTAGAAAATAGCGTATTTAATCTGCTACCTAAGAACAAGTTCACTGAGGAATTTTATAAAAGATGTTTCAAGGTGGGAGCATGTCAAAAACTAGGGGAAGAAGTGGACAGAAAGATAAACAAGAGTAAAACAAGAGGAATATATGGGCCCAAAATATAAGATGTGTGAATAAGGTGAGCACGTCACCTTCACCCCAACAGTTTTGGTGGTGTCTGGGGGATTATACTAGTTGGAATATCATAAAAAATGTTAAAGAGGGAATCTGGTGTATACCAGGAAATGCAAAATTGCTGTTGATTTGTTGAATAAAACAAATACATATATACACATATAATTATATATGTGTATATATGTAATATATATAATTAGTACTGTGCAAAAGTTTTAGGTAGGTTTGAAAAAATGCTGTAAACAAAGAAGGCTTTCAAAAATGGAAGTGTTAATCATTTATTTTCATCAATCAACAAAATGCAGTGAATGAACAAAAGAGAAATATAAATCAAATCAATATTTGGTGTGACCACCCTTGGCCTTCAAAACAGCATCAATTCTTCTAGGTACACTTGCACAGTTTTTGAAGGAACTCGGCTGGTAGGTTGTTACAAACATCTTGGAGAACTAATCACAGATCTTATGTGGATGTAGGCTTCCTCACATCCTTCTGTCTCTTCATGTAATCCTAGACACACTCGATGTTGAGATCAGGGCTCTGTGGGGGCCATACGAATTGATGCTGGTTTGAAGGCAAGGTAGTAACACCAAATATTGATTTGATTTAGATTTTTCTTTTGTTCGCTCACTTGGCATTTTGTAAAATGATAAAAATAAACAATCATTATTTATATTTCTGAAAGCATTCTTTGTTTACAGCATTTGTTCCACACCTGCCTAAAACCTTTGCACAGTAGTGTGTGTGTGTGTCTGTGTGTGTGTGTGTGTGTATATGTGTGTGTGTGTGTGTGTGTGTGTGTATCTATATATATATGAAAAAAATAATGAAAATACAAAAGATGTCATATTATATACTTTGTTATTCAAGTATTTTAAGTATTTAAGTCAATGGAATTGTGCATTAAAATTAGCTTAAAATCATGTTATTCAAATACTTTTATTTTAGGTTTTATGGATCTATTTTCACAAATCAACAAACCTGTAAATTGAGCAGGCTTTTTAAACTATAGTATATGACTTTATAAAGATAACACAATAATATTTGTGCTAATAATATGCTAAAAAATCCTTCAGATGTATTGTATTTTATTTTAATTTTGTTCACTGAATGTAAACTTGTCTTGTTTTCTTAATTTTGCCTCTTACTTCCTACTAATTGCATGGCGCACTGAACTCGAAAGTGATTTTGCCTCAGTGGTCACAGTGCCTTTCATGATTAATGACTTTTTTATTCATTTATTAGCAGACACCAGCAGAAGGTATACTCTGTAGATTCTCTGCCAGGGCCCAGTAACTTTTTAATGCTGCTTTTGTAGCCTTTTTTTAATCTTGCTTGCCTGTGATTGAATTTGGTCCCATACTGCTTTCTAGATCTCCATGAAGGAACACCTGGAGGACAGCTTATTAGAGTGCACCATGCAAGATCTGCTGCGGTATGACGACTACAACAATGATGGCGTCCTCACCCTGCAGGAGTTTTACACTGCCTTTCGTGAGTCAGCTCACAACAGCCCACCAATACAGTTTAACACCATTTAACCCAGGCTGGATCAGACCAGATTATTGTGTGTGTGTGGGTGTGTGTGCGTGTGTGTGTTTTCATGTATTGTTGAGGGTACTTTGCCAGACTTCCTGAAGGACAATGTTTTTGGCTCTCATTTTCAGACCAGCCCTTGTTGGTTAAGCCATACATTGACCTATAAATCAATCAGGCTGAACTAAGTTCATGCATGAAGAAGTGAAGAAACAGATGCAGATGTTTACAGATGATTAGCCCAGTTATTAGTGTGCTGCTGGTGCTGAATGCTGAATGGCTGAAACCCCTTTATCTAAGCCTTTATCTATATCTTTAGGCACTTTGCAGCCTGTCACTTAACATTTGTCCCCTAGTTAAAATATAAACAACAATAATAGTAATAACCATAATTCAAAAAATTTAATTAATTGTAACTGTAATTAAAAACTGAGAACTGCTAAACTGCATTTTATCAGTAAATAGGAAAAGGGGTTAAATTAGACCCTGATTTTCATAGTTAAATGTTAAAATACAATGACACCTGATGTCTTAGAACCAAGGGGAAGACCAGAAGACTCCTACAAGAACAGTCATTGTTTTGTTTTTTTTTGGAAAGAAAATGACAATTACTAATTAATACATGAAGCATTTTTATCAATAAACCTGGAATTTTTGTTGTGCTTGCCTTTTTTTTTCAGAAAAGGCCAGTGGAAATACCTGCTTATAAATTTTGAGGGACAAAAAGAAGCTTTTGCAAAAAGAACAGTATATTTCTCTTCAAATTCAATCATGGCTCACAAAGCAGAAGCAAAGCTCTGTACACTCTGGAACAGATTATCATGGACAGACTATGCAGCAATCCTGCCCATTTTTTTTTAGATAGGCATCATTATCTCTGTCTGAACAGCTTGCTCTTTCTCTGTGAGCACCTGATTATTAGGACTACCAATGTCTAATCATGGTTCCTGTGATGTCATGGATGACATGAGAACCAAAGATCACCCAGTACCACTGTTGGTCAGAGGTCAAGTAAAGCAGAAACCCTTGTACATTTATTTCTAGAGATTCACATTGGAACATACAGCAGTAGCAGAAATTACACTCGCTTTTAGAGATGGGATAAATCAAGCCATTAATAGTAACATGTGACTCTTATTTTGGAGATTTAGCTAGTGGGGCAAAAAACACAGGTCCATTAAACGTCACCAGTCGTTAACCATAGTAATGGTGGGTTTTAAAGAGGTTGCCATCATACAGATTTTTTGCTTTAGAGGCCAGATGGGTCATGGTGTTACCGCCAAAGACTCTCGCGCTTGTCTTCACATTCTAGTTGTTTAACTAGAAAGTGAAGGACCAGGCAGGGACCAGTAAAAATTATGCTGGTCAGATGTTGCTCAAGGTTAGCTGTTAACTGATACAAAAAGTAAAAAAGCACTTGAACAGCAAGTTTTGGAGGAGGTTGTGTGGAACAGTGGTGAGTAAATCATCTCTTGAGAGAGGCTCATTGGCAGAAGTAGAAGGACCCAGGTGTTCACCACACAGTAAATATCCCAAAGGAGAGTGTATTCTGTATATCATTTAAGCTCGATAGACACATTTAAAATCTGAAGAACAAGAGGTAGCTGACATTTCTCCTGGGAAAAGAATGAAAGAAGTGTCAATGCTTTTCCCTGGATCATTATTTACTAGAAGTGGCTACTATGGCTGATATCCTTCTTTTTCAAGCCAATTGTCTTTCAGCTTTTCCTTTTTCATTCTATCTGTAAGTAATCTTCTATGGAGCACTATCACATGAGAATTTTTTTTTTCTTTTTCAATTTTGTCACTTTTCCATATTGTACCCTACAATCACCATGACAAAGTGATGGAGATGCCATTGTGAGTGTAGAACATTGTAATTACAGCAGTTAGAATACTCTCTGCCTCGTTGTACTGTTAAATCATAGTGATGTGTATGTCCAATGTGGTGTCGCAGAAATGCACAGTTGCACAGATTGCAGGACTGAAAAATGTCTAAATAGAAAAAAGCCAAATGCTATAGCACAAAAATGTTTGAGTTCCATTTTACCATCTCCCACTCACCTGGATCTCTTTCCACTTATGTGGACTTGGAGGTCTCCTGCTTTCTGAGGGCAAACTGGTTCTTATCATTGAGTCCCCCTAGAATTACCATCCAGACCCCACACTGACATATCAGCAGTGGGGAGGAAATGGTTGGGCTACATTTTGAGGAATGAAGAGCTCATTAAAGTTACAGATAGAGTACTCTTGCACATGTGTGGGTCCTTGTATCATTGCAAGGGCTACCCAGTAGGCCGAGGAGAGTTAGCAGGGTGCAGAGAAAGAGAGAAAGACAGAATTCATTTCAATTCAGTGTGTGCCTGGGGCTTTGCTTGTCACAAGTCTATTTGTTTTGTCATGGCTTTTTTTGATGCAAGGGATAGACGGCTGCAGTGGTCTGCTCTAACAGCCACAGTGAGCAGGTCTGCCTAATTAATCAAGAGCCTCCAGACAGAGAATCCAAAAGTAGACTTTGTCAGCGGTCTGGAGAAGAAAGGAATAAATAAGAGGGGAGAGAGAAAGAGAGAGATATATAGAAAGAGATATTCGGAGAGTGAGAATCTGTAAGTGTGTGAGTGAGAAAGATAAAGAAACAAAGAGAAAGATGAACATATGTGCATCACAAAGCCAGGGCTTGTATCCAAGATATCCAGGAAGTTGCAGAACTTATGGATGTTGGATTCCATCTGAAAGTAGAGCTTGAATTGAGAGACTTATAGAGATATCTTACTCAAACAATTTATTTTGTATTATATTTTATTATGTATATAATAAGAAAAACACTAATGTTAGAATAAGTGCAAATTATGTAATGAAACAAATAGGGATTTTAATATTGACATAGGAATTTGTTCTCGCCATGCAACAAAGACATTTGGGGTTGAGATTATCAGAATATGAAATCAGATTTTCAGCTTTTATTTCTTTGTATTTACATTTAAATATGTTAAACAAAATATTCAAGGGGGCAAAAGTATTGGAACATAAGAGCCTGCGCTGCGCGTGCAGGCATGTAATTTTTAAACTTGGGGGAAAAATCCATTCACGGACTTTATATACGTTTCCAGGGGCACCACATGTAACTTTGAAACCTATCCTTGAGGAAATTTTGTAGTTGTTATCAAATAACTGCTTTGGCTCATTAATATTTGATTAAATCCAGTACTGCTCATGCAATTTCACACATTCATGCAAATGCTTGAACCACAGTGGAAGAATCTGGACCTAATCCTGGTTTATCCCCATTCTATCTCATATGTGGTAATATATCCTCCATCTGGACCATGTTTGTTCTTCCAGAGTTTATTTCTACTCTGTGTACATCATGCTGTCCCCCTTACCACACTTAACATTCATTAATCTGACTGAGTGCACCATACACTCAGGCCTGGGTTAGGAAACCAATCAGTGCATCTTCAGATCATGAGTTTAGTTTTTTTGGAATATAATTAATCCATTTATTATTAATTAATATAACATTCATAGTAATGAAATGCACCAAAAACATTCTGAACTTTTAGAACAGTGGTTCTGCCCAAACATGCCTTGCCTCATAATCATAACACTAACTCAAATTGGTTCTCAATAGTGGTCACAAACTCTAACGTTAGTGCACTCAGATTTGACAGAGGTAAAAAGCAGAAAAAGGTAATTAATCATTTATCAACGTAAGAGACCAACATCAGTCTGTCATGTATTATTAAAGTCATCAATGTTAGAAAGTGAGGTTCATTTACCAAAAAACAAGTACATTGGTGTGGAATGTCCCAAGCTGGAAAATGGCAACATTGTCTTTAGAGCTGTCTTCTGTACAAAGCCTCAGATTTAGTTTGTGACGTAATGGGAATGCTGAAGGTGAAGAGGGGGACAAATAATATAAGAGAGATGAGTGTAATTAGCTGGCAAAGTAGTCCTGCTGGTGCATAAGGCATGGAAGGAGGTACATAGTTCTGAAGGTTAGCAAGGTTCAATGCATCCTATTGCCTTTGCCTGTTTGATGGATCAACCTTTGCCCAACTTTGTCAGGGTGGTGAAGGTCCATGCTTATCACAAGGAGATCTCAGGAGTGCAAATGACTACATTAGTTATGGCAAAGTCCATTAAACTCAGCTGAAGACAATGACTCTGTCACATGCCCTCACTAGGGGCATTCACTTTTGTTAGCCAAAGAAAGGTGGTTAGAACCTGAAGCAACATTTTATTTCTTCTCTTTTGTCGGCCTTCATCTGTGCACAACTTAAACTAAAGTTTGCAAGGCTTCTTTGGGTTATAAGTTGGTTCAAATAGCATGCCGCCACAAACAGGCATGGATTTTCGTCTTAAAGGCTCAGTGCCTCCCATGACAAATTGCAAGCATCTGTGGTTTGGTTAATAATGACACGTCAAAGAGTTGCTTTAAGCATTTTAAACTTCCTCATGACCAGGCGCAAGACACATCACCGTCCTTTCAAGTCTGCACCTGTCTCCATCCTATTTCCATTGTGGCCTGTGCGGACAAACAGCTGTCATGGGGAATAAAGCTTGTTATTCGTTTGGTTCTGCATGCCTGCTTGTTGGGAAACGTTGTCATAGCAACAGCAGGAGCCAGTGTAATCTTTGTATAATCTCCTCATAATGCAGCAGACGGGCTTTTTCCCCATTAAGGAAAGTACCAAGAGGTGTACCTGGGAACATTTATGTATTCACTTTTTGAGCAGTTTTTTCAAAGATGGTATAGCTTGGAAACACACTTCCTGGTTAGCATATCTTAGAAGATGACAACAGCTTCACTTATGAAAATTGTTAGGCACATTCTGCACTTACTTGGGCAGGTTTGTAGGCACAGTTATCTTTGATTGCTTTCAACTTTTTTCCATGAAGCAGTACCCCTTGGGAAAAGGCTTGCTTTTACCACTACTTTTATTGAACACTTGTACTGGTGAAAGTATTTTGTATATTCTTGAAAATTTAAATGTAGAGCCTCCAAAAGAAAGGGCCAGAGAAGTACACATTTCACTTACGTACATCCTATTCATTTTTTTGTGATTACTTTTCCAATTGTTATACCAAAAGCATAGTCATACAATGACTTGTGGAAGCATTTGAAGGCATAACCATTATTATCCTCACCTGAAAAGCCTAGTTTGCCAAAGGTTCTTTTCCCCAAATAGTTTTGTGCACTCTTAGCATATATCAATGCCTTGAAGTTGGCATGTAACTCCTGAGGCTCCACATGCATGCTGAGCCTTGGTTGGAGGCTCCCGACTGCTAACATCGCAGCATGTGGGCTCCTTTTATCTTGGACTTCCGACTCAGGGACCTCATGTAGGAAACCATTCATTACCATGCTTCTCTTGACTACCTCTTTCAGCATGCTCCTCTCTGACTTCAAACAGGAGCATCAGAAGAGCCGAGGGTTTCACTCATCCCTTGGCTCGTTCACTCCAAAGACCAAGGAGGCATTAAGGGTAGAAAAGACCTTTCAGATCTCTATGAAGTGCTCTCATATTGTGGGAGGGGATAAATATGTGGACAATGACAAAGATGATGGTTCCAAAGCAGATCTGAAGATGCTGAACACAGTACTAAAGAAGGAATTCATTTACTGAAATTCTGCTACATAACATTGGCATAATGATGCCATATGCTGACTTGAATAGTGCCATTACCCTTGCCAGTCTTATTTTTTAAGATATTGGTATTTTAAATGGCACTTTTATATTAAAGGACAGAATCTGTCATGACAACTCTTGACTACAAATAACATCTGCCATAACTTTTTTATGAAATGCCATACCCTGCCATACCCTGGCACAAAAGCATTCAGCAATTCAGAGGCTGGGTTTATGTAGAGGTCCCTGTCCTTACTTATGTGGCTACAAACAAGATTATTATTCCCAGGGTTAATAGAACAGCATTGTACAAGTACATAAAAAAGCTGTTAGTGTTAACAACCAAAAGCTCTGTAAACAACAGATTTACTTTCCAAACCTACAGCTTTTGGAGTGGAGAGACAACTGGATGACTCTTAATACTATATTGATTTGCCTAGTCTGCACTGTCCCCACCCTCATTAATCTGTTGGTAAAAAATAACAATAGCAGTCAATTGAAGTCTAATACTTTCAAGGGTAGAGGGCAATAAGCCTTCTTTCTGGTAACTCTCTGTGTTCTACACTGGAAGACCTATATAATACAATACAGTGATAAAACAAGGTGCTTCAGTTTTATCCCTCAGTGGAACAGCAGCAACTCCTCCCTGCATCAAAGCAGCACCCTCTGCAGACACTACGAGATGCACTGTCAGTGTCTTTCCTGCACAGTAAGAGCCTTTTTTTGGGAAAGTTCGCACAGCAATTCCATGTACGCAAATCCGCTGATGCCGCATGCTAAACATGTCTGCACTGCAGGGTTCATAGAGAGTCCTTGCTCAAACATGAAGGTTTTGGGCCATTGCAGTTTTTTACTGCATCAAATATTGTAGAAATTACAAAAGCAGAATACATTTTAGAGAGTCAAACTGAAGCACATGGTATATTTAATATCATAGATGAAAAAAATGGGGAATCAATTTTGCTTCCAGAATGACTTTTAGTCACTAGTGTATCTTTCTGCACAGGTTTTTCCATCCGCAGGCTTATGTAAGCGGATTTCTTTGTAATGGGTGCCCAAAACATTGGGTATATAACAGACAGAGCATATAGCTTGTCTGTCCATCTTCTCCATCTCGTTCCACAAAAAAAAGAAAAACCATAATGTCATCTCCTACAGACTTTCCAACTAGTTACTATGGCAACAGAATGACACTAAGATGACTTGAGTGCTCACAGTGAATGAGACTAAGCTGGGCCAGAAATGTGACTGTGATTGCGTTCAATTGAGAACATGAATTCTTGGCTGAGGAGATGACTTATTGTCATGAAACGCTGGGGAAAATGTGTTGCTTAAACAATAAAATGTATCTGTTGAAGCGTAAATGGGCCTAATAATAAGGCTCATTGCTCTAACACCTTTGCTGAATTTGACATCTGTAGAAATTGTGGAGATAAACACACCAGGCGGAGATCTTTTAAGTCTATGTTGACCGTTAGAAACATCTTTTAGGAGGCTAGATGCTTTAGGCAACACATCCAATCAAAGGCACCATGCTGCACACACCTTCTGCTGGCACATTAAGCTCTGAAGCCAATCATAAAGTCAACAACAGTGAAATGCCCTGGAGCACTTCTGGAGTTAAAGACCTTGTCTATTGGTTCTTCCACATAAATAAAAAAAAAAAAAAAGGATTTTTTCCCAATGCTGTGGATTAATCACCTCAGAATCTTACAGGTCTATAGTCATGGATGTATGCTTTAGGAAAATTCTTAAACATTCATATTGTTGTTTTTTTTTTTTTAATAAATAGATGTGGTCATTGTTCCAGACCATAAAAGCCCACATATTGTGCTTGATGCAGTCTACAATGCAATAGCTTTGTCATTATGGTCATATTGCCTACTGTCTTTCCCTTTAATGACACACTTGTGTTGAGTTGACATAACTGTGTTGAGTTGTGACACAAATGACAGCATATGAATTATTTAGCTTCACATCCCAAGCTAGATTGTTAGTTAAGATGCATGTTGCCAGCACTGTCATCCCTGGCACATTTTCTTGAAGGGAACTTTTCATGCTGTCATTTAGTCTTAAGCCATTTTTCAGCCACTAGCCTCCAGTCATTGAAGCTCAGAATAAAAATTAAAGTGTTCCGTTATACACACACAATTATACTGTGTGTGTGTGTGTGTGTGTGGTGTGTGTTTTATTGAATTGTTCCAGGAGTCCAAAGTTTCACCCTAATGCTTCTTCTGGGTGTTTTCTTCACACTGCCCATGTCAGGTGACTTAGAAATGTTAAATTGCCCCAAGGGATGGATGGACCTTCATATACTAACATCAATAATTCCACTGTGTTTTCCTCTCTTTCCACTGCTTGGCCATTCAGTTTATAGGTTATTACCTACCACTTTAGCTCCAATTAAATTCAAATTAAACGTTTTTTGTTCCCAGTTGGCATTTAAGCCTGTTGTTTCTGTTCAGTGTGTGAGTGTGAAGGTTGGTGGAGAACATTTCTGTTGTGAGTAAATTTAAAGGGGTTGAGCAAGTGATGCTGCGTGGATAGACTGAGCATGTGAAGCATTTATTATTGATATTGTTTTAGAATAATGCCTAATATTTTGAAAAATGTGTATTCTGACTCAGTTTGACATCTGTGTTTCAATTAGTAGCAATGAACACATATTTGGTAAGTTGTAGGGAAGAATAAAAATACTGCCGTAATCAACATGTTGCTGACTGATTATTTTTAGGCGATAACGCTGGTTTTAGCAAGCTAAAAAAATGAAAATAAACAAACATTAGATTATTCTGAAAACATAAACAATAGAAAGCATTTTGAGGTGGGTAACAGGCTGCTTGTCATTGATGACAATGACAGAACCTTACTTTCATTGCTTCTAGGCCACAATAAGAATAAAAATAAACAGTTTTCCTAAATGCCGCATCACTGAAGTCTGTATATTTTACACAGTTTATTTATAATGAAAACTACTGAATACCCACAATGTGATTTCAGTAATTGCACTATATTTCTAGACAAAATCTATTATATGTTAACTATTATATGTTATAATGTCAGAAAAAGATATTTGTTTGATTTCAGAGTTTCTATCTTTGTCATAAAGTTGGAGATCAGAGATAAACTGGGGTGAAAAGAAATTCTTTTTTCAGTTTATTGCACTATTGATGGTTTGCAGGCTTTTTTGATGGAAGGAAAGAAACTCCTGAAGCAAGGGTAGATAGGACGTTTCTCTTGTTATTGCTGTTCCAGAAAAGTGCTTGAAAATACACTGTATTGCTGTTTTTTTCCTCTACTATCTCCAATCATAGTGTGGGTTGGAGTGGACAGTATATATAAAATAAATTATGATAAAGCTAACTGTTGAACATGACACAGCTTTTTTTCAAATTCATTTTTATGTTAGAATAGCAGTATAAGTACATTAGTTACCGTGTTTGAATACAATTTGTCCTGTATTTTTAAAGAGCAATTAAGTAAGTGCATTGTTACTTCCAAACGTTGTATTCAATTTTAATTAATTTTATTTGATTTTGTTTTATTTAATGGAAAAATAAAAGTGAAAATATGTTTAAAAAAAAGAAAAACAAGGAAAAAAATACAAAAAAATAAAACCTAAGAAAATATTTAAACAGCAAACTAATTGGTAGGACTTTATATGAAGACTACTTACATGAAGTGTGCAAAAGTAATGAATGATGAACTTAAAAGCAATGAGTAGTATTTCTAAACACATATGGTGAAAGATGTTTTATGAAGCAAATAACAATGACAAGGGGCCTTGAACTAAAATGATGGATATTAACATTTTGTGCTGTTATGTAAAATTCCCAAGTAATAGGACTAACAAGAAGAGCTCTATGCCTTTAGAAAAGATGCCAAGCCTGTAATGATATGAGGAAGTATTTATATGGGGTTTTTTTGAGCACATGAGTACCTTTTTGTAGATGTGAAATGGAAAACAGAATTCCAATCCCTTACTGGGGATGATATATATAGAAGAATATATAAACTTAATTTTTTATAAATTATCATTAGGTGCTTATGCCTGTGTTATGAGGTCTCTAAGTAGTCTTCACACAAAATGTCAATAGCTAATACATTTTAATTTAGACTTTTTAGATAACATGACAATTTTAATTAAAATCTAAATCAGTTGTTTATACAATATATGTTATAATATTAGCATCTGATGATCAATTTCGCTAAGGGCCATGTTTTGAAAAGCTCAATCTAATCTAATAATTTTAGGAAGCAAAGAACTGTAGGCCAGAAGGCCAGAAAGCCAGAATTAACTGGCCTTCTGGCCTTAAAAGAATTAACTTAAAATAGTAGTATTTCAGAAACTCATACCCTTAGTATTTACTTAGTATTTAAGATCTATAACTTGCATTCAAGCAAATTATTACCGCAGTAAGCTAAACTCTTTCCATGTTTGACTATAGTCCCTCACTTTCACCTTCTAGAGCTGATGTTCCAGAGCTTACCAGCACTAAGCTTTTTGATGACCTCTGTGTGTAAGTCTAGTCTCTTTTTCTTGTATCAACAAAATTTGAGTGTTGTGTGCTTGCCATGAACAGTGACACTTGACCTGCAGAATTCTTGTTCCCCCTCCAGCCCTCATGCTGTCAGACAGCATGTGACATGAAACTTGCAGCCCAACCATCTCTTTCAGTTAGCACTTGGGGCTAGAAACTGTGGTAATGTATTTGTTGCTCAGTATCAGAAAAGTTATTTAAAGACAAACCGTTCTTGTCATTACAAGGTATGATGTTTAGAAGAAAGAATAATAAGGGAGTACGTTCCCCTAACTTGCTCAGGCATCTGCAGGTTTTAAGGATGCTGGAAATGGACTGCATGGTTGAAGCATTTAATTGTTTTTATTCTAAATAAATTACAGATTTTTTTGGTCCAACAATAAGATTTAGGTTGAATTGATCAGTTAAATGAGAAATTGGCAAGGATTTTGCACCAGTATTTCATTTTAGTTAGTCTTTCAGCTCTGTAGGAGCCTCCAGTGTGTGTGTGTGTGTGTGTTTGTGTGTGTGGTTTTGTTTTTTTTTTTTTTTTGTTTTTTTTTTAATTTTCCTTTTTTTATTTTCAGCCTATTCTCCATCTGCCGCACCTGTAGCACCATGGAAAATCTTTTTCCAGGCTTTTGAAAGGGTCAGAAGACCTCCAAAACATGCTTTCTTAAAAAAAAAAAAAATGCTTAATATAAGTCACAAGCAACATGCTTCAGCGTTTATTATAATTTCATTTTAACATTTTCAAGACCCATTCCATTTAATTTGGAAACCTGGACTAAATTCCATTTATTAGAAAGAAACATTTTTATTAGAAACTTTTTATACAAGTCACAATTCCAAACTTAGTGAGATTTGGCACAAAGATATTGTTAGTAGTATCACTGAATAACCTCAGAACTTGAGCCATACTATTTAAGCTTAGAGAAGTTCATCCAAATTTATTTATCCAAATTTCCCTCAAGTATGTGAGGGGAAAAATGCTGATTTGAACGTTGACCATCATTGTGTCAGGGAGTGTGTTCTTGTGTTGACAAACTCTAAACCACCTCTGTGAGAAGAGGGGTTTATTGCAGGACACTAATAAAACAGATAAGGACAGAAAACACATGCTCAAGAAGGGTTTAGAGCAGGATGAGTTTCCCACTCTTTTGTCACATATAAGGAGCAGGATGGCTCTCTTTGCTCTCTTTAGCGACGGGAGCCTATTCTTGCAATAAAGCTTTTCTCTGCTTCAATCAGGTCTCTGTTTGTTGTGATTTTTCCAACACAAGTATTTCTTTAAAAACTCCAAAATGGCTTTCAACTGGGCTTCCAAAACTAGAAGTTTTCTGTCTCCAGCAAATCAGCCCATCTCTGTGCATGTGCATGTTAACTGGTTCAGCTATGCACTTAAAATCTTATTTCAAGTGTCAAGTCTTTTCCCCAGAGTGCAATTATTCATTTGGGTGGGAAACAAAGTAAAACATTGGGAATGAGCACACATTTAATAAGAAAGGTAATCATATTGCAAGACATAAATATTCACTTTCAGAGGATGAACACATTTGTTTAGTTGTTATATTTGAGCTCTAAGCATATCTATTAGCTGTCATGATAGTGGGAAAAAAAGTAAAAACACATTTAATCCAGCTTTGTGGGCTCTGTTATAGGATGTATAACCTCTGCAAACATTATAATGGGCCTATAAGCTTTTTTCTTGCAGCTTGAAGTTATATAGCTTTTAGCTCAGGAACAAGACAAGGCCACATGAAAAAAAAATCAATATTCACACCCTGGTTTTTTATTAAAGCTTTTAAGAAAATAGTCTGTAGTAAAAAGGTCTCCTGTCCCAAAAGAGAAATAGAGCACATTGTGCATATTTGGGTTGCCTCAACGACTTGATTCTTAAATAATCAGGTTAGTGATTTGTTCAGTTGGACTACTACATGGTATCTGCAGGTCATTATGAAGGCATGCTCTACAGTCTGATCATTCTCCACAAGAGGAAACTATTGAATTTTAGATAAAGCATTTAGATCAGATATGGGCATTGTTTGGCTCAACTATTCAGAGAGATGACATAGAAGTAGGTTGAAACCATAAATCACAAAAATATTAAGATAATGTTTAGCCTCATGTGAACTTCTGTAGGCAAACAAAAATCTGTTTACAAGTCAATGGCTTACTGTTTGTATGGATTCAAAGGAACATTTAATAATCTGTTTTGAATGAGCTAAAACAGTAAGATAGCATTTTATCTATGTTTGTCACTATTCTCAGTAGCTTAGTTACAATGCCTAAATGAATGAGCGAGAAACAGACAAAAAAACTGACTTGTATTAAGTTCCCTTTGTGGAAACATAACTGTTGATTTTTCACTTCAGTCTATCAAAGACTTGAGCATGCTCTCCAACCTGTAGCTGCTAGACAAAGTGTGAAACATCTTGCTTTTTATGACATTATTTATTAGGATATTATAAAAATGAAGACCATTTTCGGTTCTTTAATGTTGAATAACATTCCTTGTTCTTTTTTCCTGGACTTCTTATTTTTATTGCACATTTTCACGATCATTTCAATACCTATTGCAGTTTCAATGCCCACTGCCCCTTCAGTCCTGATCTCACTGCTGTGTGTTGACCTCTTATTTTATTGACCACTTATTTCATGTTAATGAGCTCACAAATTCATTTTGGGTCTGGAAGTTTTAATTAAAACAGAACCATTACACAATCAGTTGTTAAATGAATAAGTAGATTATTATGTTTCTGAAAAGGCAATAGTGACACAGTAACTTTTTATAGTTCTATAGTTTTATAGTTATAGGACCTAGCACTGTTTTTTTCCAGACAGGTTGGATTTGCTAAATAAAGTACTGAATCTTTAAAAAAAAATGTAAAGATTTAGTGCTGCTTTTTTATTAGAAAAGCTGGTCTGGCAGATCTTTCTCAAAGCCAACTCCTACTTCTGCCCTTGTCAACACATATTACTAACTGGCATCAGAAAAGGCCATTATTCTTGCTATACTAGATCATAATTAATTAATCACGAAAGCATAGGAAAAGGAGAGGGAACGTTAAATGTGACAAAGAGTTAAAAAGGGTTCTTGAGAATACAAATGAGTTGAGGTTTCATTTGGAACACTTCTGATGTTCCTGTAGGCACTTTAATGGCAGATTAGGCAATATTACACCACACGGGTTAAGTTGAACTTGTACATAAGTATTTTTATAAATGGGTCAATTAACAAAGAAATACAAGACAGTGAACAATGCCGAGCATTAATGCATCAATAAGTCCCAAGCAACGCTATGCCCTGTGGAGCCACCCGGCATTTGAATGCAGTGGAGATTGTGCAGTGGAGCTGCATTCAGTTAAAAGTCAATACAGTCTCACTCTACTGCTTTCTTTTTCTGTATATTATAATGATTTATTACCTTTTTAATATATCCAAAGAGGGCTCAAACATGGAAGTGTTTAAAGGACCCATAGCATGAAAAATGTGTAAGTATAAGTGAGGCAATATAGTGTATAAAAAAGTTTCAAGCCATTGCTTTACTCCCCAGCTGGAAAATAGCTCAAGTCCATATTTCAGCCTTAAAGGCACAGTCCCAAAGGATATATATCAGCCTGTAAATTGGAGCTGAAGTTATTAGCTAGCCAGTTATCACTCATCATTCTCCCTTCATCTCTCCGTTTAATTCTAAGGGAAAAAGAGAGGTTTGTAACTGTTTTAGTGAATAAAATTAAACTGATATTGTAAGTGGACTGGGGTGGGGAAATTCTAGAAGAAGGTGTCTTTTGAAATGGAAGAGATATAGTATCCTCTAGTTTACTGACCTTTTGTGATGTATTCTAAGGCAAACAAGAAGCATTTGCACAAACTTGCTGACATTTATGTCACACAGTTGTCATTTACAGGTTAAAACATGAAGCGGCCTCCAAACTTCTGTTTCGGTAAACATTTCTTTAACCCTCTGGCAGACAATTAATCATGTAATTTGCCCTTCATCTCCTTGCTGGTTAATGTGGTCCATTGAGACTGCTGTGGCAAGTGATGCTAAGCACCATTCTCTTATTACAAAGTGAGGCTGACACCATTATTGGTCCACTTTGAACGTTTAGCCTCTGGCTTTCGGATTTATTAGTGACACATTTTTGTTGATGGCTCTTGAAATGTTTATAAGGTACTTTAATGTGACATGCCTTGGAGTTATGATACACCTATTATATATGGTACATCTATTAGCTGTATATTGATGTTTGAACATGAATGCATATTACAGAGGGCAATTGCTTATGACATTACCCACCATTGCAACTTGCAATGACTCTGTATCGGTGTATATGGTGGCCTCTCAATTTTAAGGTCAACATGCATTATTTCCTTTCAGTACATTTTCAAAGGGTTACTTAGTGACTGGAAATGGTCGGCAAGGTTGATTCTCAGGTAATTATTTAGAAGCTCAGTTTTGACTGGATGTATACTGGATCTACTTCAACCCACTTGTGTATTTTCACATTCCCTCAGCTGTACCTCCACACTACCAAATGTGGTTATTTCCTCTTCATTCCTAGAAAGAAAATTGACAACAATTCCCATGTCTATTCCTTGGGTCCTCCAGAGAATGTACATCAGCCGTGAGCTCTGCCAGAGGGCAGCTAAATTTTAGAGAGAATAAGGGCCCATACTCGTGGAGATGGCTGGGTGGCCGATTGCATCATGATTAATGAGAAGGCCTCTGATTGCTCATCTACCGTCCAGCCCTCCGGATTGCCACCATCCTTCAGCTTGCCACTTCAGAAAAAACAGCCCAAAAAATTTATACAATTAGACCTCAGCAATGTAAGCCAGGGTTTTTTTCCCATTTCACTCTAATTGCCTTAAACTCTAAAGGATTTCCTTAAACCTTTAGATCACACTGTTTCTTGTGTTCAAGGTTTACAACCATTTGATTCTATTGCTTCAAAGATGATGTTATGCTGGAAAAAACACCCTAGATTCTTTTGCATGAGTTAAAGTGGAGAGACTCAAGTACCACACAAATAAGAAAGTAAAGTGACCTTTCAAGTTTCTGCTTGAATGAAAGCATGAAATTGTAGTGCCCTTCAGAATTGTAGGCGTTCTTCAACAGGATGAGCATAAGGTGACCTGATGAAACATCACTGTTGTTTATTAGCTGACAAAAATTCCTTCTATTTTTTTTATGAGAACCCTAAAAGTTACAAATTTGCAAGCAGTACTGTGCAAAAGTTTTAGACAGGTGTGGAAAAAATGCTGTAAACAAAGAAGGCTTTCAAAAATGGAAGTGTTAATCATTTATTTTCATCAATCAACAAAATGCAGTGAATGAACAAAAGAGAAATATAAATCAAATCAATATTTGGTGTGACCACCCTTTGCCTTCAAAACAGCATCAATTCTTCTAGGTACACTTTCACACAGTTTTTGAAGGAACTTGGCTGGTAGGTTGTTCCAAACATCTTGGAGTACTAACCACAGATCTTCTGTGGATATACGCTTCCTCACATCCTTCTGTCTCTTCATGTAATCCCAGACACACTCGATGATGTTGAGATCAGGGCTCTGTGGGGGCTATAAGAATTGATGCTGGTTTGAAGGCAAAAGGTAGTAACACCAAATATTGATTTGATTTAGATTTTTCTTTTGTTCGCTCACTTGGCATTTTGTAAATTGATAAAAACAAACAATCATTATTTATATTTCTGAAAGCATTCTTTGTTTACAGCATTTGTTCCACACCTGCCTAAAACTTTTGCACAGTACTGTACTTTTTTAGTTTTTGATACATATAGTGCTGTTGGTTTTAAGCCTTTGTCTAAATACTTCTAAATTTACAGCTCTTATCCAGAACAACTTCAGTTTCCTAACTACAGGATTAATGGTTTTGCTCAGGAACCCATAGTGGAAGTGCAGGAGGTGGGATTTGAACTTGTGACCTCTTGGGCTATAGACAAGTATTGTGATCGATGTACATATTGATGATCCAAAATGCTGAAGCACCAGGCACCAGGCAGCTGTGGCCTAGTAGTTAGGGAGTTGGCCCCCAGATCGGAAGACTGTGAATTTCATTCCCTTACCAGTAGGTCTCTCTGAGGTATCCTTGAGCAAGGTATCATCCCCCATCACTGCTCCCTGGTCGCTTTCAAGCTGCCCCCTGCTGCATGTGTTTGTGTGTATGGGCAAATTGCAGAGGTGTTATTTCATTGTGGTTCATTGTGGTTCATTGTGGTTCATTGTGGTTCACTGTGTGTTGTACTGTGTTTCACAATAACAAGAATAGTCACTTTTTCCGGTGCATTGGCATGTGCATCATTTGTCTACCTGTCTGCCAATCAAATATACTATCTTCTATATATCCATAACTGAGGCCAAATAATTGTGACACATTCAATGATTTCCTACAGTGAAAAATGACTGTGGACCCCTTTCTCTGGGTATTGCAATAGAAGAAGAATGATAACATGACTGCAACATAATGCTGAGGGGTTCTCTGATAAACTACAGTTCAGTCAATCAATCAAAGTACAAAAAATGTTCATTATCTGAAAATTGTGAGGTCCCTGGTAATGCCATTGCCAAAAGGACACAAAGAAGATAAACTCCTGCTTTTGTTGAGAGAGGAGGATATGTCCTTCTTTAAGCAAGTTGAGCTGTAAAATAAGATATTTTTATTTTTTGGCATGGTGTGATTGGGTTCTTGCTAGCAACTAAACTGCTGTTTAGCAGAGAGGGTTTTTAGTTCATTTTAATGGTCCAAATTTTTGGGAGGGGTCTTATCTAAAAATAAAAATAAAGAGTGCAGTTTTTGATTCATAAGTGTCCATAATTGGTTATGACAAGCCCATGAGCTGCATTTCATTTCAAGGCAGCTTACTTGGCATCCGTGCATTTTCTTTTTTAGTAATTATTATCTAAGCTCAAATGCCACGTACCATTACAAGTGCTGACGGTTGAAACCAGAGTAGTCATTTGCTCTCAGTATATTACTTCTCACGGTGCACTTCCATGCATGAGAGACACTTCTGCGGGTGTTTCACTGAGTGCCGTCATGCTCAGCTGACTCTGAGCCTAGATTTCTGTGAAGCGGCTTTGTGACAACCGTTACTGTATCAAAGCACTGTGGAAATGAAGCTGAAATAGAGTTCTAATGAGTGGGAGAAAAAGAGAATATTCAATTTTTAAATGTATGTTGTTGCTAGTTAAAGTTGCCAAAAGCAGAAATGCTCTAGTAACGATCTAGGTCATAAATTGCCACTAAAGTATGAAGTAAATTCATTCATTTACTAGGTTTCAATAATTTTATATATTAATATTTTAATAGAATTCCCTGTATTTTCTGGAATACAGTCCCCTACTAATGTTTTGAAACAGCATAGCCATTTTTTTACACTTTAAACATTTGGCTTTGATGTCAACAACTAAATATGATATTAGAAATCTAATTTTCATATTTTATTTCTTGGAATTTAAATCTGCATACCAAAAAATTATATAGAACATAGAACATTTTGTATCTGATCACCCAGTTTTTCAAGTAAGCTTAAGTATTGAAACATGAGATGCTGATGAGTGCTTTTTATGGCACAGTTGTGTCCAGCTAGATTTACTGTGTAAAGGCCCTTAAAAGGAAGGAAACCACTGAAATAAGATGAAAATCAGATTGTCATTTCATATTCATATTTTCATCCAGATGTCTTCAATACATAGCAAAAACCAATGAATCGCCCATGACATTCCAATTATGTTTGAGGGGATGTTATGGACAAAAAGGCTGATCATTTTGCTAAATTTTCTAATTTAAACATATAAAAGACCAACAGAATAGAACTCTTTCAGTTAGCATATGCATATTCCGTTTCTTCAAGCTCATGCAGGCTCATTGTTTTTGTCTGTTTTGCCAAATCCTATTATATGCAGTAACAACTGAAATATGCCAGTATTTTTAAGGTTTGGAATACAGGAAAAAGCTGCATTGCAAGTAGTTGTTTTAACCTATGTTGTTAAGAAGTGAATTTTTTCATAAGAGTAGCACAGGGAATTTGGGCCATGTGGAAAGACATATTGCATCAGCTTTCCTTTTTTTGGCACTGTGCAGTTTTGAATTGTCAAAACAACCTCACCCGCCAATGCTTGCCCTAGTCTGGTGCCTGAAGCTGGAGGTTAAATGTGTCATTTTCTTGAAGGCACCTCTTGTGATCTTGACACTGCAAAAGTCAAAATCTCAGAGTGGCTGGCTTTAATCTTGGTTTATATGAGATTAACTGAGAGGGAGCGTGTGTGTGAGAGGGAGCGGGAGTGAAGAGGGGAGTGAGAGTAAGAAAGGGTGAGAAATACTTGTCAGCTGCTCCTCCTTCCGTTCTTCAGCTGAGCCACTGGTCCTAATGCAGGGTGTCACTGCACTAGTAGCACGCTCTTAAGGTCTTTATCATGCCATTTACATGAAGCTATATTATGAGAACTTTATGCTAATTCAGTTTAAAATGGTTATGTTACATTACCAACTTCTGTTCAGTTCCTCCCACAAGCTAGGACCTTCACAATCACACCATAGTATCAACACTGAGAGTGAAGTCTTGTCATGTAAAGTACAACTGCATTTTTAACTATCCCTATTATAGCACTGGACAGCTCAGCAGACTAAAATGAGGAACACTAAACGGCAATTGTTTTGTCCGGTTATTGAAACCTGTATGAAATAGCTTGATGTTGAAAAGTAGAGGGAGATGGAGGGCCATTCTATTCAGACAGAGAGAACGATTTCTTGGGCACAGATGGCTCCCTGCCACTAGGGAGTCTGAACACTGGTGTAATGATTGTTAATTACTGAAAAAAGAGAGCAAAAGGGATGAGGGAGAGGAGGGTAGTGGTAAGCCATATTAAATGAGTGCAAATTAAACTACCAAGGCATAAGTGACGCTAATAATGAAGTATTGAACTGCAAGTTTGATTCCATCAGTTTAGAAAGACTGGGGAGGTGAGAAATAATGTTATTATCAGAACCTTGGAAAATATTATGGATGGGTAAAATGGACTTTTTGACTGGATGGCAGTGACTGAAAAACCTACTAAGTGTAAAACTGTGTTTAGTGTTCCTGAAATGCTATGGAACAGTATTTGTCCCTTTTGATGATTTTCTATATTTTTCTGTTATAATTATTTGTTTATTGTGTTCATCTCCAAAAGAGTAGAAAATGCAAAACCATGAGAAACACAGTGTACATTTGTACATGATTATGTTATAAATGATTATGATTTTGGCAAAAAATCACCAGCATGTTAATTTGAAAAAGTAACTTTACCCCCTTAGTTACTTAATCGACCAGTAAACCCATTTTTATGTGTTAATGGGCTAAGTTAGGCCAAAATGTATTGCTGCCAGGCCTGTTGAATTTAGACATCACTGAATGGGTAAAAAACATTTTGTGAGTGTAATTTGTGCTCCCAACCTCTCCAATATAAACTAAGTATATATATATATATATATATATATAAAACTTTTAAGCAAAATAAAACTATTTAGTGGAATGCTTAAACAAAAATAGAGGAAGGTGTCCCACAGCACTGAGAACTAAGAACTTACCATACTACTTGCAAGTCCACCTCCACAACTTTTACAAAGGTTACATTTTCTATATTCACTCACATTTTCAGGTCATACACAAGTCAACACCACTCAGCTTAGATGGAACAATACTTTGCAAATCCTGGGAAAGTCTATTACTTCTGCACAACGGCTATATTAGGATGAGGACAGAAGAGAGGAGTCATTAAAAAGATAATGTCTCAGGTAATTTGTCTTCTCTTCTGCAGTGAAGGCAGCCGTAGACATAAACAACTGAGTGAAAAAAAAAGAGCCTCTACTTCACAGAGGATGTTTGACAACGGATAGGAAAAGTGAACATGGCATTGAGGAGCATCATGCTTTGTATGGCTCGAGGCTCTGTGGTTAGGAGGGAGCAGTGTTTGGGGAACACTATAGCAGCCAGCAAGTCATAAAAGTTGAGCTTTATTTTTTTCTGTTGACGCGGAATCACAGCAATAGAGCAAGTCTGGGAAGTGGGGTGATTATTTTGTGAAAAATTGGCATGGTCTGCACATTGAAGGACTTCCACTGAGGAAACTTAGCAAACTAAATGTGTCCTTGTAGCCCATATTAGCAATTCCAAAGAATTTTGCGAGAAGCAAAGTCCACCCGCCAGTACCTGAAACTATGTGCCACTGCCTACTGTGGAGAAATGTTTGTGAGTCGGCTAATGTATTCAACAAATGAGGAGTCCCACCACAGTGAACTGCAGTCTCAAATACACGGCTAATTTGACAGGGGGGGGATCAGGTGTAGTGTGGAGGTTTTCCCCTCTTGCTGTGACGAATCAATGCGCATGGGTGGGCACTGGCCTGCTCTGTGAGGCCCCGACTGTCACCTCAATTATAGTTCTCCGTTTGAAGGAATTAAATGTACCTGGAACCACCAGGCTATCATAATAGTGGAGGCCAGCATCTGTATGGCACTGTTTTCACTGGAGGATAGGTCTTTTTGAGTTTTTTTTTCTGCTTGGCATGCATTCTAATTTGTTCACAGAAAAGTGATAATCGGCCCATGAGTTGTTTTGTACCAGTAGCCTTGTTTGTTTGAATTATATTGGTGCATTGTTCAGGAAGTCAAAAATGTGACAGTGGTTGTTAGGTGCTATGCTGCCACATTTTCAGACTTGTTCAGGTTTTTCTACTAGCCCTAGAACAGACCCAATGTTATCATTATACATCAAAAGAAGAGATTCTTTTTTTTTGTCACACTTTTCATTTTAACGATTATTGGTAACAATTTGAAGGCTAAAAACATAGGGATTTCAACACATGCAAAAGGGTTCCTTATTTAAGGGTGGCGGTGGTCTAGTGGTAGGGTGCTTGCCTATGGACCTATAGCTCAAGAGGTCCCACGTTCGAATCCCACCTCTAGCATTATCACCACTGGGTCCCTGAGCAAGACCCTTAAACCTGAATTGCTCCAGGGGGACTGTCCCTGTAATTAGGACTTGGAAGTCGCTCTGGATAAGAGCGTCTGCTAAATGCCGTTAATGCTAATTTACAGCAATACTTGAGTGTATATGATCAATCATATCAAATGATGAATTAATGTTTAATGAATTAATATAGCATTCTATTGATATATTAGGCTTTAAAACGAAGTATTATGAAGCGGAAACTAATAGGGTAGAGAGTGGCCAAGAGTAGGGTTTAGAAACATTTTCTAGATGATAATTTCAACTGGCAGTTTTAGTCATTTCAGACTGATTTAAACATAACTGTGCCTTTACTGAACTGTGATGAGCCAAAGCCAAGTGTATCAGTGTAACGGTGGCGGGGTACCGGAAGGACGCCAGTGTGGAGCCAGGAGTTCGGAGCACTGTTTTATTGTCCACAGTTCACAAATACAAGACTCAAGGGCTGCAGTTCGAATCAGAACCTAAGAACAGGAGAACTGCAGCCTAAACCAAGTTATCCAAAGCCAAAACCCAAACCAAAACCAAAACCAAAACCAAAACCACCCTTACACATAGGCTTGGCCTACCTAATGAGCCGCGCTCTGCTCTGACTCATCGGGGCTTAAATAGTCAGCCCCAATGATGCACACCTGTGCCTGCTTGGGCTTTGGTGTGCTCAGTCAGAACAGAGCGCCCTCTAGCGTGCCCAAAACACCCCACATGTGACAATCAGCAACCATAAACAATCATTGTTTTTAGATTAATACATAAAAAATTTAAGGTATTAGAACTAGATATTCACATGAATTTTAGTTGGTTTAGAACTAAAACTATAACTCTAAAACTATGGTGCTGATTAAAAGTGACCATAACAGTAGAGCAACTAGGGACCACATTCATGGCATTTGTTTTTAACCATGAAAATAATTCTACAGAGAGGATACATTTTTTGCAAATTAAAGTATTGAGTTCAACATTTTGGAGAAAAAAATCAAATGTAACGTGGCATAATTTTGCACAGGGCACACTTTCTAATGTGTTTGATTCAGAAAGGTAAATGTATAAAGGTAAATATATATTCAAAGGATTTAAACTGAGTTCCTGTTCCTCCACTGTGCTTATTTAACCGAAGGTCTTGGAAACATTTTTAGGGAAGGGTATTCAATCTTATTTGCAAAATGACTGGGAGACTGCAAGTTTTCACTATAAAAATCAGGCTAACATCAGCTAACAGCATGATGTTGAAAGATTGAGTCTTGATTAAATAATTGCAATCAGGTTAAATCCTACACCAACCTTTTATTAAAAGTTTGGATACGAATTTGTAATTCGTGTCCAAATTCTCCCTAAAAAAACTATTGGAATTTTTTTTTTTTTTTTTAATTAAATAATGATGCTGTTATCTACAGTATTGTATTCATGATGTAAAACTATGGCTCACCTCAAACTTTCTAAAGCTCAACACTGAAAAACTTTTATTAATTGGCTCCAAATTTCTCATCACTAAACTCCACAGTTTCAGTTTATCCATTGGCAATGCTCTTATTACGCCCTCAACCACTGTCCGGAATTTAGGTGTTATATTCGATCCCGCTCTGTCATTTGAATCTCACATAAACACAGTTGTGAAAAATGCTTTCTTTCACCTGAGAAACATCTCACATCTCTGCTTATCACTTTCACTGAAGGATGCAGAAATATTTGTTAATGTTTTTATAACGTCCCGTCTCGATTACTTTAACGCTTTACTCTGTTTTCCCAACTAGAACATTAGCCAGGCTCCAGTACGTACAGAGCTCGTGTTCTCTCATTCTCCAGAAAATATGAACATATCATCCCCATTCTCCACAAACTTCACTGGCTGACCATATTGTATTGTATTCAGTACAAGCTGCTTCTGATCATTTTTAAAGCCCTTCATGGACCTGCTCCTCCATATCTCAGTGAATTACTCCATTCGTACACTCCTACCCGCTCACTGCGCTCCTCCGGTACCGGGTCACTCACAGTTCCTAAATTCAGGTTAGCTACCATGGGTGATAGATCATTTAGTGTTGCTTCCCCATAAACTCTGGAATTGCCTCCCTAAAAACCTGTGCCTAACGTCCTCTCTGTCTCTCTTCAAAACTCAGATGAAAACATATCTATTCAGTCTGTCCTATTCCACTTCTCCCCATTCTTGATTTCCTAATTCTGCTGTTTGTTTGTCACTGTCTTTGCGTTTGTGTTAACTGATTTAATTTAGTTTTTTAATTTATATCTTCTGCTCTGTAAAGTGACCTTGGGTTTGAGAAAGGCACTATATAAATAAAAATTATTATTATTATTAGTAGTAGTAGTATATTTTTGTTAGCAACATTAGAACAGGCAAGAAAATGAATTGCACAACATATACACAAAGGTCATAAAAAACCTTTAATAAGTAAGTAATAAAGTCAATAAAATTTAGATACAAAGTAAATAATTTTTTTTAATTAATTACTTTTAAAAAATTTGACAAGAAAGAAGTATCTACTGATTAACAGAAAGCAGCAGAAAATGAGGCAGTATTTTAGTTTCATTTTAAACCTGGTATCAGTTGGGACAGATCTGATCTCCAGCTGGTTCCAGAAGGGACAGTCCAGGTTATGTGACAGGTTATGTTCATCAAACATTTTGGAAATAAATTTAGGGCTCTAATCATTGAGTGACTTATAATAAACTGTGCTTAGTTCTTTATCTACTTGTAAGCCAGTGTAAGTAGAGAATTAGAGTGGTTTCTTTTAATTAGATTTTTTAGCTCTCACTTTCAGTCAGTACCTGACCAATATCAGGAGCAGCAGCAGTGTGGAATAAAGAGAGAAAAAAATGGGCACCTAATGCCCAAAGAAGAGCTTTGAAATGTTTTTCAAGAAGCCTGAAGAACTATTCCAGAAGATGACTTAATGAAATGACAAGAAAGCTTGTCTAAGGGAACAAGCTATGTTGACAAACTGCAGTGGTCATATCAAATACTGACTTTGAAGTTAGAATGTTACAAACTCACTTTCTCTTATATACTGTAATTACATGCATGTTTGCATGTTTTAATAAATCACTATATGTCTAATTTTTGTAGAAAATGTTTTTAAAAAAAAGAGGATGGCTCAAGACTATTGCTCAAAACCATATATAACTATATAACTTAAAATACTATCATTAGTTTCTGCAACAGTGGTTAATATCCACCATTAAGTCTAAAATTACATAATTTACAGCAAAGTGTAGGAGCCTCTAAATATTCATTTCCAGTACAGGAGAAAAGAAATGCTTTGACACTTATACCATTGTTGCCCCAGTTAGACCTCGGTCAGATCTTGGGAATTATTATATATTGAGGCTTCACAGGTATAATAACCAAGACCATTACTGACCGAGGGTCATACACACAGGCAGTACTTATAGTGTCCTCCTTCCAATCATTTATACCAGTTGAGCTAAGGGTCCTCTAAGAAAGAATGATTTTTGCTTGCAAAGGTCAATTGCAAACCGGGAACCTTTGCAAAGCAAATGACGTGGTGACCAGTGAACGGAGGATTTGTGAAATCGCAGCAGGTTTTCTGGTGTTGATCAGAGTTGGGTCATTGCAAAGTGCTTTCTCTGTAATTTAAAACACATCAAGGGCTTCACTGTTTGTCTAAACAACCATCTGTGTTTCAATCATCTTTTTCAGAGGTCATTCAGCTTACTCTCCCAGAGGACGAGAGGGTGAGCGTTACCACAGTGACTGTGGGCTTGAGCACGGTGCTGTCCTGCACTATCCAGGGGACACTGAGACCGCCAATCATTTGGAAGAGGAATGGTATTGTCCTCAATTTTCTGGACCTGGAGGACATTAATGTGAGTCATCCTAAAAGTGCATGCTTTCTGCCCAATTCAGAGAAAGTACTCTGTCAAATTTAACAGAAGGCCTGAATACAGAGTTCTTCTGAATTCTAACATTAATTTGTTACAACAGTATGCAAGTCTGTAGATAGTTAGTTAGGCTGAAAATTTCAACAAGCAACGTTTTTAAAAAGTTCAATGATTGTTACTTTATGGTAAACTAGTTTGTTTTTGTATTTGTTTGGTTTTTTTTTGTTGTTTTTTTAATCCATTTTACCTCCACTACTTTTTCCCACTAAAATGGGAATTCTGAGCTTTAAACCGATCAGGAGATTCTAACTTATATTCTGATGTTGATAAAATGATGGTTCTAATTCATTAGCGCCCCTGCCATTTGCAAGGCATAAAATCTAAATTTGAATGTCAAACTTCAACTGTGCTTTCTTCAAAGCACAAGCAGATTGGCTTCATCATGAAAGTGAAGCAAGGGTGCAATACACAGTCCATTTTTAAAGTCAGTTTGTTATTCAACTGATTGTTTTCCCTTGTGAAATGTGCAGTCCACATGTACAGAACCTAATGTGAAAAAAAAAATCATGCATCCAATATAATCACCTTTTCTACACATTAGTAAAAATGAGCTATGCCTTAACATAACTGGATAGCTGTTAAATATCTGATAAAAGTGAAAGTGAAAGTGTCAATAAATGTTCAAAGTTAAACCCTTGTCATTGCGAGGTCACAGCACTGCACACTATGAACCACAACGAAATTGGACCTCTGCTTTTAACCCATGCACACAAACACCGTACAGCAGCGGGCAGCTATTGAAAGCGCCCAGGGAGCAGTGACAGGGACGGTACCTTGCTCAGGGGTACCTCAGGGCAACCTACTTGTGAGGGAATCGAACCCACAATCTTCCAATGTGGGGCCAACTCCCTAACCACTAGGCCACCACTGCCCCATGTATGCCCCAGATAATCTGCCAGAATGCAGTTGGAGTCCAGTTGCATTGATTTTTGAGCAATTAATCAATGTTAGAAGTAAAAGAAAATTCTCTCATGGTGAAACAAAATATAAATGCTAATATTCAGTGATGGAAAACATGCTTTATTATCTATAGGATGCTTTCATTTGTGGGGGTGCAATTATTGGTTTGTAATGTTTGTTAAAATTTTAAGACGATTTGGGTCTCAGGAGCTGAGCCAGAAGTCATGCTGATTTCAAAGACCACAAACTCCATTTGGAGAAAAGAAAAGGATTTGAAAAGGCTTGATATGCCATTGGGAATTGGTTTAATGAAGTGCTGTATTTAGTTCACCTGCATGCCTGACAGCATGGGGCTATGTTTATCCACTGGCTGATTAGAATTTTCTAATTACTTTGTTAATGAAGGGCTCATTATGTGTTACTGCAGTGACAATAGTACACGGGTCAACAAGAACATGAACAAGAGCACTCAGACATGAACAGCCAAAGTGTGGTGACCAGTTGTTGCATTAAATATAGAGTTCTTGAGAGCCTGTTATAAAGTCATGGATCACATTTAAAGACACGCGTGCCTGCTCTGTGTTTATCAAGCAGTTTTAACATTTTTATGGCACATTTGTCAATCAATCAATAATTCAAAATAACTTTTTTTAATTATTTAAGAATTGTCCCAAACTGACATCTTTTCAAACAATTGACTTTTTAAGTATGAGTTAAAGAAAGTATGCCAGCAAAAATAACTGTGGAGGTGGTTCGATTAAACTCAGTTTTCAACTATTCTTCCTAAAGTCTACTTTTAATATTTCTTTGGAAACAGCAGCAGGGCGTCAGCTTTCCATATACTGTTGTAACCTACTGGAGACATTGTGAACAGCAGTATCATTGATAAATCACAAAATGATATATTTTTTCTATTTATTGCTCTTAGGACAAGTAGTCCAGGGCTTATTCAGAAATCAACAAAAAATTATATCTGGGACAGTAGCAGTCAGGTGCAGGAAAGTGAAAGTAACAACCCTTGTCATTGCGAGGTCACAGCACAGCACACAGTGAACCACAACGCAATTGGACCTCTGCTTTTAACCCATGCAAACACTGTGCATATATATGTATAGTTTTGGATTATTGCATGCCAGAAACTGACTCTCTGTGATTCTAACTTTAACATGGTTAACAAGACCATCCTTATTTTTGACCAGAATGTGTGATTGGTCAGGATGCTTATTTTCATATTGCACACTTGTGCAATATCAGTAGTGAGAAGGCTGAAGCTACAATAACAATTAAAACACAATATATAATACAGCTTTAAGCTACACCAGTGCTCTTTAGTATTGATGTAAGTGCCAAATCATGGCTTTGTTGAGTATGGATTAAAATTTGCTTGCACAATAGTCGATAATGCAGTAACAGCACAGGCTTTAAGTCCTTTCGCCCACAGCAGCAAAACATCTGAAGCACAATCTCACCTCTACACCTCAGTAAAGCCCTCACCCTAGCAATTAATTTTTAAGTGTTGCCAATATGTCTCACTTTGATGATTTTTATTTATTCACTCCACAGCTTGTCTGTGTTATAATGCAAGTGTTTCGCAATCAGTAACAGCTCCACACATTAAGATGTGATTGGATGTCTTGCCCTCAAGGATTTGTGGCCCATTTTCTATTTACAGATTCTTTTTCTGTGGCAATTTTCCTAGACTTAGACATTTCCTAGACATTTTCCTTAAGAATTTCTTTGTCCCTAACTAAAAAGTTGTTAACCATTTCATCTTGAACAGTTTACATACGAGTGGCATAGTCACCTCAGTGATACTATGCCCCTGTCCAAAAGTAAAATAAGTGTTTTTTTCCCTCATGTGCTTCATGTTTTGTTGATGAATAATTCCCAAGGTTGAAGAACAAAGTTTTTGACTCACGTTTTCAGTCCAGTCCGTATACCTGACCGTTTCACAGGATCGTTTTTGTCTGTTAAGCCACACCTAAGTATAAGTTATTGAAGCAGAACAAAACTATCCAACTTAAACCATCTAACTTAAGAAAAAGATGCTGATGATTTCACATTATTTGGCCAGAGATTAGTAGCAAACTACAAAGAAATTAGAGGTGTTTAAGATTTTTTAACAGTACTGTACATCTTAAACATCTTTTAAAATTTGCTTGCATAATTATTTAATTGCATAATTTCTTTTAAGATTGAAAATCAAAATAATGACTAAATATGAGATATGAATAATATGAATAATGGCTATTTTTAATGGCACATTCAACTTGCACTTCATCGTTTTTATAGCTGGCTGAAAATTATGTTCAGCTGAACTCAGTGTGTCTACTAATGACTGATTTTCTTACAAATGGCATGATGCGAGACATAAAAAGCATTTCTTTTCTATTAGTTTTAAACAATGAAGGTTATTGCAGACATAAATATAACCATAAAACCTTAATGCTTAATGGTATAAGTAATATTTAATACTTTGGACCAGATTTGGATTTTGTTCATACAAATAAGCAGTTAGAGCTGATTTATCAATGTATCCCCTGAAGGTTTTTTTTCATGTGGGTTTGAGGTGGTGTTTACATCACATTTGAGGACATAAACGCATATTTTTAGGGCGTGCACGGTTGAGTCTCAAAAACAAATGAGAATTCTAAATGAACAGTCTGTGATGTTCTAACAAGTTAACTGGGGGGGGGGGAATGAAAAAAAATTACTGAAGGAACTATAGAACTTTGTTATACTTTGTTAGAATTTGTTATAAAAAGCAAGTTTAAAAAAATTAAACTTTAATTAATTAATCTTACTTATCTGCTTAACCTCACATGAAGCTTATAGTATCAATTAACATTTTACCTTTACCTTTTTTTTGTGACCCTAAATCTGGGGACATGTCCTCTATTTTATTTTTTCGTTTTTTGACTACATAAAGTTAACAGTCATTATTATTATTATATAAATAGTATTAGTAGTACAAATATATTAATACAAATATTAGTGCTCAATTCCATCAAGTAAACAATTATTCAGCTGTTAAATTATAGTGGATTCTCATTGTCATAGCAAAGCTGAATGAGACTGAAGCCTTCCTTACATCACTATAAGGATGGATAACTAAACTGCTCTAGGATGCAACAGTGAATACATTGGTTATACATATACATATATACATATAAATGCATTGGTTTTTTTGACCATTCAAAAACAGTGAATTCAAAAGGTTTCAGTGTATGTACAGTATGGAAAGGTGAGTGAATGGTACATTTTAAAACTACTCCATATCCTATTTAAAAATCTCAATGAAGGGGTTTTCCATGATATGGGCCCTTTAAACAGACAGACTTAAGTAGAAATGTAGCCTAATATTTGTGCATATAGCTATATAGATTTTTGTGACATCACAATTCAAAATAGGTAGTCATTTTTGCAGCTTTATTATCCATATATGGACTGTATGGATTGTGGAGCGAACTTGAGCAGGGCTTATGTAACATAATAAACTATCTTATTCAAAATTATTGGAGAAAAAAAGTGTAATTATATGATGAGCCTTTTAAACAGTAGTTTTTTTTTATTTTACTTCTTGACTCTGTCCTGTCCTTACCTCAGAGTTGTAGAGAACCCATGAACCTACACTTGCGAGAGGCAGACAGAGTTTCAGAGCAGGCCATTATTTCTCAAAATCGCTTATCCTCTGCGCCTCATCCAAATACGAAACTATTTAATGCCTTAATCCTCTCTAAGCCGCACTAAAACCCCAGGTGAGTTGTAGCATCCTCGAAAAACAACAACTGCCACCATTAATCACGCTAATGTTGGCTATATTTTTAACCCTTGCCATTTATCAGCCCGAGCAAGCATGACAGTGTGGCACGCACCCTGGTGCCCGCTAACTCACGGGAGGCTGTTGATTCATAGTCTATCTAGACAGTGACTCCCTGCTGTTTGGACCCCTCCCCTCCCCCCTTCCTCTTGTTCAATTAGGACTTTGGCGATGATGGTTCCCTCTACATTACCAAGGTGACAACCATCCATATGGGAAACTATAGCTGTCACGCATATGGCTACGAGGAGCTGTCCCAGATCCACGTGCTGCAGGTGAATGGTTAGTAATGTAGCATATCTTCCACATCTAATGGTTTTCTTTGACGTGTTGCTTTGGGCTGGATAATCCAAGCAAAAGAGCAAACATTCTGAATGGTTGGATGAATACTCCAGCACTTTTCAACCTGTCATGTCCGGTGTACAATTAATTATCAGTGCCGATAACTTCTATGCACTTCCCTGGCCTGTATTTAGAAAGGAACTGAAAATGTTATATAAAAAATTCGGAGCCAATAAAACAAATGAGGCAAAAATATGATTTTTATTGAAGTATATGATCCAATATTATGTTTCAGTGGCAAAAGTATGTGAGCTTACATTTTCAGTATCTGGTAATAGGTTTTATTTATTGAGCACATCAAGCCTGTTTTCAAGAGTTTTAGCCTATTCCTCCATTTACAGCTTCAGCTCTATGACGCTGGGGGGTTTCCTCACATAAACATCTCAGATCAGTTTCCTTCAGAATCTGGATCAGTACTTACATTTACATTTACGGCATTCTACATTATTAACATATTTTAGCCATTCTTACTGAATGACTTACTGTTGTCTTGCTCTCTGCAGATTCAATTCATGGAGATGTCCTGGCATTTTTCTTGCATGTGTAAATGAGAATTAATTGTTTCATGGAGTATCCAAATATACTCCAGACATAACACATACTCACTTAAACTCCTTTATCCACATGTGCTTTCCAATAGCCTTTTAGATTGTTTATGCGATTTTTAACAAACTGTAAAAGGAACAACAATATTCTTTTCGGATAGCAGTGGGTTTCTCCTTGCAACCCTGCAATTCACACCATCATTGTTCAGTGTTCTTATGATGGTAAGATTATAAATATTAATATCAGCCAATGTAAAAATAGCCTTAAGTAAGTAGTTACCCTGGGGTCCTTTAAGAGATTGTGCACTATTATATGCCTTTCTTAGAATGATCTTAGTTAGTAGACCACTCCTGGTCTACTAAATGATCTTAAACAGTCCAAACTCTTAGGTAGTTTTCTATACATTTCCAGCCCCAATAGCATCAACAACTCTTTTATTAATTCCTAAATAACTCAATAACTTTTATTTTCATATCATGATACACTTGCACAAATGTGTTGTGAGGTTCAGATACCATCCATCCATTTTCTGCCGCTTGTCCCAAATGGGGTCGCAGGGGAGTGCTGGTGTCCAACCCAGCGCACACAGGGCAAGGACGGGGGACGCACCCTGGACAGGTCGCCAGCCCATCGCAGGGAGGAGTGGGACAGGGACGGCACCTTGCTCAAGGGTACCTCAGGGCAACCCATTGGGAAAGGGCTTGAACCCCCGATCCTCCGATCATGTGGCCAACGCCCTAACCACAAGGCCACCACTGCCCCTAGGCTCAGATACATGTTTTTTAAATAAAATAGGGCACCAACCCATGACTGGTTGTCCTCCCACTGACTGAAAATTACTGATTCTAATTTCACCCTCTAATTAACCTCTTAGAGTTTCACGTTCTTTTGCCACTGCACATATGGAAAATTGATCCTCAATAAAAAAAATATTTTCTATTCATATGGGCTATTTTAATAATCTTTTTTGGGGCTTTTATAAAAATTGGTAGATGTTTAAGTCCATTCTGCAGATATGTAGAAATTCTAAAGGGTTCACAAACTTTCAGGCACCAATCTATAATGGAATGCAATAGGAAGTGGAATTAAATGGCATTAAAGAACATTGGGGCCAGGTTTTGTAAGACTTCATGAACCTTTCATGACTGATAAAAGCTTATACACTCATTAGCTGCCCTTTGGTTTGTATTATAAGTGGCATATTTTCTTTTTTTTTTTTAAGAGAATTGAGGCATTACAGTAAATTGTCATGCTCTGCATATGATGTATGGCAAGTAAGGATTAGGTTAAAAAGGATGAAGTTTTCCTTAAATATATAGATATTTTGGTTTTTCAGGAATGACTGTATTTCTATTTCAGCTGTAATACCTTATTATAAAATGATAAATTACCACTACAGTAATCTCCGTGTTTCTGTGAACAGCATATATTTCACTGGCCTTTTAAAATAATATTGAAATTTATTTTAAAACTTTGCACCCAAAATGCCTGAGTGAGTGCAGACAACCCTCAGGTGGGTTTTATCTTCTCATCAGATGCCTTCGCAAACACTTGAGGAGACTTTGCCGAATCGAGTGCAGTGCTAAAGAAATATTTAAATATATAAATATAAAGGATTTGCTCTTATCAGCTTAAAAAAGTGTTTCTACCAAATGATCAGTCGCAGGGAACTTTTAGCTAAAATATTTGATAATCCGGTGTCTATCATCAACAAGAGCTTAATGAAAATTCGCCAGTACTGCAAGGAAATTTTGTTTTAATTAATAGCTGTGCTATTCATGTGCAGAAAAAAAAAACAATTTAAAGAGACAAGTTTATTCAGAGGAGAATTGGGCTAATTGAAAATTAATACAGCTGCACTGGAGACTTTGAGATTGAAGCCACTGTGTTTGATGTCTGGAGCCAACACATCATTCTCTCTCCTGGTTTTGCCATTGGAATTATGAACATATGATGACTGAAGCTCCCTTTTTTTTTTTCCTCAGTGCCTCCAGTAATCCTCGTCTATCCAGAGACTCAGGCTCAAGAGCCAGGGGTAGCTGCCAGTTTGCATTGTCATGCCGACGGCATCCCCAACCCTAAACTCACCTGGCTGAAGAACGGCCTCGATCTGCTGCCTCATGGCTCCAAGCAGCTCTCACTTATCGGTCAGTGGTGTTTCTCATCTTGTTAAAGTGTAAAAACAAGTCAGACCTAAAATCTATAGATCTTTAGCTGAACATTTAGCTGATTAGATAACTTCCTATTTGCCATTTTAAGAATTCAACCCTATTGCTTCCAAGCAAAAGTTAGTAAAATGATTCTATGGAATTAAAAATAAAATGACAAATTTGTTCCCAGAATCCATTTATCTCAAAAGGCCCTTATCAATAATATCATGTTTTAACGTGCTTCCAAGTACTATATATATATATATATATATATATATATATATATATATACACATACACACACATACAGTACTGTGCAAAAGTTTTAGGCAGGTTAGTGAAAAAATGGTGTAAACAAAGAATGCTTTCAAAAATGGAAGCGTTTATTTTCATCAATCGACAAAATGCAGTAAATGAACAAAAGAGAAATCTAAATCAAATCAATATTTGGTGTGACCACCCTTTGCCTTCAAAACAGCATCAATTCTTCTAGGTACACTTGCACACAGCTTTTGAAGGAACTCGGCTGGTAGGTTGTTGCAAACTTGACTGTGTTTCAACCTGCGTGTGACATTGATGATCATTAGCACCTATTTGGTAAAATTGGTTGATCATAAACTGACTATAATCCTACAAAATACCTGACTTTGTGCAAGTGAACCTATACAAATTGATGCTGGTTTGAAGGCAAAAGGTAGTAACACCAAATATTGATTTGATTTAGATTTTATTTGTTCACTCATACATTTTATCAAGCGATAAAATAAACAATCGTACTATATATATAAAAAATATATATATATTACTTTTATATATACATAAAAAAAATTTTTGCAAGTTCAATATTTAAAAGACATCACTTATGTTAAAATATGTGTATTTGCATATTTTCTCTCTGATTAATCAGAATCCGTCTGGGTTAATTACTCAATTATGGATCTAAACAGCTACACTGCTATAAAATACAGCGTTGTCTTGGTACTATTTGTTTTCTTGTTTTTAAATAACCTTGCCCACCCCTACCAATCTTTCTAATCATTGATGCATATTGCCTGGAAATGAAGCATTTCCCTCAAAGAAAGAGTATCTTGTTTACATCCCACACCCCTCTGATTGCTCAGATCATTTAATGAAGCGCTGGGGCACAGTTAAAGCATCCAGGACACATACAGCTCTCTCAAGCACCCTGAGATTACACTCACAGTTTTCATTGTTATTCAAGCACTTGATTGCTAGTCAACAACCTCCCCTCCACACAGACTGAACCCACCCACCCTTCCCGCTGGGGGAGTGTGTCTGCAAGGATGATGATAATATAAACAGCCGTCTATGAAAAATCCATTGTAATGTGATCAGCCACGTGGGAGGTTTTTTAAAGGGGCAGCAGGACCTCAGTGAATGGGGGTAAACGGCTATTTTTAAGTAGCTCAGCAGGGCACAAACATTGTTTTTGTCAAAATCATCCATCACAAATGCAAATGTCCTATTTGCTTCCATTATTATTATCGACAGTTGTGTTAGGTCAGCATACATATAGTCATGCTGACTAGTGATGGATGAAAGAGAGACATACTGCACCATTGTGCTTTCTGGAATTCTTGCCCAAGCATTTGAAAGTGAAAGTGACAACCCTTGTCATTGCGAGGTCACAGCACTGCACACCATGAACCACAACGAAATTGGACCTCTGCTTTTAACCCATGCACACAAACACCGTGCAGCAGTGGGCAGCTATTGAAAGCTGCCCGGGGAGCAGTGACAGGGACGGTACCTTGCTCAAGGGTACCTCAGGGCAACCCACTGGGGTGGGAATCGAACCCACAATCTTCCGATGCGGTGCCAACTCCCTAACCACTAGGCCACCGCTGCCTTGGACCTCTGCTTTTAACCAATGCAGCAGTGATGGGGACGGTACCTTGCTCAGGGGTACCGCAGGGCAACCTACTTTTTGAGGGAATCGAACCCACAATCTTCCAATACAGGGCCAACTCCCTAACCACTAGGCCACCGCTGCCTGTTGGCTTTCATCCAACAAACACAGCTTGTTTCATCCAACAAAAGTGCACAGCTTGGGAGCTTATTTTATGTGTAATGGTACAATACAGGTGTGGAAGATGGAGATGTTCCTTGGAAAATATGTGACTGTGGAAAGATGTGCAAAGAAAAACTGTGGAAGATGGAGATGTTCCTTGGAAAATATGCATTTTTTTCCAAAGTAGAATGCCAGTGTTTCAGCACAGCAACTGTTTAGTTTCATCTGGCAAGTTATTTATCTCCTTTACGACCTGTAATAAGGTTAATTATGGAACAGCGATGCAAAACCTAATTGGATGTTTAGTGAAAGGCGATGCAGATGGTGCTATAAATTGTCTACTCAGTTAAGCATGTGGTAAGCTGCAGTTTCCTTCCAGAGAAAAGCATTTTCGCCTCAAGTCAGGAGGTTTTCAGCTGACTACAGTCTACATGGGTCGAGATCAAGTTTACACTTCAAAAACATTGAGGAAGACAGTGAGCGCAAAGAGATGGCTGAGGAGAAAGTGATGCACATGCTATTTGACATGGCGTGGGCATTCTTCAGGAGGAAAGTGCTTTAAAGATTGCCGTGGTGTGATCAAAGCAGCGTCAGCGGTGAACAATAGATCTTAGGATGCAGCCATAGATCACAAAGGTCCAATGCACAAAACAGATGTCCCAGGATATCACCTTGTATTACAGCACTGCCTGGGGGAAGACATTCTTGAATTTTTCATTTTTTCCTATCATGTTTTTAATCATTATTTTTTATTCACATCAACTCAATTTGAATCTCCAGCTAACGGCAGTGAGTTGCATATTGGCAGTGTGCGCTATGAAGATACCGGAGCATACACCTGTATCGCCAAAAATGAAGTAGGAGTGGATGAAGATATCTCTTCTCTTTTTGTAGAAGACTCAGCACGTAAAACACGTAAGTAGTGGGGCCACTTTTGTAGTCTTCCCTGAAAGACTTTATAAGTGTGGCTGGTATTAGAAAAAAAATAATGTAAATATATAAGTATCAGAAAATTGATCATGTTAAAAAAAAATGATTGAACTGTGGGACTTCTCTGAAGGCGGGTTAAATACTTTTTATGCCTGCCAATTTAATTCTCATTTTTCTGATAATTCTATTACTTTAATATGCTGTTGTAAAATCACTTGATATATGCTTAGTGGTAAGTACTATGATTTTGGCTGTTTAGTTAATGATATAAAATTATAAAAACTATGATTTCTCTATGATTTTACAATACTTAAAATTGCACATGGTAGCCTGCTGTTTCTTTCTGGAAAAAAAACAGGACAACACAGACAATATAAATAACTTTTTCAGTTTTCAACAGGTGAGATTGGCAAAAGGAAAACATAAGAGATCATTTTCTACATGCTTCTGGTGGCATGTAGAAGCAGCAGAAAATAGAAGAAGAAGAATTATTTTTTTACTTGCTTGGGACTAACTCAAACTGAACAGTTAATACAAAAATCTAAAGATTCTAAACCTGATGCATTGGAACAATCAGGATATGCTTAGTAAGAATTCTCTATCCCTCAAAATATGTACAATAAAAAAAAAAATTCATTGCACTTAGGATTATTAAGTCTGTATCCAACAAAATGTTGAAGCATCTTGCCTATATTGGCCTAAATAGAGCAAATGCCCTATGCAATAAATTATGTTAACATCAACCTTGAACATCAGTCTTTTGGAACAGATTTTGACATTTTTAGCTGTATTATGGAGTGTATCTCATGTATATTAAAGAAGAAGCAAAGAAGCAAAGCATTGGATGCTGGATCTACCTTAATATAGCCAATCCCAATTTGGTTAAATATACCACATTTGACTCCGATCTTAAACCGTGGGATTGGATCAGGACATCCTTTGCTCTAAGTATTACAGAGTAATCTTTGTGCAGCTCTAATCATTGTAAGCGAGGGTTCTGAATTCATAAGAGAGAACAGAGCACAGTACATATTTGAAAGCCACTCTTGTTTGGTCCAGTTAATGATATATACATAAAAGCTGGTTGTTTCATTTATTCAAGAAATGGAGGTTCATTGAAATATGCCACAAAGGGACATATGCATAATGTCTTCCTGGAAATAGAAAGAGTGTAAGACACATGACAAGGCAGATAGTTTATGGGACCACTCAACCGTATGGAGCTATTCGGGGAAAAAAGGAAGTTTACCAAAGGTAGAAGCAGTAACTGTTTTGCATATTCAGATTTATAACTTCTGACAATCATTAATGGCCCACATGAAGTATGCCAGCTGGGCTATTTATAGACAGGGCTGGTCAGTGAAAGCGGGAGGTTCAATTTCCATATTCCCTTAGGCATATTGCCTTTCTAATCACTGTGATGTCTTTCATGCTGTTCTCAGTGTTTTGCTATCAAGAAATATTTATGAAGTAATTTCTGTGATATCTTAAACCGCCAATGCTTTGGAGTGATGCAACGACTAAAGAAGGTATCCGAAGTATTTGTTTTTCGTGCTTGCTCGCTTCTTCAGGGCAATATATTAAAGGAATAAAGTACAGGGTAAGAATAAAACTGCCTCAGAAATTGATGAAATGTCAGAGAATGTGATCAGTTGGATTATTCATGAATATGAATATATTTAAGACAGATATACATACAAAAGCAAACTCAAAACAATATGCACTTGTTATTTAACCATATCTGCAAGTAATCATGCACATATTGCGCATAGCCCTGCCCTCTAGTAGCCTAAATATCAGAGTCATTCAGACAAAACTGATTATGACATTTCAGTGATGAAGAGAAAGTTATTTTAATGAATGAAGTTCTTCTCCATCAAATACTAAAGGGATGTTAGTTCACTCCAGCAAAAAAAATTTATGAATGTGCCTACATTACAGTGGTAAAACAGCATTTCTGCCATGTTTTTTGAAAGTTTAAATAGTGTTCTTCTGATGGCAGACTTCCTTTGGCCTTCATCTGAATGCTGCTAGCATTGTCAATGCCATAATAGTCTTTCATAGGTGGCTATATAATGATACAAAACTACCACATTTTGTAAAATCCTTCCACATTTTGCTTGAGGTTTCATGAAAGTTTCACTCCACATTACAGGTAAAATGCAGGACAAAATGCTTTCAACTGGAGCAAAAGGCTTGATACACTAGCCTGTAAATCTTTAAAATTAAAACTGAATTGATCATCTTTGTGCTTTATAAGCGGTAATACAATTGATCCATGGAAGGAAAAAAAAATAAAAAAATCCCAAAGATCCTGTTAGGATCTCCAGGCATTTACTTTTCCACTTGAAATTTCACCTTGAAATGAATAGTTAGTGATTTAAAAGCAGTTTCGTTCTCACTTGTAAAAAGAAGCAAAAATATGAGTGCAGAACTGGATGAAAAGTGACTTTGACAGCTGTTCTTCTTAAAAGCTGCTTATATTTTTAACCTCCCAGACATGATCAAATGAAAGCAGCAAAGTACACACCAAAAATTCTGCACTTTGTGGCAGTCCTGCTGTAACTCTCATTAATGAGAAATGTCCCAATGAGATGTGGTCAGAAAGAGGAAAAATGCAAGGGGACTGCATAAGGAATAATGTGACTTCATTTTTAAAAAGCATTAATCATATGTTCTCTTTTCTTTCTTTATGCTTTCTGGCATCCGGACACTGTAGTGGCGAACATTTTGTGGCGTGAAGAAGGTAGTGTTATCACTAACATTTTTAATCAGTTTTTTTTCCCCCCCGACATCCCATCCTGCAAAACTCATTTCTTAATTGTGATCAAAATGTGGTGAAATACTTCAACATGGATTTGTGACTGTTGCGCTGTAGCTGTCAGCGTCAACACCACCACTAGCACACAGGCCCATCTGAGAACTTATCTTTTACACCTTGTCTTTTTTGACAGTATGACAACCCTGCTGTCAGAATAAGCATTACTCCACCTGCTAATTAGCAGCCGTTGTTTGCCGCAAGGAGACAGACCTGCAACAGCACTCCAATTTCAGACCCATTATCCGAAGAAAATTTAATGGGCTGGCTGGCTTTGTGACAACTGCAGTTTTATACTCTTCCCCTCTCTAAAGGACCCAAAATGTCTGTTTATAGCAAATACCTTCTCGTGTTCTTAGCCTATTGGTCTGTCATTGATAATTAGGACACAGTACATACCTGTGTGTCTGTTTTTCATTCTAGGGCTGAGCGTGGGGAACATGTTCTATGTTTTCTCAGACGAAGGGATAACGATACTGCAGCCGGCTGACTGTGAGATTCGTCGCAATTTTAAGCAGAGCGAAAGGATTGTGGCCAGCTATGTGAGTGTTTAAAAACTTGGCCATTCTCATAGAATTAACATCAAGTATTACTTTAGTCTAATGAAATGAAGTATCTCTGGCAAACAGGTGGGTTTCCCAGCTGTTTCTTCTGCATATTTTAGAATGAATGTTATTGAATAATCGTAGCTTTAAAGCATTTTCTCAATAGTTTTCACATTTTTTTCACCACTACAACTTCTGACTGGTTTCATAATCTGTTTTACACTATTGGAGCTTTGCCAGAAGTTAGACTTCAGACTTAATTAGACTTCAGCCTAAGTCAAGACACTAAGCTCATTGTATCAGAAAATGAGAAAATGACATGCAAAAATAGTTCAGTCTTACTCTCAAAATCATTCATTGGAAGGGTTTTTTTTTTCCAAGTGAGTTTTTAAACTTTATTATTGTATTTTTAACTGTATTAGTACACAGTCCATCTTTTTCTATCAGTATCTGGGCATCATCCAGAAACATTAAAGATAATGAAAGGGATAGAAGGCATACAGAGGCTGAAATTATTTCTAGCAGCTTTCTGAGCATGTAAAAACTCAACACAATCCACTGTTTTATGAGGAAATCCAAACAACAAGAAACCTTTTTTAAATCAAATTTAAGCAAATTAATTAGATCTCACCTTTGCATTAGTCATGTGTTGATGTGTCTGTTATTAATATTGGGTTATCAATAATTTCATCATTTACTGTGTTCATTTTTAGGAGGAAATTTGTCCTAAAAGTGAGGGACATCAACACTGTGTTTGGGCCTCTGCGGTTAATGTGAGGGAAAAATATATCTTTGTCTCCCAGCCTCTGCAGAAACGTCTGCTTATCATTGATATCCAGGCACAGAAGGTGGTGCAGGTAAGCATTCTAGGTTTCCTCTCTCACACTTGTTTGTGCTGATTATAGTCCTACTTTGATGCCAAATACTCTACAACTAGGATCCATAGAACATTTATAAAATGTTTTATGTTTTTGAACTTCTGATTACTTTTTTATTATCTTCTCACTTTCATTGGCTTATCAATTTGGTAACAAATATGTAAATTGTTCTATTGTATAACTTGTAACATATGCATAAAAAAGCTATTCAAAAAGTATACTCTATAATATAAAGTAAAAAGTAAAGTAAAATCAGAATATAATTAAATTTAAACATCATTCAGTGGCTCCAAAGGTTTTTTTTTTTGTGGTCAGCTACAAAAGTATAAAATGCAAAAAAGTGAAAACATGTTGCCCATCTATCAGAGGAGTTAAACATATTAGACATAAATTAAAAGGTAAAGTATAACATGTGCCATAGCCTTAGCAAACGCCATAATGGAATTTAGCAAATAAACAGTGTGTTTTATGTAAAGATATATATGTGTGTGTGTGTGTGTGTGTGTTTCTATTGTGGTGGGCAAGTCTGAAAGAATGCAACTATGCATTAAGAGTGAGGAAGAGAGAGCATGAGAGAAAGAATAGGACAAAGAGGTTTTCCAACAAGAAAAGAGGAGATACTGCTGATGCACTGCTGATGCACATCCACTGGTTTGGTGTGCACATGTGGATGTGTGTATGATGGGGTTGCAGGTTAATGCATGCCTCCGGGTCTGAACAGGCCCCTCAGCTCCAGCACTCAAAATAACTATTTTGAGCTGGGTACTCCCACCAGATTGCACAAAACACCTGCACTGTAATCATGTCTGGACAATCATCTGACAAACTGATTTTACTCCCACTCCAATCCTCCTGTCTGATGAGATTTCTCCTCAGTCAGTTTTCATTCTGCATTATTCATTACACAAATGAAACTGTACATTAATGATAACTTCTGTTTTTCTGCCAATTTTTTCCCAAAGCAATGAATAGTGGAAAACAGTTTGTGTCATTACCAACACCCTACTACAACAACATGAGATTGCAGATCTTCCAATAAGCAACACCCAAGCAACATTTTGGGATTTCTTTTGCTCACACTTGGGATATCCTAGCAATCTAACAAAACCTTTGGCGTTCCATATCATTGCTATGGCGTTGGAAGATATGGTATCCCATATTCCTGTTAGGGTATTGTTATGTGCACATTAGAAAGCAAGAAATTTCCCACATTTTGTTTGAATGCTTTAGCACAGAGGTTGGAGGCCAGTGTCACAAGACAGCTATTGATTTCCCTGTTCAAACATACATTAAACCTATAAACAATAATAATAATAATCCTTTTATTTATAATCCCACGAATGGGAAATTCACTCTCTGCATTTCACCCATACACACATGTGCAGCAGTGGGCTGCTATTGAAAGCGCCCGGGGAGCAGTGATGGGGACGGCACCTTGCTCAAGGGTACCTCAGGGCAACCTACTGGGAAGGGGTTCGAACCCCCGCTCCTCCGATCATGTGGCTGACGCCCTAACCACTAGGCCACCGCTGCCCCAAACCTATGCAGGACTGGAATGCCATTCCTTTAGTGCCTGCTTGGATATATAGTCTTGAATGCTTTAAAGTGTACATAAAATATACTCTAAAGCTCATTTTCTGTACTACCACAACAGAGCAAGCTAAGCATTCCACAATATGATAAGTGTTCAATTCTGAATAATCATGCTAAATATGACTAATGACAAGAACAATAAAGGTAGGAAAGTTGTTTTCAGGTTATCCCTAAGAGTCAAGAGTGACTAAGAGTTAAGAGTGAACCTTGGAGCAGTTAATGACCAAGAATCAGTTTTGGGCTCGTTCAAATAAAGCCACAAATCACCTGAGTTTGCTTCCTGAGTTGCAAGTCAAGTTGAGTTGCAAGTCAAGTAAGTCAAAGTCATGTTAAGAGCAAATCCAAGCCAAGATGGAAGTCAGTCAGTTTTGAGTTGCAAGTCAAGTAAGTCAAAGTCATGTTATGAATCAGTAAAGGCCTAAAGCAAAAAAAGAATGCTTTCAGAAAAATAAATGATGATTGTTTATTTTTAGCAATTTACAAAATGCAAAGTGAGCAAACTAAAGAAAAATCTAAATCAAACCAATATTTGGTGTTACTACCTTTTGCCTTCAAACCAGCATCAAATCTTATATGTACACTTGCACAAAGTCAGGGATTTTGTAGGATTATAATCAGGGGTATGATCAACCAATTTTACCAAGCAGGTGCTGATGATCATCAATGTCACATGCAGGTTGAAACACAGTCATGTTTGGAACAACCTACCAGCAGAGTTCCTTCAAAAACTGTGCAAGTGTACCTAGAAGAATTGATGCTGTTTTGAAGGCAAAGGGTGGTCACACCAAATATTGATTTGATTTAGATTTCTCTTTTGTTCATTCACTGCAATTTGTTGATTGATGAAAATAAATGACTGACACTTCCATTTTTGAAAGCATTCTTTGTTTACAGCATTTTTTCACACCTGCCTAAAACTTTTGCACAGTACTGTATGACAACATCGCTCAAATCTGAAATGTTGAAAATAGCAGCCAGAAAAGACCATTTTTACACTGAGCCACCTCGATCAGACTCACTGATCTGAAACCCACTGACATCAGTTTTTAAAATTTGCCATTAAGCCATGACCCTCAGCCCCCGTCTTAGAATGAGTGGCACATGGCTGTTGGAAAAAAGGAGCACAACCCTCCCATTAACCACTACACTTCTCTGTTTCGCATCAGCGAGGGGTGGACAGCAGCCTAGAGGGCATTAATCCACTTGTTGTGGCCACAGTTCAGTGTTTCAGTCATGGCTTTCTTATTATAGGATGGTTGCATCTATCAGAAAGAGGTCTAAAAGGGGGTTGTGAATGTTTTTTGACAGTTAACAGCACACTTAAACTAACTTTTGGATGATCAATCTAACAAAAAAGGCAATAACTTTAAAACCAGTACAAAAGTAACCATGCATTATATGTAAATGCATATAATCTCTTTCTCTCTCTCTATATCTTTATATATTTTTTCTTCTCTTTCTATACACCTGTCTTTTTTAAGAGCCCTGTAACGCCCAAATTTCCCATTCGTGGGATAATAAAAGATCACTCTACTCTACTCTACTAAAGAATTCAAAATTGGAGGATGTTCACTTGTCTTTTGGCCATCACTGTATATACATATAGGTATTAACAGGTTAGAGTACAGGATACTTATTTTTTTCCATCACAGGCTGTGGAAACAGACCCAGTACCAGTAAAGCTGTTCTATGATAAGTCTCATGACCAGGTATGGGTGCTGAGCTGGGGAGATATGCAGAAAACTCATCCTACCTTACAGGTAAGAACACATGGGACTTAAATATGGCTTTTTTTCCCCCATAAAACTAGTTTAGCATTGCTGTGAAGCTGACCTTTCATGAATTAATATTTTAAAAAGTTTGAATAAATAATATTCTGCTGCTTTATTTAGGGACTGATTTAGATTTTAAAAAATTTGATCTAAATTTATTTCTTCAAATAAGACATTTTTAGGAGTATATTTATTTCATTAAAAAAATAATAAAACTACTAGGGATATGCACAAGCCCGTGTATTTCTTTGCGCCGGTCCCAAGCCCAGATAAATGGGGAAGGTTATGTCAGGAAGGGCATCCAATATAAAACTTTTGCTAAATTAATATGCGGACTACCAAACAGATTTCCATACCAGATCGGTCGAGGCCTGGGTTAACAACGACCGCCACCAGTGCTGTTAGCCTACAGGAGGCAATAGGAAATTGGGCTACGGTTGGTCAAAGAAGAAGAAGGGGAGGAAGGTATGTCTGGAGGGAAGAGGAGAGAAGGAAGTGGAAGAGAGTGGAAGTGAGAGTAGGAACTTTGAATTTTGGCAGCATGACTGGTAAAGGTAGAGAATTTGCTGATATGATGGAGAGAAGGTAGGTTGATATTTTGTGTGTGCAAGAGACAAGATGGAGGGGTAGCAAGGCCAGGTGTATTGGAGGTGGGTTTAAATTATTTTAAATGGTGTGGATGGAAGGAGGAATGGTGTAGGTGTTATCCTGAAGGATGAGCATGTGAAGAGTGTTTTGGAAGTGAAGATGGTGTAAGATAGGGTAATGAGTTTGAAGCTGGAAGTTGAAGGTGTGATAATGAATGTTGTTAGTGCTTATGCCCCACAAGTTGGATATGAGTTGGAGATTAGATTTAATTGCAGTTGTTTATATGGCAGCTGATCATCAGCTTAAATTTCAGGATTGTTGTAGGCCTACCTATCCTGGAGTCTCTCACCTGATTATCAGTTCTTTTGATTTTTTTTTTTTTAGAAATGACATGGTCCCATGGAGGGTTAATGTGTTGTGTACAATGTACTGGTTGTTCCCCAAATCTATTTTTTTAGTCTGAATTCCTGAGCCCATTGCTACACAGCGATGTAACCACTTTTGGATAATTAATGGTAGCAGGTGTGATTACTATGTGTTTTGGGGGGAGGTTTAGCTGCAGGGCAGCTTTCTGTTGCTTTACTTTTGGGAAAGCCATTGCCGTCATGCTGTTTATGACTTGCCTGGATTGTGAGAAGTCCAAAATAGGCAAGGGAGCATGGCAGGACTCAGCACCTATTATTTATCTGTCTTTATCTAAGCTAGAATCTCATTAAAGGATTTTGAGACCAACTGTCTGCACTGTGGTAAAAACACCTTATTAACAGGGGAATGTATTACAGTCTATGTTTTCCCATCATTGTTGTATTTCGGACATTGTTTAATCATCTCAGAGCTGCTTGACTGCACATAAAGACTTGGACAAAGAAAGATCCTTTTATCATCCTTCAGGCTTATTTAAGTAATATTTTTGTGGGAGAAAAGGGGCTTTGTGCATTATCGTATGCTTGCTCAGAGCTGCTCTATAGTAATGAAAATACAAAAAATGATGGGCAGGAATCACTCCGAAAATGCTAAAGAGTAGATTTTGCAGAGAAGCTGCATAATGGGCTGTGGGGCATATGGATCCTCACCACAAATAAATGGCCTGATAATATCTAGATCGTTCAGAACACGGGTAATTGACCTGGGCATCGTCAATTTGCAGAGGCTAGAGGCAACGCTCTCGCTTGAGTGGTGCAATATCACGCCAAGCATTTTTTATAAATGACTCAATATCTTTAGTCAAACGACTGAATTTGATTGTCAATTCATTAAATTAAACAAACGAGCAAACCGCCAGCATTAAGGGAGACAGAACCGCATTTTATTAGCTTGGCCCAGGTCCCACCATCATTGCTGAGAGTGGGGTTTTCACATAGATGGCAAAGAGAACTGTCTAGTTTGCATTCATAATCACTGACACTAGTTACCTTATAAACACTCAACTGCTAACATCTGTTGTGAACAGTTCCAAGATACGTGCCTTGTATATACTTCTGTGAGGGAGCTCTCACCACATTACAGTCATTGGAATCCTCCAACATCACTCATAACCCTTATTGTCACAGGATCAGCATTATAATAATAATAATAATCCTTTATTTATAATCCCACGAATGGGAAATTCACTCTCTGCATTTCACCCATACACACATGTGCAGCAGTGGGCTGCTATTGAAAGCGCCCGGGGAGCAGTGATGGGGACGGCACCTTGCTCAAGGGTACCTCAGGGCAACCTACTGGGAAGGGGTTCGAACCCCCAATCCTCCGATCATGTGGCTGACGCCCTAACCACTAGGCCACCGCCACCGCTGCCCTTTATTAAACAGTATGTTGCATTTTCCATATAAAAACCCAAGATGCATTTAAAGTTGATCACTCATACTATGTCAGGAGGGGCCCTGGTATAATAACTTAAGTATCATTATTGAACCCAGACACCAATTATGAGAAGGTACCCCACCCTGAAAGAGAAAGCCCACTGAAGTGACACTGTAAAATAAAAACAAAAGTAAACTGAAAGTGAAAACACTGAAAGTGACTAATTGTCACTGTGAAACACAGCACAGCACACAGTGAGACACAACAAAATGCTTCCTCTGCACACACGTGCAGCAGGGGGCAGGTACTTACTGCCCGGTGAGCAGTGATGGGGATGGTAGCTTACTCAATAGTATTTCGCTTCTCGGCCTTTTGGCTAAGATCATGTGTAGTATCTGTTCTTATCAGTTTAATATCTGATACGTTCGCTATATGAGGACTGCATATTAAATTGATTTTTAGAACAGGGAGACGGTAAAGAAGCTTGCTCCGTCTGCTCAAAAATTTGGGGGCAGCGGTGGCCTAGTGGTTAGGGAGTTACCCCTGGATTGGAAGATTGTGGGTTCGATTCCCTCACAAGTAAGTTGCCCTGAGGTACCCTTGAGCAAAGTACCGTCCCCGTCACTGATCCCCGGGTCCTTTCAATAGCTGTTCACTGCTGTACGGTGTTTGCATGGGTTAAATGCAGAGGTCCAATTTTGTTGTGGTTCACTGTGTGCTGTGCTGTGACCTTGCAATGAAAAGGGTTGTCACTTTCACTTTTTTTTTTTTCTTTTTCAGTGCAACCTAATGGTCTGGGATTCAGACCCATGACCTTCTGATCCTGTGGCCTAATCCCTAAACACTAGGCCAACGCTGCCCCTGTGTAATCATTGTGTGATAACTCAACACAGTATTCAAATTTTAATCTGACTACCTCGATAGGCATTTGTGCACCACATGTAAATACGTGTTGTTAAAAGCTTTTCCCGTCACAGTCCAGATTTTAGTCAAAGTGTAAACAGGAGCTAAAAGTGTTCCATTTATACTGTTTACAGACCTCTACCTTGTCTCCAAGAGCTACATTTGTCAACTATTTAAAAATCCACCTTTCTTATAAGGCTTGAAGCTACATTTAAAGTATGTAGAGCACATATAATACTCTATGCCCAATCACCTAGTCTGGCCTTCAGACAGCCAAGCTTCAGCAAGCGCAAGCTTCTCAGATGGTATAGTATGAGTTGTGGAAACTTCTGACCATCTATCGTCTTTCCTTAGTCTTTGTTCTTTTTTGAGCTGCATTCAGAAAAAAATGAATTTTGGTAAGCGGGTGAACATTAGCCCAGCAGTCCCTAACAGTGTCCAAACACTCTGCAGGGCATGAAGCATTTGTCATGAAAGTTGCAGGGTGGCCCTCACACCAGAGACCGCAAACATACTCCATTACCATGGTGATAAGATAAGATAAACCTTGAAGGCAGTGGCTCTGTACCTATATTTATCCACAAATCTCTTACATGTTCCATTGGGTGGATCTTGCTCCTGTTCCGTTCCGCCAGTTTGCTGCATTTTATTGCATAGTTTATGTTGCAGTGTTTGAAATATTGTCTTTTCTTCGCTTACGTTAGCATTGTGCTGTTTCAGGTCATCGCACAGGCAAGTGCAGGGGAGCTGCACCACACCATCCGCACTCAGTTCCAGCGAGTAGAGGACTTCTACATCCCACCCACTAACCTGATTATCACCCACGTTAGGTATGACATGTCATCTGCATTGGTGAAACCACTAAAATCTCATCAACATTATAATTTCTAAATGAAAAAAATGGTAATTGTAATTAAAAGTTGAGTGCTTAGTGAACATCAAAAAAGACTATTAACCTTTCCTTGATCGTTGTCGTCTCAGGTTTGGCTTTGTCTTTCTGAAAGCGGAGGCTGCGGTGCATAAAATTGACCTGGAGACCTTCCATCGCGTCAAAACCATCAGTCTGAAGAACTATAGTTGTGTGCCAGAGAGCATGGCGTATACTCACTTGAGCGGCTACTATTTCATACAGTGCCAAGGGAAGAATGTTTCCAGCCTCCAGCTTCTGGTCGACAGTGTAACAGATGCTGTCATTGGACCTAACCACAGAGTTGCTGGGCGTCCTTTCGTGTCACCTGACGGCCGCTATGTGGTCACACCAGACGACCGGAGCAGCAAGCTTCAAATTCAGACCATTTCCTTCCAGGGCAAGATCCAGCTAGGCCCACAATTGGATGTGCCATCTCCTGTGTCAGACTTGGTCTTCCAGCAGTCTTTCACAGAGTCCAACCACTATGTTGCAGTGACCTCCTCAGCTCAGGGTTCCAACTTGCTCTTCTCCTACCTGTCCACAGGGACGAGCACAGCAGTCAGGGGCCTGAAAGAGCCACTCCCTAACAATCGCTGGCCTTGGGGCACTCCCAACAGGGTGGTGGTGTCCGGTGGCTTGTTTGGACAGTACTTGGTTACACCATCAGGAGAATCGCTAATTGTTCTGGATGGCAGACAGAGCAGCCTTCACTGTGAGGTGTCAGACATCAAACAAGGAAACACAGTGGTCTGGGTGGCTGAGGTATGAGCCATGGACCGCTGGCCGGTTCTGCGCCCAAGTGTTGGCCATTCGGGCCGATGCCACAGAAAAATATTTGAATAGACAAGAAAGGACTCAACCTGGGACTGAGCTAGAGGAAAGCACACGGGTTACTGTAATAAACATACACACACACAGACACACACACAAAGAGTAACTGACAAGTTTTAAGGAATCTATTATATTGAGAGGGAACTGGGTGAAGGTGCAACAGTGATCTACAAGCACTCACCCTACTTCAGTGCAACAGTGATCTACAAGCACTCAACCTACAAAGAGATGTACATTTTTTGCACTTCCTTGTAACACTACAGATATAGTAAGATAAGCAAAAGAAGAACGGATAGATGACAAAACTTTTGAAAATGACCTATGCACAAAGCTGATGCTAAGTTCTTTAGAGCTTTTTCTTTCTTTTGTTTTTTTTTTACTTAATTAGATTTTTTTCAGGATGTCTGTCTTTCACTAATGCTGCATATAGTCACTATAAAGAGTATGTTTGTCAAAAAATGTCTTTTTGAAGCTATGATCCTCTGTCTCTTGCTAGTGAACATGATTGTGTCTGTCTGCTTTGTCCAAATGTTTTCTTGGTAGATTTGAAACAACAGGTTGTTACACACTGTTCTCAATTTATATATGTTCATGCGACACCAAGTTCTATTCACATACAAAAATGTATCTCCCTCTAAATCAAGTGAAGTTGTGAACCATGCTTACAGAAGCCACAAGAAACCTTTTCCCCTCAAAGCCTGTCAGGTGCAAATATTTGCTTTTTATTAGACGGACACCCCAATGTTCTGTCTGAGACCAGATTTTTTCATAGCTGCTCATTTTGTGTGTTTTGTGCCACTATATAGAGCCCATTTCTTTCCATCCAAAATATTTTAGGATTTTGATACATTTTCCAGGAAAAAAAATGTATACCGTAAATTTGTAATTCGTGATTACATTATAAAGGTTAAGTTATAACTGTGATTTGTTTAATACATATTATTATGAATTACTATTATTTATTAATATCAAATGAATTACTGAATAAGCCTTTAATCAGACAATTCATTATAAATTATTAAAAAGATAATTATTTATTTAGGCTTAAAGTATAGATATACTACTTGAAACACTTATCATAGTGTTTCAAGTAGTATATCTATACTTTAAGCCTAAATAAATCTGGATTTAGGATTTAGGTGGTCAGGTCAAAGGTCAAACTCCTGAAATAGTATCTCCCTTGGCTACGAAACACCAAAAAAGCCAGATAGTGACACTTCTTTCTTTTTGGGAATTGCTCACAACTTCAGTCAATGGTGTCATACTCCTTGCTAGCTCTAAGCAGTTTTAAACATCTTAGACCACTGTTGCACTGATCCAAAATGATGTAATACAACCATTAAAGACATTTATAATGCCATATTTTGCAAGTTGCTGAATTGCATTGAAATGTACAGTATAGGCTTTAGATCATTAAAGACATCCAGGAGGATGAAGTGAGTTTTATAGGGCACATGCACATGGTATACATCAGTACAAGTCATCTTTAAGAGTGGCATACCAAATTCACCTTCAGTGCAACTTTTCCCTGAGTACTGCTCTAATTTCTTGCCGCGACATTTATCACCTGCACATGGCTTTGAGTTTGCGTCCTTTAAATGTAATATCCACTTGTCCCTGTTAAAGATCATTTAAAGAAACCTCAAACAGAATCTAAACCATGTCAGTGTGCTAGACATTAGACTCATTGTTGTAATTCAATTGTTCTTGTTAGAACATGGAAAAAAATGTACAGATATGAGTTTTGTGTGTTCTGCTTTATGACAAAAATGGTTTGTAAAAAAAAAATAATAATAAAAACAAAGATAAAAAGTGCAGCTGTGTCACAAACTGATTTCTGCATAAATCTGTATTTTTCAGAAGGCACTATAAAAATAGCTGATAAGCAAAGGCCATTTCTTTTTGAAATGAATAACTTTCATAGTTTAATTAAATTCATTATGTATATAATTCATGTTTGTATGTCATAAGGAAAAAAGTGTGTGTTTAATCACTTTCAATAGTAATAGTAATCAATTACTTTAGTAACAGGGTACTTATTTTCACTTACTGGGGCACTGAATCTGGATCTTTTTTCCTAACAAAACAATCAAAGAATCATAAGTTAATAAAAAATAGTAAGAGATCTTCTTAGACAGTCCCTTCCAACAGAAATGGAAAATTTACAGTGTGGAGAAATATGCTAAACATAGCTTGAGATATCAGATCTAGTAAAAAACCAAAGGCTAATATCTGTACCAAATGCCCAAGAGAGTCTTTCCTAAAGACAGTGCAGATAACAAACAAGTCATCAGGTTTAGCAGTAGTGTGAAGAAAAATTACTCGGATTCCTTCCAGAGCAGTATTCATCTTTTCAAAATGCTTAAAGGTATCTTTAATGTTAGGCTGGTTTTATAAGAATAGCCAGTATGAGGACAGTTTTAGAAGTTTGAGACTGTAGCCAAGCACTTCTAAGGTCATGTTGCCCCAATTGGGCCTGATATCATTTCAGCTCCATCTTTGGCAAAGACTATGGCCATCAGCAAAGACTCCAAAGTCATCAGCTGATAAATGGATTTCATTTCCTCTTGGTTATCGGAAACCCAAAGTTCTAACATCTGATTAGCTGAGTCAGGTTAAAAAAGGCTGGGAAACCTTGTTGCATAACACTGGCATAACCATGACATAAATAAGTCACAGAAGATATAATACACTGTCATTAGTTGGCCATAACAGTTTATGTGCTAATGTCAGGTCATTATCAAAAGTAACTGTTATGTCAGATTCTGCAAGAATCTGCAGATTCTGATTGGATGCCAGGCCTTGCTTATCTGACCTTGATAATCAGAGTTTTTTTTTTTTTTTTCTTGATCTTTGTGAGCCAAATTACAGCTGGTAAAGCAGCTTGCAGGTGGCCAAGGTAACAGTTTCCTCAGGGTTTATCTGTCCTCTCAATGCCTTGACATGCAGTATCATTCATTCCCTGCCATTCTGGTGAGGGGATACAAGGTTGCCAAGTGAGATAAACTAAACAATCACAAAAATGCCTGCAAACTCTAAACTGCACCAACACAAGTCCTGCTAGTTTGTGCTCCAATATAATGAAAAATAACTGTATCATAACATTTTCCATAGTTGTCAGATACTTTGATATTTTAATTAGGACATAAATGTCATGACAGTTTCTGTCAATTTATAAAAGGTAATGCATTTCATAAAAAACATTTTAATGATTATTACTTTTATTAAAGATATTAATAAATTACCATACATATAGAAAGTACTGATTCAGCTCAAGTAAAAATTAAGGGTACGGGTTCTGAAAAAGCCTTACTGTTTTCTGTGTGTTGCAAACTGCATTATGCCATTTTAATATAATGAAATAATAAATAAGAAATCCTTTTCTCCATGCCTTTTCTCTGCTTTTGCCATTTTTTATATCATCTATGTCTGTCACACATGATTTGCCGCTATGGAAATATCAAGGGATCTTCTTTTCTGTCTGTTTTGTCCATTTAGGCTGAAATTAGTCTTAATATCAGGAAGGTCTGCAATGATGTAAAATTTAAAAAGAGGATAGTTTTCTATCATATGCATTAAAGTATTTTAAAGTGGAAAATACAGACATATATAATTAAATGTAAGGTGTGAAAGTAAAAAGTTATCAGAAAATTAAATATTTATGAAAAAAGAACATACATCTAAGCTTTGGGTTTTGAAAGCTGCTTTGGATAAAAAGATTTGCAGCACTTAATGCTGCATGAAAACCAGCTTATCACAAGCAGAAATAAAATGTTACTATGAAGGACTGAAGTCCTTTTTTTTTTTTTTACACCGTTAGTGTTTATATACCAAAGACTACTGTTATTCAGCTCCAAATGACCATTTTCCAACCTCTATTTCTCTATTCCTTATAATTTTAATTGCAGTTTTGTTTACTGTGAGTAGTTCACACTCCTTATGACTTCAAGGTTAAGGTTGCAGGGTGAATAGACAAACGGTTGAATATATATTATTCTTTTTTTTATCACAATATCTGCGAGTTTAAAATCTCCAGTTCTTACAGCTCAGTTTCTATGGACTGCATGGATTAGGGAGTGAATGGAATCCTTAATAGTGTTTTTTTTTTAATTTCATTAAATTTTTTCATAAGCCAATGATTCAATCGGGGTTGAAAGCTACTGCAAAGCTGCATTAACAGCAGGGCAAGCATCCTTTGAGAGTCGCTATCTGATCATCTTAAATGATACTTGGAGGTCAATGTCTGATAACCGTTTTTACTATTAGTTCATGTACTCCCCCGGGTCATCTGTAGTCAAAGACGGTGACTAGCAGCGAGGGAAACAGCACTCACCACAAATCCAGCTACAATAGTTAAGCATCCAATGCAGTCCATGGGCTCCATTGACAGCATTTTGTCAGTGGAAGTAGTTGTCAATACCCTCTCCATCACTGTCGAGCTGCGACAAAAGTGTTGATTCCTGCAGAGCATAGACTCAATATCCACATGACACTTTTCACCACTGTTTGACTTCTAAGCAATTGAAACTTTTTTTTATGTTTTATTATATGGAAAATCAAAGAAGTGAGACTGTAATTATATAAGGAAGAGATGTCCCTTTATGTTAAAATGTATTAGTATTCAATCAAGCAATGTAAAATACAACCATTCAGATGGTGTAATATACCTTAGACACTGTTTTACGATAGTTGTTGATTGAAATATTTGTAAAACATTTTTGGTGGAGAGGTAGTATAATAGGTAAATAGTTATTTATTTCTCGATTTACTGCTATTTTCCCATTACTTCTACCTGAAAACTTGAAGGTAACATGAGGCACCATGTAGGCACACATGTTTTTTTTTTGTTTGTTTTTTTTTAATATAGTTAGGTCCATAAATATTTGGATTGAGACAAAAGTTTTCTAATTTTGATTCTGTAAATTACCACAATGAATTTTAAATGAAACACTCAGATGCAGTTGAAGTGCAGACTTTAAGCTTTAATTCAGTGGGTTGAACTAAAAGATTGCATAAAATCCCTTCATTACCAGAGCTCAAAAGCTAAAATTAAATAATTAAATAACTGAAATAAATCATCTTCCTTTCTTACACTTGGTTGAAAACCCTTTGCTGGCAATGACAGCCTGAAGACTTGAACTCATGGACATCACCAGTTGCTGGGATTCCTCCTGGAACCTTTACTGCAGCAGCTTTCAGTTGCTGTTAGTTTGTGAAAGGGAAAGTGTGGGACTTTCTGTCCGAAGTTTAGTCTTCAACAAGTGAAATACTGCTCAATTGAGTTCAGATCAGGTGACTGACTCGGCCATTCAAGAATATTCCACTTCTTTGCTTTAATAAACTCCTGGGTTGCTGTGGCTATATGTTTTGGGTCATTGTCCATCTGTATTATGAAATGCCACCCAATCAATTTGACAGCATTTAGCTGGATTTGAGCACCTCAGAATTAATCTGGCTACTTCTTTCCTGTGTCAGATCGATATCATCAATAAACACTAGTGTTCCAGTGCCACTGGCAGCCATGCATGCCCAAGCCATCACACTGCCTCCGCCATGTTTTACAGATGATGTGGTATGCTTTGGATCATGAGCTGTCCCACGCCTTCTCCATACTGTTTTCTTGCCATCATTCTGGTAGAGGTTGATCTTGATTTCATCTGTCCAAAGAATGTTTTTCCAGAACTGAGTGGCTTGCACCTTGCATTGCACCCTCTGTATTTCCTTTCATGCAGTCTTCTCTTAATGGTAGACTTGGATATTGATACGCCTACCTCCTGTGTTGTTTACTTGGTTGGCAGTTGAGAAGGGGTTTTTCTTCACCATGGAAATGATTCTGTGATCATCCACCATTGTTCCACCATCCACCATCATCCACCATCTGTGGACATCCAGGCCTTTCTGCATTGCTGAGTTCACCAGTGCTTTCTTTCTTTCTCAGGATGTACCAAACTATAGATTTTACCACTCCTAATATTGTTTTTTTTTTCAGTTTCCGCAGCTTAAGGATGGCTTGTTTCACCTGCATGGAGAGCTCCTTTGATCACATGTTGCCTGTTCACAGCAAAATCTTCCACATGCAAGCACCACACCTCAAACCAACCCCAGGCCTTTTATCTGCTTCATTGATAATGACATAACGAAGGAATTGCCCACACCTGCCCATGAAATAGCCTTTGAGTCAATTGTCCAATTACTTTTGGTCCCTTTATAAAGAGGGTGGCACATGTTAAGGAGCTGGAACTCCTAAACACTTCATCCAATTTGAAAGTGATCAAGTCAAGTCAAGTCAAGTAGGATTTTATTGTCATTTCAGCCATATACACAGTACATAGTGAAACTATATAAAATATTCCAGCAGTTGAGTTAAATATGATAGTAAATGTGATAAATATGCATATACATTGTACAGTTAAACACTGGGATAACTACACTAGAGTCTTTGTGAAACATGCTAGTTACTGAGCTAATATGCCAATAATTGAGTTAAATATGTTACTAGTGAAAATACCAATGTATCAGTGAAACATGATAGTAACTGAGGTTATATGTCACTAGTTGAACAAAATATGCTAGGTACTGAGATAAACATACATGCAGCAGAGTGAAATACATTAGTAACTGAGGTAAATGTGTGATTAGTTCAGTAAAATATGCTCGTAACTGAGGTTATACAGTACTGTCAAAGTTTTAGGCAGGTGTGAAAAAATGCAGTAAACAAAGAATGCTTTCAGAAATATAAATAATGATTGTTTCTTTTTATCAATTTACAAAATGCAAAGTGAACGAACAAAAGAAAAATTTAAATCAAATCAATATTTGGTGTTGCTACTGTTTGCCTTCAAACCAGCATTAATTCTTATAGGTACACTTGCACAAAGTCAGGGATTTTGTAGGATTATAGTCAGGTGTATGATCAACCAATTTTACCAAACAGGTGCTAATGATCATCAATGTCACACGTAGGTTGAAACACAGCCATGTTTGGAACAACCTACCAGCCGAGTTCCTTCAAAAACACTTAAATTTTTGAAAGCATTCTTTGTTTACAGCATTTTTTCACACCTGCCTAAAACTTTTGCACAGTACTGTGTCACTAGTTGAGTAAAATAAGATAGGAAGAGTGAAATATATTAGTAACTGAGGTAAATAGTGAGCAGATCAGTAAAATACAGACCCATCATCAGGCGTGTGAAGCCCACCCTGAAGCAGGTAAAGACCTGGCCTACAGGAGCCATCTCTGCTCACAGCTTCAGTGACTGGCTACATCAACAAGTGCAGGATGTTACTATCTCCAAGTTCATCATCACATGACACAACCAGAAGCCATGGATGACTGCGAAAGTGTGCAGACTCCTGAGAACCCGGGACAAGGCCTTCAAGTCGCGGGAAGAGGCCGCCCTAAGAAAGCTGCCGGTCCAGACAACATTCAAGGTCAAGCACCTCCAGCATCATCCCAGTGCCAAAGAAATCATCTGCCTCCTGCCTCAATGACTGTCGTCCTGTCGCACTCACACCAATCATCATGAAGTGCTTCAAAAGGCTGTTCATGAGGCACATCAAGTCTCAAATCCCTTCCTCACTGGACCCCCTGCAGTTTGCGTTTCTTCCCAACCACTGAACGGACAATGCAAACCCTTCACCTGGCCATTTCTCATCTGGACAGAAACGACAGTTATATGAGAATGCTGTTCATCAACTACAGTTCAGCATTCAACACCATCATCCCTCAGCATCTGAGTGAGACTGAGGAAAGCCCATCTCCCACCTTCCATTCTCACCATCTTCTACAGAGGAACCATCGAGAGCATCCTGAGCAGCTGCATCAGTGCCTGGTATGGGAACTGCAATGTCTCAGACCGCAAGTCCCTACAACGGGTGGTGAGAACAGCTGAGAAAATCATCAGTCTCTCTCTGCCCTCTGTACAGGACATCTTCACCACTCGCTGCATCTACAAAGCAACCAGCATTGTGGATGATCCCTCTCATCCATCCCACACTCTCTTGCATCCACCCACACTTTCCCTCCTGCCATCCGGGAAAAGGTTCCGCAGCATACAGGCCTCCACTTCCAGGATGGGAAATAGCTTCTTCCCCCTGGCCAACAGACTTTTAAACTGCTTATGTCTTCACACTTATTATTCATCTATATCTACCTATTATCTGTTTATATTTCTTGCAGTCTGCACTTTACTCATAAAGCTGCTCTGTTACACTTATTACACTGCCCAACAACCTGGGCTGCTTTGTTCCATAACACTGCGGCCCTCTGACGGATGAACGTACTGTCTGTTGTCTGCACTTGTCACCTTGTCTTGTGTCTTATGAAAGCGAAAAAAGTGACGGTACCTTGCTCAAGGGTACCTCTGCACAACCTACTGGCGAGGGAATCAAATCCACAATCTTCCAATGCTGGGGCAACTCCCTAACCACTAGGCCACCGCTGCCCCGTTGTGTCTTATGTTTTCTTGTGTCTTATGTGTAGCACCAGTCCTGGAGGAACGTTATTTCGTTTCACTATGTACTGTGTATATGGCTGAAATGACAATAAAACCCTACTTGACTACTTGATATGCTGGTAGCTGAGTTAACTCTACCAATGTCTTTGAGATACAGCTGAGGCCAAAATTATTAGCCCCCCTTATAAAATTAGACAACACTCTTGTTTTCTCCATGAAAATGACCATTAACACCAAGTGGAAACAAATACACTATATCAAACAATGTCCACTAAGTTTAATTAGGATATCTTATTGATAGGGTAGGGTGCTTGCCTATGAAGCTATGGCTCAAGAGGTCCCAAGTTCAAATCCCACCTCTGGCAATACCACCACTGGGTCCCTGGGCAAGACCCTTCACCCTGAATTGCTCCAGGGGGAGTGTCCCTGTAATTAGGACATGGAAGTCACTCTGGATAAGAGTGTCTGCTAAATGCCACAAATGTAAATGTAAATGTAGTCTCATCAGACCAAATCACAGACTTCCAAATCTCATCTTTACCTTTCAAATGTTCACATGGCAAACCTCAGTCGGGCTGTGATGTGCCGCTCTTTGAGCAAAGGGGTTCTTCTGGGATGATGGCTCTAAAGCCCACCACGATGAAAAGCCCTCCCAACTGTGTTCCTTTAAACATCAACTCCAGAAGAGGCGAGGTCAGCAACAATCATCTTAGCAGATGCCCGAGGCTCCTTGCTGACATCTCTGACTATTTTCCTCTCCAGAGTTCTTGAAATCTTGCGCTTACGGCCACGGCCAGGTTTGTTTCTTACAGAATTGGTCTAATTGTACTTGGCAATGATGCAACGTAAAGCACTTATAGACACGGTGAATCACTTGGAAATCGCAGAGTAGCCTTCCCCCTTATCATGAGCCTCTACTATCTTCTTTCTGAGCTCCAGACTGATTTCCTTTGTCTTTGACATGATGAGTAACAGTAGTCCCTCTCATGTATTCAAGTGCCCTGTTCCTTTGAGTCTTTTTATGCTTATTGAATGTTGTTAAGAAGCCAGTTAACTGCCAGTGTTGTTAGGAAGCCAATTGACTGCACAAGTGTGGTTTTAAAGCTAATTGGTTAATTACTGTAGGTGTGTTTTGAAAGCAAACATTCACATGGGGCTAATGTAAAATGTATTTTATATTACAAAATGTACCAAAAGCTACTAAATAGCACTGGTGAATGTTTGCTTATATCAAGTTTCATCAATGCTGCAAACATTGGGAAGAAGTTTAAAAAATGTTCCATAATTCCTGGGGGGGCTAATAATTTTGGCCTCAATTGCACATGCTAATACCTGGTATAATAACCCAGTAGTTAAACTCATTTACATTTACATTAATGGTATTTTGCCAACACTCTTATCCAGAGGGACTTCCAATTCCAAACTTTAGCGACAGTCCCCCTGGAGTAACTTGGGGTTAAGGGTTTTGCTCAGGAACCTAATGGTGGTAGTACTGGGGGTGGGATTTGAACCTGTGATCACTTGGTCCATAGATCCATAGGCAAGTATCCTACCTCTAGATCATCACCACCCAAAATATGCAACCCACTGTTTCCCAAGCCATTCTGAATACATTTCAGCAATCAAATCATGCAGACAATTTTTCACCTTTCTGGAATTACCCTTTACTGACAGACTCTATTATTTAAGCCCAAATGTTGCCTCAGTTTTATCAAATCAGGTATAAAAGTAACACCAGTGAAAGTGCATGCAGTTTTTTTTTTTGTTTTTTTTCCGCAGTTCTTCTCTGTTTGGACAAGAGCCTCTGATATGTGTTTGATTTATGAAAGCAGCAGACAATATCATTTCACTAAGTACAGTGCTAATTTTAGGATGAGTTTCTATTGCTTTTGTGAGCCATAAATGTTCTTCATCAGCAGGAATGGGTAGATGAATGCTACCCATGACAATTCACATCTGCACATTTTGCTGTCTTTTGAGCAAACCTCATCACTATAGACCTCAATGTCCCTTAACGATATGAGCCGAAGTGGCATACTCAGTCATGACTACAATCAGAAACTATTGGGAACCCTCCAAGTGTAGGGACGAGGTGGCACAAGCATTTCAGTATGCATTTGTGCAAGGCCCTTAACTGTGAATAGCCATCAGCCTTTTTCATATATGATTAATTTATGAAAAAAGCTTTTGCAACCTATTTTTCATTTCATGAAAAATTATAATCTCAGGTATAAATGAAAGCTCTGAAGAGATGTTTTCAACTGTAGAACTAAAACAATGCCCTTAAAAACAAAACATTACAGAAACATTCTGCTAAATGCACCTGTATTACTTGGTAAGGACAGTATATGCTTTGTGCGGGTAAATGTCTATGTAAAATGTGCCAGGACTTCTGTGCATGTGTGAAAAGGACAAAGGTTTCTGGAGTGCACACAATGGTGACAGCATTTGTCATCTGTCACTTTGTATATAAGTGCTAACTCTTGTGGGATGTACAATCTCAGTGCTAGGTTTTTTTCTCCCATCTCTTGATCCATGTTTATATAGTATTTAGCATCAGTATTCTATAATATTAAAGTTAGTTGAGCACTGAAATACCAAGGTAAAGAATAGAAGTCCTGAAGCAGAAAATTGTAGCTTCATGTAGGTGTAATTCTGAAAAAAATGGATGTAAGCACTGGAAAGCAATTCATTTGGATCCTTGAAATGCAAGGACATGAGCCCTGTAATTGATGTCTGCTGACTTGGACTTTGACAAGTTCAATTCAATTCAATTCAATTTATTCTTGTATAGCGCCTTTTACAACAAAGTTGCCCCAAGGCACTTTACATTGATAACAGGTTACAGTAATAGATGTTTAAGCCGGACGACTACGGAGGAGAGGAACCAAAAACTCCACTATGTGGAGAAAAAAAAAAAAGTGGAGATAAACAAGAGAATGCTGTTCATTGTTTGTGGCTTTTGTGAAAAACTATGTTCTTAACTAGGTTTCATCAAGAAGATTCACCTCAGGGCCAAGTTCTCAAACAGAAAATGAAGGGGTTCTATTCCATAACACATTAAAGACTACTTTCAAATACTCGTTTTATTTTCATGGAAGGAATAAAATTAATACCACCTTTATCAGACTATGTGCACTAACATACACAAAGGCCTTTTCATACAAAGCACCCAACTCTGGAATAGTTTTCCAGCTAATGTCCAGGACTCAAACATGGTCACAGTTTCAACTATAGACTGAATACATACTTGTTTAGACAGGCTTTTAAAATTTTTTAATTTCCCATTAGATAAAGAGTGCAGATCTAGAGGTTCATGGACATTAAAGTAAACCGCGATGTTGATGCTGCTGTCTGATTCTCATGCGATCACTCAAGTGGAGCATAGGGGGCCAATGTCTTACGTCTGTACAACAATTGGCTCTGGTCTTTTTAGCTAGGCTGCAATAGATAAATCGACCAGAGTCACTGTATCGAACTTATTCAATTCACTGTATTCACCGTTTGAAGGTATATTTTCTGAGATTGACTGCACACAGCCCACCTATTTATTTTCTGAAGGGAAAGGCTGCCAACCCGCTCAGCTTGATCAACTACCATTAGGGTTTCCTGTACACCAGGGCAGATTGTCTAACAGATAGTCTAGGCCTACTGTTCTTTAGATTCAATCGACAATTATTAGACTTCCTGCCTCCAGTCCAGATACACTATCATGATTCACGTGCATGGGCTGCTACCCACTAACCAAGGCTAAATAAAGCTACATTGACTCACCTACAAACAAACCTATCATCATTGAGCTTCAAACTAAAGACACTAATGCACCTCCCTTCTACTAAGCCCAGACTGTACTGACCATCAGTTTTTAAATCTGTTTTCTCTGTCACTACTTCTTTTCTTGTTATGTGCTCTCAAGAAGAGGAGAGGAGAAATGTCTTGGTTCCTCCATAGGTTTCTTCCTGCAGTTACAGAGAATTGTTTCTTGCCTCTATCACCTGGGACTTACACTTGCAGGGGCTCGGACTTATAGAAATTATGGAAAGCTGCTTTGAGAAAACAGTTGTGAAATAAATGCATAAATGAAACTGTATAATTTACATAACACACAATATTTGATACAATCAATGTTATTCCTTAACACAGCATTAAGTAACATGTTTTTAGGAAAAGCTCTCCAGGTTTCTTGAAGGACATGCCAAAGGTTTTCTTTGGATGTGGACAGTCTTCTCTTTTGTTTTCTATCAAGATGATTCCACAATGCTTCAATTATGTTGACATTTGTACTATGGGGAACCAAATCGATGACTGTTATTGTTCCAGTATTTTTCTAATTTTATTTAGGTATGCTTTGACTGCATTGGCACTGTGTCTGCGATCATTGTCATGCTAAAAATTGCTTGCCAGATGGTATTGCATGGTAGATCAGAATCTAACAGTACTTTTCAGAATTCATCTCAAAGAAATTCCCAACTCCACTGGCTAACATGCAGCCCACACTATTACAGAGCCATGTTTTATAGATGAGTGTAGACACTCACTGTTATAGCCCTCTCCTGACCTCCACCATATATATTGACAATGATTTGAACTAAAATATTTTAATTTGGATTCACTGCTCCAAAAGTGCTGTTGCCATGGATTTTCAGTCTACTTCTTGTGTAATGTGGCATATGTCAGAGTTTCCTCCTTGTTTTCCCATCCTTAAAAATAACTTTTTTGAAAACCGCCCTTCATTGAGACCATTTCAAGGCTTTGGTTCAGATGGTTAATCTGATGCCTTCCTTAAGTCCTCGATTAGGTCTTTGCTTTTTTCCTATTTTATAAGGACATTACTGGAGTGTTCATCAGCCACAAACATTTTTTTTTTTGGCTTGTGACTTTTTCTTTTATACTCCCCTTGTCCAGTTTCAAATTTTTCAAGGAAACACTGCTCACCATGTCAAGAGATGCCATATTCTGGGCCAATATCTTACTGGGAATCACCTTGTTGATGTAAAAACACTATTATCTGCCTGTGTTTTATGGCATATTGAGTACTTGGAGAACTATTTATCAGGATGCAGATCATTTGCTGGATGCTCATTTCAAGCTTGTCACTCCAGCTTGTCCCAATGCTGGCAATGCTGCAATCTGAAGAATGCTTGGGATAATTATTTTGTTGAAGGATGAAATTTTGTATAATACATAAAGCAAAAAAAAAAGTTAAAATAGTGATGTTGAACAACTGAGTGTTAATTTTCTTTTTTAATCACACATTTTGCAATTTCTTTAAATCTACCTCCTGCAAAACAACCCCACACCATCACTGATCAACCTCTATGTTTCAACGTAGGTAAAACACATCTGTTGGGTAAAACACAAAGTCTTTTGGGCATAATATACTTTTGTCTGTCCACCATACCTGCTTCCAAGTCCTGTTCCATGTCCTGTTTTTGTTGCATTGCCCATAGTAGTCTCATTTTATTGTAAACATATTGATTTTCTGGTAGCAACATGCTTTCCCCCAGCTGGTCTTCATGAAAACCTGTGATATTTAACATGTCTAGATGTAAATACCAGCATATAAAAACAGAAAATCTGATGACTCATCGTAATCCCATCATATCTCATCATTTTATCCTTTAACCTCAAACCCATATGTCTTCCATGCATAGCAAAAACAAATGAACTGGCCTTGCCAATACTTTTGAAGGTGACTGTATATGTATAGCTCACAGTCACCAGCCATGTTTATTTCCAGCTCCTACTGTGCATGAACGATTCAAAAGAATAATTGTTGGTATTACAACTTACCCCACAGGTTGACTGAACTGAATTACATTCAGGCCCCCTCAGACCACGCTGCCTCTGCAGAGCCAGCAGAAATTTGAAAGATGCAGTTCACCCCTGTTGCAATCTCTTCTCCCTATTGCCATTTGGAATGGGACTCTACAGGGCTTTAAATATCCACACTTCCAGGCTCAAAAACCACAAAATTAGAATTGGAATAGTATTTGCACACAATGGGAAAATGTACAACTTCTTAAATGAATAAATAAATAACATGTAGTAAAATGTGGCTTTTGAAAAGAAAAAATATATATGAAAGAAAGAATATATTATATTATTATTTTCTTTTTTCATAAGCCACTTTTTAATATATATTATTTTAATGTATCTGTATGGACATGTTTATAAAAGTGTGCTTGTGTCTACAAACATAGAATATTATTTATAATGTTTTAGGAGTTTTCATTTTTACCATTATTTACTTGTGCTATGACTCAGCCACTAGGGATGCACAAGCCTTAGTATTTCCAAAAGCTTGTCCAAAGCCGGGATAAATGGGGAGGGTTACATCAGAAATAGCATCCAGTTTAAAACTTTTGCCATATCAATATGTAGACAATGATACAGATTTTCATACTGCATTGGTCGAGGCCCGGGTTAACAACATTCACCACCAATATTGTTACACAAAAGAGTGCAGGTGGAAATCGGCCTACTGTTGGCCAAAGGAGAAGAAGAAGAGGAGAAGGAAGGCATGTCTTGAGGCAGGAGGAGAGAAACTTTGAATGTTGGCAGCATGGCCAGTAAAGGGAGAGAGATAGCAGTTATGAAGGAGAGAAGGATGGTTGATTTTTTGTGCAAGAGACAAGATGCCAGGCATATTGAAACTGGGTTCAATCTGTTTAACCATGGTGTGGATGGGAGGAGAAATGGGTTGTTAATCTAAAGAAAGAGTGTGCCTTGAGTTTGTTGGGAGTAAAGAGAGTATCAGATGGATTAATGAGTAAGAAGCTTAAGTTAAAGGTGTGATAATGAATGTAAGAGCGTATGTCCTGCAAGTTGGTTGTGAGATGGAGGAGAAAGAAAAATTCTGGCGTGATTTAGATCAAGTGTACCCAGGGGAGAAAATGGTGATTGGTGCTGGCATGTTGGTGAAAGCAACAAAGGAAATGAGATGAGGAGTAGATATGGTGTCATGGAGAGGAACGCAGAAGTTGGTAGCGGATTTCGCTTAAAGGATGCAAATATCTGTAGTGAATACACAGGTGGATAAAAAAAATTGGATTGGAAAGAGATTGGAAACTGCAAAACAGTGATTAGGGAGAGTACAGCTAAGCAGTAGAGGAGGGTGGTCTGTTGTATGACCTTGTAGGTCAAGAAGAGGAAGAAAGTAAGGGCAGAGTCAAAGATCAAATGGTAGAAGTTGAAGGGAGAAAACTGTAAAGTTGAAATCAGGCAGGTGTTAAGACCAGCACCGAGGGTAGCTACCAGATTGCTTGGGAACCATGGCAGAAGTGGTATGGGTGAGAACTAGAATGGTGCTTTGTGTGACATCTTTGTGTGACATTTGGGGCAGCGGTGGCCTAGCGGTTAGGGCGTTAGCCGCATGATCGGAGGATCGGGGGTTCAAACCCCTTCCCAATAGGTTGCCCTGAGGTACTCTTGAGCAAGGTACCATCCCCATCACTGCTCCCCGGGCGCTTTCAATAGCTGCCCACTGCTGCACGGGTTTGAGTGTGCATGGGTAAAATGCAGAGGTCCAATTTCGTTGTGGTTCATGTGTGCTGTGCCGTGACCTCGCAATGACAAGGGTAGTCACTTTCACTTTCATCTGAAGAGAAGAGAGTAAAAAGGAAACCTGGTGCTGGAACACGGATGATGTTCAGGAGTGTATACAGAACAAGAGGCTGGTGAAGAAGAAGTGGGATAGTCAAAGACATGAATAAAGTTGACCGTAGGAGATGAAGTGCAGAGTGATGAAGTGGCAAAGACGAAAGACAAGACTTATGGTGAATTGTATGAGAGGTAGATACAAAAGTAACATACTCAAGTTAACAATGCATGTTGAAAAGATGGAAGGAATACTGTGATGGGATGTTGAAGGACGATACTGTGTAAGAGAAAGAGAAAGCTAGATGATATGAGGATAGCGAACTAGAAAGTGCAGTGTCTTAGCAAGGTGGAGGTAAGGCAGCTATGAAGAATGATAACATATCTGTGGAGACATGGAGGTGTTTACGAGAGGTGGCAGTGGAGTATCTAACCAGTGACTTTGTATAGAAAGCATAGGTGTCAAGAGAGGAGTTATGGTATAATGTGAGGAAGTCAGGAGTGGCAGGGATGTTTGTCAGAGTAGCACAGGACATGTATGAGGGCAGTGTGAGGTCTGCCATAGGAGAGACAGATGTGTTTGAAGTAGAGGTGGGATTACATCAAGGATCAGTATTAAACACTTTTTTGTTTGTCATGGTGATGGGCAGGTTGATGGACGGGACGAGACTGACATTTGCAAATGACATTGTGATCTATAACAAGAAGCAACTTGAGGAGAGCAAGGGTCACCAACATGGTGCCCACGGGCACCAGGATGTCCCTAAGAACCAGATGAGTTGCCCGCGCGGACCTGTTCTAAAAATAGCACAGTGAGCAGCGTCTAAAATTAAATTTGATCCTGTTGCTATTCTTCTATGATCACATTTGCATTTATATAGATTTGAAAATGGCAATATCTTAAAAAAAAAAAAAAAAAAAGCATTTAAAACATGTTTATTATACATGAAATTTTGAAAAGTTTAGGTAACTGGGAGCTCTTCATATGGCTCAGTACCCGTGAAGTAGCTCTCATGGTTGTGAAGTGAGGACAGCGAAATGTTGAAATACTTGGGGTTACATTTGCAGTATTTAGCAGACGCTCTTATCCAGAGTGACTTCCACATTCTGATTACAGGGACAGTCCCCCTGGAGCAACTCAAGGTTAAGGGTCTTGCTCAGGAACCCACCGGTGGTAGTGGTAGAGATGGGATTCGAACCTGTGACCTCTTGATCCATAGGTCCGTAGGCAAGTATCCTACCACTTGACCGCCCACCATGAGGAGTGTGTAAGAAAGCATTGTGGAATGTAGTAGTTAACAGCGGTAGTGAGTGGTAGTGAGACCAGCTGTATTATACAGGTTGGAGATGGGATGATGCTGATGAAAAGACAGGTGGTGAGACTAGAGGTGGCTAAAGATGCTAAGATTTGCGTTGTGATTTGTGCAACGAGGACAGGTATATGACATCTAATATGAGTTTATTAGAACAGCTCAGGTTGGACGATTTGAAGACAAATTCAGAGAGGTGAGAGTGTGTGCATTTGTACATGTACAGAGGAGAGACGAGAAGTTTGTTGAAAGAAGGATTTTAAGGAATGAGCTGCCAGACGAGGAGAAGAGAAAGCCAAATAGGAGTCAAGTCAAGTCAAGTAGGATTTTATTGTCATTTCAGCCATATACACAGTACACAGTGAAACGAAATAACGTTCCTCCAGGACCCTGGTGCTACACACAAGACAAGACACAACACAAGACAACATAAGACACAACACGGGGCAACAAGTGCGGACAAGACAGACAAGACAGACAACAACAGACGGCACGACAGACAGTACATTCATCCGTGGAAGGCTGCAGTGTTGTGGAACAAAGCAGCCCAGGCACATTATGGTGTAGCAGTGTGGTGGAGCGGTGTTACTGTATTTAAAGTGCAAGAGTGCAACACGAGATAAATAAATAAATACAGAATGAAAAGTGGAGGAAGTGATGGGTGAACTGGTGGGTTTAAGAGTTCAAGCTATTGGTGGGTTTTAAGAGTCCATGATATTGGTGGTTCCAGACTTCAACAGTCTGATGGCCAGGGGGAAGAAACTATTTCCCATCCTGGAAGTGGAGGCCCGTATGCTGCGGAACCTTTTCCCGGATGGCAGGAGGGAGAAGAGGGTGGGAGGGATCATCCACAATGCTAGTTGCTTTGCGGATGCAGCGAGCGGTGAAAATGTCCTGTACAGATCTTCTCAGCTGTTCTCACTACCCGTTGTAGGGACTTGCGGTCTAAGACGTTGCAATTCCCGTACCAGGCAGTAATGCAGCTGCTCAGGATGCTCTCGATGGTTCCTCTGTAGAAGATGGTGAGGATGGAAGGTGGGAGATGGGCTTTCCTCAGTCTGCGCAGGAAGTAGAGGCGCTGCTGGGCTTTCTTTGTGATGGAGCTGGTGTTGAGGGACCACGTGAGGTTGTCGGTGATGTGAACACCAAGAAACTTGGTGCTCTGGACCAACTCCACAGGTGAGGTGTTGATGATAAGTGGAGTGTGGTCCCGACGTGATCTCCTGAAGTCAACAACCATCTCTTTAGTCTTGTCGACGTTCAGAGACAGGTTGTTGGTTCTGCACCAGTCCGTCAGCTCTTGTATCTCCTCTCTGTAAGCTGCCTCGTCTCCACCGCTGATCAGACCCACCACGGTTGTATCATCAGCGAATTTGATGATGTGGTTCGAGCTGTGCTTGGCTGCACAGTCGTGGGTCATCAGTGTGAACAGCAGTGGGCTGAGCACACAGCCCTGGGGGGCTCCTGTGCTCAGTGTGATGGTGTTGGAGGTGCTGCTACTGATCCTGACTGACTGGGGTCTCCCAGTCAGGAAGTCCAGGATCCAGTTACAGAGGGAGGTGTTCAGGCCCAGCAGCCTCAGCTTCTCACTCAGGTGCTGAGGGATGATGGTGTTGAATGCTGAACTGTAGTCGATGAACAGCATTCTGACGTAACTGTCCTTTCTGTCAAGATGAGAAAGGGCCAGATGGAGGGTGGTGGAGATTGCATCGTCCGTTGAACGGTTGGGATGATACGCAAACTGCAGGGGGTCTAGTGAGGAGGGGATCTGGGACTTGATGTGCCTCATGACCAGCTTCTCGAAGCACTTCATGATGATGGGTGTGAGTGCGACGGGACGATAGTCGTTGAAGCAGGAGATGGATGGTTTCTTAGGCACTGGAATGATGCTGGTGGTCTTGAAGCACCTTGGAACAACAGTGGTGCTCAGAGAGGTGTTGAAGATGTCAGTGAGAACAACTGCTAGCTGTTCTGCACATCCTCTGAGCACTCGACCTTGAATATTGTCTGGACCGGCAGCTTTCCGTGGGTTGACTCTGAGAAGAGATCTTCTCACCTCGGCTGTGGTCAGACGGAGAATCTGGTCGTTCGGAGGAGGGGTGGTCTTCCTCATTCTCGTGTCGTTCGCTGCATCAAACCGTGCGTAGAAGTGGTTCAGCGCATCTGGGAGGGAGGGGTCACCGTCACAGGCAGGTGGAGATGTCCTGTAGTTGGTGAGGGCCTGGATGCCCTGCCACATGCGCCGTGTGTCACCAGTGTTCTTGAAGTGGCCATGGATTCTCTCTGCGTGAGCTCGCTTCACCGCTCTGATGGCCCGAGACAGGTTTGCCCTCGCTGTTCTTAGGGCGGCCTCGTCCCCTGACTTGAAGGCCTTGTCCCGGGTTCTCAGGAGTCTGCACAGCTCCGCGGTCATCCATGGCTTTTGGTTGGGTCGTGTTATGATGAACTTGGAGACAGTAACATCCTCAATGCACTTGCTGATGTAGCCAGTCACTGAAGCTGTGTACTCCTCCAGGTTGATGGAGTCACCGTAGGTTGCAGCCTCCCTAAACATGTCCCAGTCGGTGCGTTCGAAGCAGTCCTGAAGAGCAGAGATGGCTCCTGTGGGCCAGATCTTCACCTGCTTCAGGGTGGGTCTCACGCGCCTGACGATGGGTCTGTACGCTGGGATCAGCAGCACAGAGATGTGGTCTGAGTGTCCGAGGTGGGGGCGGGGCTCCGCTCTGTACACGCCGGCCAGGTTTGTGTAAACACAGTCCAGTGTGTTTTCCCCCCTCGTCGCAAAGTTCACATGTTGATGGAATTTAGGGAGAACTGACCTGAGATTTGCATGGTTGAAATCTCCGGCAACAATAAATAATCCGTCTGGGTGGTAGTTTTGGAGTCCACTGATAATTCCATAAAGTTCAGCCAGCGCGCTGTTAGCATTAGCGCTGTTAGCACTAGCGCTGGGTGGGATGTATACCGCCGTAATAAACACTGTAGAGAACTCCCTGGGTAAATAAAACGGTCTGCACCTGACTGTTATCACCTCCAGCAGTGTTGAGCAGTGTACTGAGACCAGTACAGCGTTTGTACACCATTGTGTGTTTACGTAAACACCACAGCCCCCCTCCGCGGGTCTTTCCGGACAGAGCGGAGTTTCTGTCCGCACGAAACGCGGAGAGTCCGGCGAGCTGGATGGCGGTGTCCGGAACGCTGTCGCTGAGCCATGTCTCCGTAAAAACAAAAACACAGCAGTCTCTATACTCACGCTGGGTGTTCAGCTGGAGTCGTATACAGTCCAGTTTATTATCCAGGGAGCGGACATTGGCGAGGAGGACGGACGGGATAGCCGGTCGGCTAGCGTTAGCCTTGAGCTGAGCCCGGACCCCAGCACGCTTGCCGCGTTTCTGTTTCCTCTCACACCGCTTCCTATGTCCTCTCAGTCGGCCAAGTTCAGCAGGCGATCTCGTGGACTGAAGGCCTGGTCTTCTCAGCACGCCGAGCTCCCGTAGCGTTGTTCGGAGAGTCGCTGGAAGACTGAATCCTGGCTGATTCCTGAGCTCCAGCAGTGTTTGGCGGTTAAGTTTAAGAGCATTCACGGATGTGACGCTCATGTGCAAATCTTATGGTGAAAAGTAGTCGGATGAAAGACTTTTTACAGACTTTAGCACCAAAGTTTGGACCCCGGAGGTTTATGGATGTAGTGAGAGAGGACATGCAGACAATTAGTTTGAAGAGGAAGATGCAGCTTATTATACATATCTGTGTTATTTGAAATTTCATAATAAATAGATAAAAAAATATAAATATGGTTAAGTTCAAGTTCAGAAAATACTAGCAAAGTAATAGCAAATAGTTGCAAACTCTGAAAAACTCCCAAGACATTATGTAAAGATTAGTAAAAAACTGAAAATAAACAGAATTTATAAGGAGGTTGGGGAGGTTGGAAATTGAATTTTTACTGTTAGGTTTCTAAATTGAAACCTAATATAGCTGAAGTTTAGTTGCAAAAGCCTCTGCTTTTTGCTTTTAACATTTAAAATCTAAAAATTAAAAGCTAGAAAATCATAGTTGTGCCATGGCTGCATTCTTATTTCCACAGACTTGGGATACATTCATTAAGAGACATGGCTGCCCCAGGTCTTAAGATGAGGTGCGAACAAGAAGCTGTCTGATTATAAAATATGCTTTTTTACTGAATAGCAGACGTAAAAAAATCCACTGTTTGATCCACTGTGTTACAGTAACATTTAAGGTGGGCAGTGAAATAAACCACTGTAAGGCAGTAAGGGGAAGAAATGTTTTAAACAAAAAAGGCTCTTTTAATTTAGAATTTGTAGTGTTTCCTGTTTATTTATCTTGACTACTTTAATGTACAGCATATCCATACATATACAGTTCATTAAACAACTTTTTGGATTTTTTTTTTTTTTTTTTTTAATATGACCAACAGAGACCAGAGGTTTGTAGAGCATTCCTTGATTCAGTTCAGAAGATATATTCCAGTCCAATGACTAGTAGGGAATGTAAGGTTCCCTATTAAACTGTACTGACAGCAGATGCAGTTTCATCGCAGCTTGGTCTGCTTTAACGATGCCGTCTGTCACAGTTGTATCAGGCCAAGCTTGAAGCATAGTAAAAAGCCTGGACTAAGAGAAGTTAAGAAGAATAGATGCACAAGCTTTTGACATGAGTTGGATGATAATATAATTGATTAGTTTAAAGTGAAAGTGAAGTGAAAGTGACTGTAATTGTGAAAAACGGCACAATACACATTGAAACATAACGAAATACAACATCTGCTTTTTATCCATAGGGTTAGGGTTACGCATGTGCAGCAGGGGGCAGCTATTTAAAATTCCCAGGGAGCAGTGATGGGGACGGTACCTTGCTCAAATGTACCTCAGGGCAACCTGCCGGTCTGGGATTTCAAACCCACGACCTAGGACCAACTCCCTAACCAATACGCCCCAATATAAACATAAACATAAATATAAACAGGTATGTGTAATGTCAAATGGCATTGATCATCTAAGTAAATCTTTCTATCTTACAGTGAACATAAAAATGGCCTTTTCTCTGCAATTTTGTTGCCATTTCTTTATATTTTTTGTATTATGTGCAAACCTGAATATGCATGAATAACATATATCAGTGTGTTTTAAGGAAAGATTACAGTAACCCTGGTATCCACCAGGTGCTGAACAGTTTTCAAAATGGCTCTCAGCAGTCTTACAGTCTAACACGCTGAGACAGCTAACAGCTAAAAATCCCACTGAGCTGGAGAGGGCTTTGAGCAGCCATTCAGAAAAAAAATTTAAAAAACAGCTTGCACACTGCTCTGAAGCCAAAGAATAGTGGAAACATGTGTAACATAAGAAAAAGTGGAATGGCAAGCTATGCACGGTACACACTTAAACTAAAGATTGTCATTACTTTCCAACAGGTTTTTTCAAACACAGGCACACATCTATAACTGTCTTTAACTACTGTAAATTCTGTACAGCTTCTACCTCTTTTAAATCCTAGGGGTTTTTATTACATACCAAGCCTAATTATTAAATTGCATCATGGACAAAAGTGCAACACAACAAGCAAAAAGTGCAATAATAGTGTAAGCTGCAGCAAATGCTAGTGGTTATAACAAAGACCATCCAAGCAATCTTGTTCCTCTAGCAGGGTTTCATTTGTTCCACTATCAAACATTGTTTGGCCTTACAACAAGGATAATCCACAATCTGACCAGGCTGAATTTGCCTGTACCACCAGAAGTCTTTGCTTCGGTCAGCTGTCAGGGCAAACCAGCAACTAAATAAGTTTCTAGATTAACATATACATACATTTCATACTGCTCAGCAACAAAAAAAAACAAAAAAACAAGGCAACACATTATTATTATTATTATTATTAGCTATTATTATTTTTGGTCAAACTTATTTACTCTTTATGGTCAAACTTGTTTGTCTTCTGTTGCCCTCTTGAGCACATTTTAAACCAAAGTCAGTAAACAATATTAGGAACAGTTTCTGAATACCTCAAAGCAAGCAGCTTGTTTAGAACCTCTAAAAGTCCTGCCAAAGCCTGTGTAGACTGTTAATCAGTAGTTTTTCTCAGGTACTCTGAAAGATCATTGAGCTAAAGAGTTTAATTAGTACATTGGACATATTTTTGTTTAGTGCTCATATACTGGACTTATGGTCAGGAGGTTGCGGGAGGAGCAGAGGACTTTTATATATTAAAAAACACAAAACAAAAAAAAAAAACAGTTTGCACACAGCTCTGAAAAAAGAACAAGTACTCTTTATATGAGCATCAATAAAAGTTCATCAGTAGAAGTCTAGATTATATTTTCCGAGTTTAAACAGGGCTCAATTAAATGAAAATGGCAAATGAAAAATGAGCACAAAGTGGAATTAGCAAATCACTTGTTAACCAGACCAGCTGTGGAGGTCTAATGGGCACTAATGAGGATGGTGTTTATGCGCCTGGGCTGGCTTGACAGCTTGGCATTTACCCATATCTCTCAGGCCCTCTGAATAGTGAGGGATGATGGTGAAAGTCTACAGAAAGCTTGCCAATAGAAGGGCCAAACGAGCCCCTTTCTAGAGTTGGCTCGGGCTGGATTGCATCACTCCCTGCGCAGGTGACTGCAAATAGAAAATCTCTGACCTTTTCTTCCCCTTTGGCAGCTCCAAGGCAAGAGTGCATGACATGTTGCACGATTGCCCCTCCACCCACCTCTTCCAAAGAGGAAATGAATGAAGAAAAGCACATGGGACAGGTGCTGTCAGATACTTACAGCAAATTGTCAGATTCAATTAATTAATGCAGAAAAACCATGAGGGCGTGAGAATGTGATGAAAGAGTGAGACTGAGAGGCATAAGTGAACATCTGCACTGCTGAGTGTATGTGTGGATGGGGGGATGAGAGTGATGGATTTATCTTAACAGTGTTATTCCTTCTTTATTACCAAAAACAAACAGTAATTTGTGGAGAAAAAGAGCTTTTATCTTTAAACTGAATGGGACAAATAGTTCATGTCTATATCATGTCTATATCATATGGATTTGGTAATTAGATGCACTTGTGCCAAGCAATGAACAGATGATACATTTAGGTACAAACAGAGTCAACGCATCTTATTATTTAACACAGAAATTAAGGACCATGTTATCAGTTTTTTGTTTTAATTCTTTATGGCTACAATCTCAATATCTTATTTTATATAATGTATAACTAAGTAAAGCATAGGAACAAGATTACCTCAACATGTTTCCAGTTTAGTTTTGTCCCCACAACTGGCCACATATTAGTAATGGTAAAGATCCTGTTCCTACTTTAAGAAAGGGTTTTATTAGTTTGACTTCAGTTTTAAGCAGTAAATGACAAGACTTTTAAATACTTAAATACTATAAATACAAAAAATAAAAAATAAATGTTGTTATGTGGTTATATGCCATAAATGCTATATCATGTAGAAAGATAAATCTTTTTGTGGTTATGCAGAAACAAATGTGCATATGCAAATATGATGTTACTTAGTATTTTTGAAATATATTTGAGACATAATTTCCGTAGCTGTTGATATCAAAATGCTACTATATTCTGAAATGTTTTCACTTGCAGTTTCTTACCATGCATTATGAAGGGTGGCGGTGGTCTAGTGGTAGGATACTTGCCTATGGTTCCAGAGGTCCCAGGTTCGAATCCCACCTCTCATTACCACTGGGTCCCTGAGCAAGACCCTTAATTAAGAACCCTGAATTGCTCCAGGGTTCACAGGTCCAATTGACCCTGTGATTAGGACATGGAAGTCGCTCTGGATAAGAGCGTCTGCTAAATGCCGTAAATGTAAATGTAAGTGTACGTGAAAGTGGCTATTCTTGTCATTGTGAAACACAGCACTGTAAGAGCCCTACCCCGACGGGGCACTAGGGGGAGCCAAACCGCTGTTGGGAGACCTGCCAATCAGGTTCACCTGTGCTTGGGCTTATTTAAATGGAGAGAAAACGAGTCAGAGTTGCTGGGTCGTTGTTTGACTCAGACGATAATTTGGTAAAGATCCTTGGGTTTTCTCTCGGGTCTTCCTGTCTCTCTCGCTTTGTGTTTGCGTCAGTTCAGCACCCTCGAGCTTCGGCTTGTTGTGCTGACTGACGCTGCACCCTCCCTTCCAAGTTTCTCGTTTTTTTTCTTTTTGTTTTTCTATAACGTTCCAGCTCAACTGCTCACCCGTTTTGAGCTTTTTGTTTTCTACCCGTTTTGAGCTTTTTGTTTTCTACCCGTTTTGAGCATTTTGTTTTCTACCTGTTTTTGGGGACTGGCACCTTCGGGCACTGCATTTGGGTCCAAACCCTGTGTGGCTCCCTGGGTTCAGAGTAGGCCACACCGTTACAGAACGACCCAGCCAGTATGGACCCAGCATCGCCCGGTGATGCCTTTCAGATGGCTCTAGCTGCTCAGGGCGCTACTATAGGCAGGCATGAACAGATCCTGCAGCAGATAACATCACAGTTGCAGGCAATCAATACTGCCCTGCAAAATAGACCTGAACCTCCTGCAGCCAGAGCTGTAGCCCCCCCTCCTGTTACTGTGGCACCGCCAATGCCCTTTTTACCGCCTCCCGAGTGCTTTGATGGTGCCCAGGGACGATTGGGGGATTTCCTCCTGCAATGCTCTCTGGCGTTTGATCAGCAACCTGCTCGGTTTCCTACTGAAAGGGCTAAGGTGGCCTATGTTGTCTCATTGCTCACAGGGAGAGCACCGTCATGGGCCACCCCAGTGTGGGAACACCAGCCAGAGGTATGCTCCTCCCTCGATCAGTTTACCTCTGCACTCAGGGACACTTTCGACCATCCCAGCAGTAGAAGGGAGGCCAGTTTCGCCCTGCTCCAACTACGACAGGGAAGGAGGTCGGTTGCAGACTACGCCATTGAGTTCCGTACCTTAGCCGCAGGAAGCGGTTGGAATGCAATGGCACTAATGGCGGCCTATTCTCAGGGTCTCAATAGTGACCTCAGAGACGAAATGGCTCCACGGGACCCCCCCTAACTCTTTTGAGAGCTTGGTTGATCTCTCCCTGAGGATTGATAACCACCTTAGGGAGCGTAGTCAGGCTCGGGAGACCGAAAAGTCTCCGCGACCATGAGCCAGCCCACAACACGTGGTTCCCATTCTTCCACAGGCTGAGGACACTTCACAAGAACCTCAGCCCATGCAGCTCGGTCATGCTCGTCTCTCCCGTCAGGAGAGGGAGGACCGGATGCGGCAAGGCAGATGCCTTTATTGCGGTCGCTCCGGTCACCTTCGTGCATCCTGCCCTGAGCTAAAATTAAACTAGGAGGCCTGTCACAGCATAGGGACTCTGTGGCAGGCCCTCCAGTGTTCCCACAGCCTTCAGGGGTATTTCTCAGCTCCTCCTTACGTTGGGGTTCAGGTAGAGAAGAACGGCTTCGGGCTTTCATAGACTCAGGGGCTGCCGGAAACTTTATAGACGCAGAGCTAGCCAGGAAATGGGATTTACCCATAGAGACCCTGGATCGCCCACTCCCCGTGGCAGCTATTGATGGGCGGGCCTTAGCTTCGGGGGTTATTACTCATCAAACCCTCCCCATAACTCTTGTTTGGGCTCCTGATCTACCCCTTATTTTGGTATTTCCCGATCGGTAGTGGCCTGGGGACCTCATTGTACGCGTTCTTGTTTTATCACTGGTCGGGCCCCTAAAACTCCACTCGCTTCTGAGGTGATTCCGGATCTGAACACAGTTCCCTCAGAATATTGGGACCTCCAAGAGGTCTTTAGTAAACAGAAATCCCAACTCCTTCCTTCTCACAGGCCCTATGATTGTGCTATAGACTTGCTTCTGGGCACGACTCCTCCTAGGGGCCGCCTGTTTTCCCTCTCGGGTCCCGAGAAGGCGGCCATGGAGGATTACATCCAAGAGGCCCTGGCTCTGGGTTTTATTAGGCCTTCTACATCCCCCGCAGGGGCGGGGTTCTTTTCTGTGGGTAAGAAGGACGGTGGTCTCCGTCCATGTATTGATTATCGGGGCCTCAATAAGATAACTATCAAGGACAGGTACCCCTTGCCTCTCATGTCAACAGCCTTTGAGGCGCTGCAACAGGCATCCATTTTTACCAAACTGGACCTGCGCAGCGCCTACAACCTCATCCGGATCAGGGAGGGACATGAGTGGAAGACTGCCTTCATCACGCCATCAGGGCATTATGAGTACCTTGTTATGCCTTTTGGGCTTATGAATGCTCCAGCAGTTTTCCAACGTTTCATTAATGAGGTCTTAAAAGAGGCCCTGAATCATTATGCGTTCGTCTATCTGGACGACATCCTCATTTTTAGTCGGACGGAGGGCGAACACAAGGTCCATGTGCGAAGGATCCTCCAACTGCTCTTAGAGCATCATTTATTCGTAAAACTTGAAAAGTCCCTATTCCATGCTCGCTCCGTCACCTTCCTGGGCTTTGTAGTCTCCCAGGGGCAGCTGAGCATGGACCCAAATAAAATAAAAGCAGTGGCCGAGTGGCCACGCCCAGCCTCAGTCCGTCTAGTGCAACGGTTTCTGGGCTTTGCAAACTTTTTCTGTCGTTTTGTGTGTAACTTTAGCACGATAGCAGCCCCCTTGACTGCCCTTACCCACAAGACAGTGGTGCGTTTTCACTGGACCCAAGAGGCCCAAGGAGGCTTTCAGTGAACTTAAAAATAGGCTGTCCGCGGCCCCTGTCTTGCAGCATCCTGAGCCCGAGCTCCCTTTTATTGTTGAGGTGGATGCGTCAGAGGTGGGAGTTGGGGCGGTTTTGTCCCAGCGTTCGGCTCCTGATAATAAACTGCACCCATGTGCTTACTTTTCCCGCCGCCTTTCTCCCGCCGAACGTAACTATGACATAGGAAATCGGGAGCTGCTGGCGGTTAAGCTTGCCTTTGAGGAATGGAGGCATTGGCTTGAGGGGGCTCGACATCAGGTACTGGTCTGGACTGACCATAAGAATCTGGCCTATATCGAGCAAGCCAAACGCCTCAAACCCCGTCAGGCTAGGTTGGCTCTGTTCTTTGCCCGATTTGACTTCCTGCTGTCATATCGCCCTGGGTCTAAGAACCTCAAGGCTGATGCTCTCTCTCGCCAATGGGACTCTCCTATCTCCGAGGGTCCCCCTGAACCCATTGTTCCCCAGCAAAGAATTGTGGCTCCTATACGCTGGGGGATTGAAACAGAAGTGAGTAATGCCCTGGCCTCAGAGCCTGATCCTGGGGGTGGACCTCCTGGCAAGCTATATGTCCCGTCTGTTGGTAAGGGCCAAAGTAATGGACTGGGGACTTTGAGTTTCACTGCTCACCCAGGGGTTACTCACACCCTAGAATTCCTCAGAAGGCGATTCTGGTGGCCAAGAATGGACAGAGAGGTTCGAGCTCATGTGGCAGCCTGTAGGGTTTGTGCCAGTAATAAGGATCCCAGAGCCAGACCTGCAGGTCTCTTGCACCCACTGCCAATTCCCAAACGCCCATGGTCACATCTCTCTCTGGATTTTATCATAGGCCTTCCCCCTTCTCGTGGTAATACTGTAATCCTAGTGGTTGTGGATAGGTTCTCAAAAGCAGGCAGGTTCATAGTGCTGCGTAAACTCCCTTCTGCCAAAGAAACGGCAGAGTTGCTACTCCACCATATAGTCCGCATCCATGGCTTACCTGTGGACATTGTTTCGGACTGGGGTCCTCAGTTCAGTAGCCTGTTTTGGAAGGCCTTTTGTAATTCCTTAGGGGCCACCACTAGTCTCTCTTCTGGCTACCATCCCCAGTCTAATGGCCAGACCGAGAGGGTTAACCAGGACTTGGAGCAAACCCTCCGTTGCCTAGCTTCCGAACGTCCCTCCTCTTGGGCTGACCAGCTCATATGGGCTGAATACGCTCATAGCACCCTCTGGCACTCGTCTTTGGGTATGTCCCCCTTCGAGTGTCAATTCGGTTTTGCCCCACCTGTGTTCCCGCAACAGGAAGAGGAGGGGGTGGTCCCGTCTGCGGCTCTTTTGGTGCAACGTTGCCGCCGCTCCTGGCTGAAAGCGCGCAGAGCCCTTCAGCGTGCTTCTGCGGCCCAGAAGCGGGCGGCTGACAGCAAGCGACGCCTTGGGCTGTCTTTTAGACCTGGGCAGATGGTGTGGCTTTCTGCTAAAGACCTGCCTCTCCGTGTTGAGTCTCGGAAGCTGGCCCCACGGTATGTGGGTCCTTTCAAGGTGCTCCGCAGAATCAACCCGGTTTGTGCCTGCCCAGGTCTATGCGCATCAACCCCACTGTGTCCCGCCTCAAGCCCGTGCTTCTAGCGCGCGGGCCCCGGCCCCGGCGCCCCATGTTATTGATGGTGCCCCGGCATATGTTATTGGTGGTCCGTCGATTGTTGAGGGAACGCCGGGATCGGGGCCGCTCCCAGTTTCTGGTCGATTGGGAGGATTATGGCCCTGAGGAGCGTTCGTGGGTCCCTGCTCGTCACATTCTGGACCCTGAGCTCATCAGGTCCTTTCGGCGGGACCAGGCTGCTGGTTTGGGAACGTCCGGTGCCGTTCCTAGGAGGGGGGGGTCCTGTAAGAGCCCTACCCCGACGGGGCACTAGGGGGATCCAAACCGCTGTTGGGAGACCTGCCAATCAGGCATGGTGATCAACAGTGATTTGGTTCACCTGTGCTTGGGCTTATTTAAATGGAGAGAAAACGAGTCAGAGTTGCTGGGTCGTTGTTTGACTCAGACAGTAATTTGGTAAAGATCCTTGGGTTTTCTCTCGGGTCTCCCTGTCTCTCTCGCTGTTTGCGTCAGTTCAGCACCCTCGAGCTTCGGCTTGTTGTGCTGACTGACGCTGCACCCTCCCTTCCGAGTTTCTCGTTTTTTTTCTTTTTGTTTTTCTACAACGTTCCAGCTCAACCGTTCACCCGTTTTGAGCTTTTTGTTTTCTACCCGTTTTGAGCATTTTGTTTTCTACCCGTTTTTGGGGACTGGCACCTTCGGGCACTGCATTTGGGTCCAAACCCTGTGTGGCTCCCTGGGTTCAGAGTAGGCCACACCGTTACAAGCACAGCACGCAGTGAAACAACAAAATTCGACCTCAGCATTTCACCCATATACACATCGTGCAGCAGAGGGCAGCTATTTAAAACACCCAGTGAGCAGTGATGGGGACTGTACCTCAGGGCAACCTACTGGCCTGGGATTCAAACCCACAACTTTGAGCCTGGGACCTAGTCCCTAACCACTGAATGTAGACATAACCCTCATCTTCTTTCTCTTCTTTGTGATAATGCTTGGAGTCATATCTTTATGGAATATCAACCACAGGCTGTTTATCCATCCATCTATTCTTTATTTTCACCACTCTTTGTAACTGGAGCCAACACCAGTGCTCACTGCTGCAGGTGCCAAAAAAATTACCAAGGAACGATCGCCGTCCATTGCAGGTCCATCATACCACATGATGCTACCAAACTGGGAGGGTGAAAGGGAATAGGTGGTGTCTACTCTGTAAATTCTATTATAATCTTCTGCTTCACATCAAATCATTTTATCTTTTAGAACATCAAAAGTCAAGACAAAACGTGGCTGCTACACTGACGTCTTCATCAACGAAAAGGAAGAAAAATTAACGTACAAATAATTTCATGCAGTTTTGACAAGGTACTAAAGCACAAGTCATTTCTATGCATTTTAAAGAGGGAGAAGACCACGTACGCAAACTCTCAACTTTGCAGGTTGATGTCTGCCTTATGACAACAACCTGTTAACATGCAGGAAGCGATTCCATTAAGTTCAGGACAGTAATGGGCCCTTTCAGCCATTAATTCTGCTCTTTACCTCCCATTTCTCACTCTCATTCAATACAAAACCATATAGTGATAACCGAGTAGGACACTTAGCAGGACAGATCCCATTACTGTTCTTTACCTTGTCAGACAAATGGATGGATATTAAGAGCAAGACAAAGAACTGCCAAGTATTTTTTCATTTAAATGTGCTTCCTTTTTCGCAGTTAATATTCAGTGGGTGAATGGAAGACAGATAGATCACATGAAAACAGCTAAAAATGTAAAGATATTTCTTGCCAATTTTCTAACACAGAAGGGGATTTGACATTATGCTTTATCATGCTATGCTTCATATAGTAACGAGTTTCTCACTCAGTTTAACATTAACATGATATGGGTTGTTTAGACAATTATAGCCTGTAAACATACAAAAAAACAAATCCTTTCATGATTGATTAAATCAAAAGCAGTTCTCTAAAAGCAATTCCTTAGATGGCCATATTAACTATCTTGCCACAAGCTACAAATTTCAGAACAGCCTCCCAAATTACATTTCCCCATACATTAAACTAAAAGTGAAAGTGACTTTTCTTGTCATTGTGAGGTCACAGCACAGCACACAGTGAACCACAATGAAATTGGATCTCTGCATTTAACCCATGCACATAAACACCGTGCAGCAGGAGGCAGCTATGAAAGGACCCGGGGAGCAGTGACGGGATGGTACCTTGCTCAAGGGTACCTGTGGCCAACTCCCTAACCACTAGGCCACTGTTGCCCAAAAATGTATGGTTTACAAAAATTTATGTTTTACCTCTTTGGTCCCGATCACTGCTTCCTGGGTACCGAATATGGCTGCATACTGCTACATTGTGTGCGTGTGTACTTATTGCAGAGAATGCATTTTGTTGTAATTTCCCTGAGTGCTGTGCTATGTTTAATAATGACAAAGTCACTTTCACTTCACAGTGACTGGAAGCTGTAATTTAAATATCAAAGATGGTGTGAATAGTCTGAGCCTGGAAAACATGCCCTTGCAATGTGTTTTATCATTAGCTTACCGTTAATAATCTGCTTTGGCTTGTTCTTGGTGTTGTTTTGTGGTTGATGGAGGTGATGTCCTAGCAGCTGATCCTATCAGCTGATCCTTTTTTATGGCAATGTTTTCAACTACACAGTTTCAAAATCTCAGAATGTCAAAACTCTCTGGGATTTGAATGATAGAACTAAATTTGTTGAGAAAATTAATGTAAAGGCCATTTTTAGTAGTAATTCTCTTTAGTCTCTTTCTAATGTTCTGTATTCTTTTTTAAGTTGCATTTTTCAACATTTTGCTTAAAATTGGCTTAAAGAATGAACCAAGGATGGACAACTGCAGTGTGTCAGGAAAACTAGTCGTCAGGAGCCTGACAATACTGTGGTGAATTAACTCTGACTCTGCCTCAGTTTGGCATATATTTGGAATTTAGTTCATCTCTTAAAACCTGTACAATCATGGTAGTCACAAGAAAACCCACACTATATTAGACATCCTTGGTACTAGATGAATGACTTTTTAAAAGGGAGATTATACGAGAGGCTATTTTAAAGCCATAGACACATAAATATATCCAGTTATGAATGCCAGGCCCATAAAGAGAAGCTGGAGTGCATGTTTGGACAGCACTCTGCTGTCCACTCCGATCTTCCAAATGCATCTCCATTTGCACGTGGCTGGGAAACCATGACAGCAGATGGATACTCAGCAGCCCACATGAAGCCTGATGTGCAAACTGATAGCATACAATTATTATTATTCTGATTTTAAAGTTGATCACAGAAAAATCTATGTGGCATACTACTTTTTGTTGTTTTGCTAAGTCAGTCAGGATGGAATTGGAAGATCAAGTGGCCTACTGATTAGGGACTACGGCCCAGGAAAGGAAGGTTGTGGGTTCAAATAGCAGATCAGTAGGTTGCCCTGAGGTACTTGAGCAAGGCACCATCCCCATCACCATTGCTGAGGCACTTTAAATAGCTGCCTCCTGCTGCAATTGCGTGTATGGGTGAAAAACAGAGGTTGTATTTTATTGTGTTTCACTGTCCTCTGTGCTGGATTTCACAGTGATAAAAAGTGACTTTCACTTCACACACACACACACACACTATTTAATGTATTATTGTATTTACATGTTTTAGATGATATTTCTGCAAAATAGGCATGTAAAATTTGAGTTAAAGTCCTGGGAAAATTAATTTATATGTAGAATTTTTGGGACTGGGAACAAATGAATTCCATTTCCATTATTTCTTATGAGGAAAAGTTGTTCAATTCTCGAACAAATCGGTGTTTGAACACGAATTTGAAACGGATTGTGTACAACTGTATTTTATATATTAATCCCTCATACAAACTAAATAAAAGGAACAGCTTTTTATGTTTGTCCATTAGTTCTGTTACGTTGGGGTTGGGATGCAAGAGGGTGCTTGACTGTTGAAAGTGCAAGTTTTGTCTGACATCACCTTGTCTAGCACTATTCAAAAGCAGAAGATACTATCACACTCTGTTGTTCTTCAAAGAGGATGAGTCCAGTTCCTAAACAAGTTTGGACTTGCAATGGCATTCAGATCACAAACTAGTTTTGATGCTGGAATGTCACACTTGTTATATTTGGTCCTTGAAAAGTAGAAAAGTTTTTATTTGCACTTTCAAAGGTAAAAACACATTAAATCAAACTAAGAAAGGTTTACAATTCAGACAAAAATAAAAGTTCTTCTTTCAGCTTTCTGTTTAGCGGCCGCCACGGTGGATCCTCCCTTTCCATTTCTTACAGTTCTCTGCATCTTCCTCATTCACATAAACCACTTGCATGTCCTCTTCCCACATTCATATATCTCCTCTTTGGTCTTCGTTTTTATATCCAGCTCCATCTTCACCATCCTTCTCCCAAAATAATCCTGTCAAATGTAACAAACCAACAAAATCTTGCTTCTTTACCTTTGTCTTCAAAACGTCTAACGTCTGAGCTGTTCCTCCAATCTACTCATTTCTAATTCTGTCCATCCTCATCACACCCAACAAAAATCTCGGCATTTTATACTCCAGCTGCTCCTCCTGTCGTTTTGTAAAAGTTACTGTCTGCAACTCTTATGGCATAGCTGGTCTCACTACCATCCTGTAAACCTTTCTGTTGCTGGTACTGGTCGGTCACAAATCACTCCTGCCATTTATCTTTACTCTTCACTCTACCTGCCTGCACTCTCTTCTTCACCTCTCTTTCACACTCCCCGTTACTCTAAATTTTGATCCAAATGATCTGATATGCTGATCCTTGATGTAATCCAACCTTTACTTTAAATGCATCTGTCCAGCCTCTACTTTAAACGCATCAACTGCAGACCTCTCCACTGTCACACTGCCCTCATACATATCCTGTACTATTCTCACATATTTCTCTGCCACACCTGACTTTCTCATGCATAACCGCAACACCTCCTTAGGCATCCTGTCATATGTTTTCTCCAAGTCCCCAAAGGCACAATACAACTACTTCTGACCTTCTCTCTACATCAACACCCTCAGAGCAAACACTGCATTTCTAGTGCTGTCTCTCGGCATGAAACAATACTGCTGCTTACTAATCATCACCTCTTTTCTTAACCTAGCTTCTACTACTCTTCCCCATAACTTTATGCTGTGGCTGATCAACTTTATCCCTTTATAGTTACTACAGGACATCCAGGGTTTGTGCATTGAAACGGTGGAGGAGTACAAATACCTGGGTGTCCACATCAACAATAAACTGGACTGGTCCACCAACACAAATGCTCTGTACAAAAAGGGCCTCAGTCGTCTACACCTGCTAAGGCGGCTGAGGTCCTTTGGGGTAAACAAACATCTCATGAGGACATTCTATGACACTGTGGTAGCGTTGGCTGTTTTTTTACGCTGTGGTCTGCTGGTGTGGAAGAGTCGCAGTGAGGGACAGAGGGAAACTAAACAAACTGGTCAAGAGGGCCAGCTCTGTCCTGGACTGCCCGCTCAAGTCCATAGAGCAGGTAGGGGAGGAGAGGATGTTGTCCAAACTAACATCCATCATGGACAACACCTGCCACCCCCTACACGAGACTGTACGAGCACTGAGCAGCTCATTCAGCAGCAGACTGTTACACCCGCAGTGTAAGAAAGAACGCTACTGCAGGTCATTCCTACCTGCTGCAATAAGACTCCACAACTCATCATAACATTACATTGCTTGTTTATTATTATTATATATTATATTATATATATATTATTATTGTTGTATATTATTATTATTATTACTGTATTGTATATTATATTATTATTATTATTACATTTATTATTACATTTATTTTCATATTTTTGCTATATTTATATTTTGTTACTTGTTACTTATATGTATAATTCATTCAAAACTTATTACCGTGGTATATTACTTTAGATATGTATATGTATATATATATATATATAGATATATATAGATAGATAATTTATTATTTATTTATAGCTCCTCTACTTTTCTCCTGTACTTGTTCCTGTTCTCTCTCTATATCTTTATATATTTTTTTCTTTTCTTTCTGTACACCTGTCTTTTTTTATAAGAGCCCTGTAACGCCCAAATTTCCCATTCGTGGGATAATAAAAGATCACTCTACTCTACTCTACTCTACAGCTCTGTGCATCACTCTAATTCTTGAAAATTGGTACCAGTACACCATCTCCACTCCTCAGGCATCCTCTCACTTTTCAAGATTGTGTTAAACAATCTAGAAACTCTACTGCTATCTCCCCTAATCACCTCCATGCTTCCACCAATATGTCATCTGGACCAAGAGCTTTTCCATTCTCCATCCTCTTCATCGTTGCCTTTACTTCCATCTTGCTAATTTGTTGCACTTCCTGGTTCAGTATCTTCACATCATCTAATCTTCATTCCCTCATTCTCTTCATTTATCAGCCCCTTAAAATATTCTTTCCATCTGCTCAAAATGCTCTGCTCATTTCTGAGTACATTTCCATCCTTCATCACCCTGACCTGCTGTACATCTTTTCTAGCTCTGTCCCTCTTTCAAGCCAATCAGCATTCTCTTTCCTTACTGTCAACCTCTTATGCAATCTTTATCTTTAGCCTTCACACAGCACTTCATCTCCTTGTACTCCTGTCTACTTTCTTCATCTCTCTGACTTCTCCTGCCTCTTCTGCTGTCCTTCTCCTGGACTTCTGAGTTCCACCACCAGGTTTCCTTATCCTCCTTCTTCTTTTCAAATATCACACCTAGTGCCTTTCTCGATGTCTCCCTTACCAGTCTTGCAGTAGTTGTCCAGCAATCTGATAACTCTTCACTACCTCCCAGTGCCCTTCTTCTGGGGCAGTGGTGGTCTAGTGGTTAGGGAGTTGGTCACAGAATCGGAAGATTCTGCCAGTATGTTGCCCTGACATGCCCTTGAGCAAGGTACCGTCCCTGTCACTGCTCCCTGGGCACTTTTATAGCTGCAAAGTGCGTGTTTGTGCATGGGCTAAATGCAAAGATCCAATTTCGTTGTGGTGACAATGACAAGAATAGTCACTTTCACTTAACTCCAACCAAAATTTCCCCTTGCATTCTTTCTTTTTTTACCATTTGATCCTTGACTCTGACCTCACTTTCCTCCACTTTTTGAACTCCAAGGTCATCCTACAGACCACCACCCTATGCTGTTTAGCAAAAGGAAACTGAAAAATTAAAAAGGGTAATTTCTGTAAAATTTCCCAGTGCTTATTGGATGAAAGGCAGAGAAACTTTGAACATATTGCCAGTCCATTAAAGGGCAGACAAACACACACCTAGTGGGCAATTTTTTTGGACTGTAGAAGAAAAACAGGACACCAGAAGGAAACCCACACAGAAAAGGGGAAAGTCCAAACTCCAGGCTGGGAATCAGTCCCAGAACCCCACTAAGCACGCCATCCAAGCAACCCAGCCATAAACATGGACAATGTCATATGCTGCCATGAGAGTTTGTATGGAGTAAATTAACCGTATAAAAAACAATTACTGTTAGTGTTCTATAGTAATAGGACAAAGGTATGTCTACATTAGCGACTTCTATGTCCTAATTACAGGGATAGTCCCCCCCTGGAGCAATTCAGGGTTACGGGTCTTGCTCAGGGTCCAAGTGGTGAAAGTGCTAGAGGTGGGCCTTGAACCTGGGACCTCTTGAACCATAGGTCCATAGGCAAATACCCTCTGAATTAGCCTCTGATTTAAAAGGAAATTCCCTCCTCAAACCACCACCTTAATGTGGTGGAGGGGTTTGCGTGTCCCAATGATCCTGGGAGCTATGTTTTCGGGGGCTTCATGCCCCTGGTAGGGTCACCCAAGGCAAACAGGTCCTAGGTGAGGGAAGAGACAAAGAGCGGTTCAGAAGACCTCTGAGGATGAGTACAACTTTTGGAAAATGTTTTCCCTCGCCTGGACGTGGGTCACTGGGGCCTCCCTCTGGAGCTAGGTCTGGAGGTGGGGCTCGATGGCGAGCACCTGGTGGTCGGGCCTTCACCCATGGGGTCCGCCCGGGCACAGCCCGAAGAGGCAACGTGGGTCCACCCTTCCCATGGGCTCACCACCTGTAGGAGGGGCCAAAGAGATCGGTTGCAGTGTGAGCTGGGCGGTGGCTGAAGACGGGGGCCTTGGCGGTCTGATCCTCGGCTGCAGAAGCTGGCTCTAGGGACGTGGAATGTCACCTCTCTGGTGGGGAAGGAGCCTGAGCTAGTGCGTGAGGTTGAGAAATTCCGGTTAGATATAGTTGGACTCACCTCGACGCACAGCTTGGACTCTGGAACCATTCTCCTTGAGAGGGGCTGGACTCTCTTCTACTCTGGAGTTGCCACCGGTATGAGGTGCCGAGCAGGTGTGGGCATAATTATTGTCCCCGGCTCGGGGCCTGTACATTGGGGTTTACCCCGGTGGATGAGAGGGTGGCCTCCCTCCACCTTCGGGTTGGGGGACGGGTCCTTAGTGTTGTCTGCGCTTATGTGCCACACAGCAGTCTGGATTATCCACACTTTTTGCAGTCTATGGACGGAGCGCTAGAGAGCGTCCCTGCTGGGGACTCCATCGTTCTGCTGGGGGACTTCATTGCTCACGTTGGCAATGACAGTGAGACCTGGAAGGGTGTGATTGGGAAACATGCCGCCCCCCCCCCCCCCCCAATCTGAACCAGAGCGGGGTTCTGTTATTGGGCTTTTGTGCTCGTCATGGACTGTCCATAACAAACACCATGTTCGGGCATAAGGGTGTCCACATGTGCACGTGGCACCAGGACGCCCTAGGCTGCAGTTTGATGATCGACTTTGTGGTTGTATCATTGGACTTGCGGCCATATGTCTTGGACACTCGGGTGAAGGGAGGGCCGGAGCTGTCAACTGATCACCACGTGGTGATGAGTTGGCTTCGTTGGTGGGGGAGGATGCCGGTCAGGCCTGGTAGACCCAAACGTATTGTGAGGGTCTGCTGGGAATGTCTGGCAGAGTCCCCTGTCAGGACGAGCTTCAACTCCCACCTCCGGCAAAGCTTTACCCACGTCCTGGGGGAGGTGGGGGACATTGAGTCCAAATGAGGCCATAGAGAAGGAATTCCAGACTTCCAAACCAGGCTTCGAGGAGATTCTGGTCCACCATCCGGCGTCTCAGGAGGGGAAAGCGGGGCACAGTCAACACAGTGTATAGTGAGGATGGCGCGCTGCTGACCTCGACTCGAGACATTGTGGGTCGGTGGGGGGGGATACTTCGAAGACCTCCTTAATTCTACCAACATGCCTTCCGACGAGGAAGCAGAGCCTGGGGACATAGAGGTGGACTCTTCCATCTCTGGGGCCGAGGTTGCCGAGGTGGTCAAAAAGCTCCTTGGTGGCAGGGCTCCGGGGGTGGATGAGTTCCTCAAGGCGCTGGATGTTGTAGGACTGTCATGGTTGACACGCCTCTGCAACACTGCATGGACATCAGGGAAAGTGCCCCTGGATTTGCAGACCGGGGTGGTGGTCCCCCTCTTTAAGAAAGAGGACCGGAGGGTTTTTTCCAACTATAGAGGCATCACACTTCTCAGCCTCCCCGGGAAAGTCTATTCAGGGGTCCTGGAAAAGATGGTCCATTGGATAGTTGAACCTCGGATTCAGGAGGAGCAGTGTGGTTTCCGTCCAGGTTGCGGAATAGTGGACAGTGGACCAGTTCTACACCCTTGGCAGGGTCCTAGAGGGTGCATGGGAGTTTGCCCAAACAGTCTACATGTGCTTTGTGGACTTGGAGAAGGCATTCGACCGTGTCCCTAGGGGAGTCCTGTGGGGGGTACTCTGGGAGTATGGGGTATCGGTTTCCCTGTTAAGGGCTGTCCGGTATCGGAGCTTGGTCCGCATTGCCGGCAGTAAGTCGGACCTGTTTCCAGTGAGAGTTGGACTCCGCCAGGGCTGCCCTTTGTCACCGATCCTGTTCATAATTTTCATGGACAGGATTTCTAGGCGCAGCCAGGGCGTTGAGGGGGTCCGGTTTGGTGGGCTCAGGATTGGGTCACTGCTTTTTGCAGATGACGTTGTCCTGCTGGCCTCATCAGGCTGCGACCTTCGGCTCTCACTGGATCGGTTTGCAGCCGAGTGTGAAGTGGCTGGGATGAGAATCAGCACCTCCAAATCTGAGGCCATGGTCCTCAGCCGGAAAAGGGTGGTGTGCCCTCTCAGGGTTGGGAGTGAGATCCTGCCCCAAGTGGAGGAGTTTAAGTATCTCGGGATCTTGTTCACGAGTGAGGGTAGAATGGAGCGGGAGATCGACAGGCGGATCGGGGCAGCATCCGCAGTGATGCGGGCACTGCGTCAATCCGTCATGGTGAAGAAGGAGCTGAGCCAAAAGGCGAAGCTCTCAATTTACCAGTCAATCTATGTTCCCACCCTCACCTATGGTCACGAGCTGTGGGTAGCGACTGAAAGAACGAGATCGTGAATACAAGCGGCCGAAATGAGTTTCCTCCGCAGGGTGTCTGGGCTCTCCCTTAGAGATAGGGGGATAAGCTCAGCCATCCGGGAGGGGCTCAGAGTAGAGCTGCTTCTCCTCCACATCGAGAGGAGCCAGATGAGGTGGCTCGGGCATCTAATTAGGATGCCCCCTGGACGTCTCCCCGGTGAGGTGTTCCGGGCATGCCCCACTGGAAAGAGACCCCGGGGAAGACCCAGGACACGCTGGAGAGACTACGTCTCTCGGCTGGCCTGGGAATGCCTTGGGATCCACCCGGAGGAGCTGGAAGAAGTAGCCAGGGAGAGGGAAGTCTGGGCATCCCTGCTGAAGCTGCTAGCCGCTGCTGAAGCCCGACCTCGGATAAGCGGAAGAGAATGAATGAATGAAAAGATGAACGTATTAAAAGGAAAATAAATTATTCTGAGCACTAACACATATTAGAGAAAGTGGAAAAAAAAAATGGTAGGCATGTCAGCTGTCATTGATGACAAGTAGAAATGTTACCAAATGTTGGAAACAAATATGTTCTACAACTGCTCAGTAATACAACGGCTTATTATACAAGATTGTTAGGAATCTGCTCACAGCCTGTTGTCGACCAACAGCCGATCTTGTGATGCCCTTTAAAGTAGGAAATGTCAGATCAAATGCCACAGTGAATCTGGGCCTGCAATGGAAGGGCAGGCATGTATGCCAACAATTAAGAGTCTCCTTACATAATGCATACATCAGGGCCATAAAGACTTTTCTGAGGAAGTTACAGTAGCATGATCATTAATAGCTAAGATTTATTTCAGAATCTGAGTTAAATGTAAATAAATGACCCTTCATTTATTACTGTATTATTGTATTCATATTTACAAAACTTACATAACGAACAATAAAGTATGATGAGAATAATAAGCAGTCTTTACACAATCTTTAGTGACTTATTGAGACATGATTTTCTAAAAATGCCATAGGCCATCTGTTTTATCCAGTATGTACTGTAGGTATAATGAGAACATATAGCTACATGTTTTTAGAATTAAAATGTCAAGCCAAAGTTTAAAGGAGTTTCAGCCTGAACTGCTTTTTGCAACAATCCATTCATCCATTTTCTACATATATAAGTACAACAAGCACATTAACAACTCTGTAAGGGATAAGCTAGGTTGAAAACTAGGGAGTCTTTTTGGTAAATAAACCCACACAGAATTCATAAGTGGACATCCAAGGTGAAATAAAATACAAGAAACTTATCCTTAATCCTTCGAGGATTAAGAGTCAAACGCACTACAGTTCCATTCAAATAGATTAAAGGCTGCTTGCTATGCCTCACACTGATGTCACCCATTTAATGAAAAAGTGATTACATTATCCCATTGCTCTGTAGTACAGTTCTGACCATTGCAGGCGCTTTCAACAGTTATTAAAAGGGGTTTGTATGGGAACCAGTCAGTGGCTACTTATCCCATACACAGCAAGCTGTGCTGTACTGGGTGTTCTTGTACCTTTCTATCACAGGCAACAGGAATTTTCTCAGCAGTTTGTACTACAGTAGCTTTTCAGCATTCATGTCAGCATGCATCAGTGACCCTTGGGTACCCATGACCCTTATGCTAGTCACCTGTTGTCCTTCCTTAGACCACCTTAAGTAGGTAATAGCCACCTCATACTGTGAAAACTCCACAAAAACAGCCATTTCAGAAATGCCCTGAGCCGTGTCATGTAGTCATCATGGTTTGTCTCTTGTCAAAGTATCTGGGAGTTTGGGAGATCAGGCACTGTTGTTGAGTAGAAGGCCTGCCTCATGTTCATGTTCCAGTTTGGTTGGCAGTTTATTTTGATTCAGATTAAGTCAGATTTATTTTTTTTTTTTTGTCCTGTTTTAGTTTTAAAAAAGTTACACAGAGAAGAATAAATGCTTTGGAATTACCTCATCAAAGTCATGGCCTAAACTCAATAAAAATGTTTTGGAAGGACCTGAGTAAGAAAAAAAAACAAAGAGCCCCAGAAGCTGTTCTATACAGAAGAATTGTCAAAAGTTTCTCCAGGCTGTTATGCAGGACTAATAATTGGTTACTTCTACATTCTGAAAGCAGTAATTGCTGCACAAGGGGAGGGGGGACACAACCAACACTGAAAGCAGAGGTTCACATACTTTAACAACTCAAAGATATTGATTGATCATATTCAGCTACTGGATCATTTTCTTTGATAAATGAAGAGAAAGTGACAACTTGTCATTGTAAAACACAGCCCAGTACACAGAGAGACACAATGAAATGCAGTCTCTGCATTTAACCCATACACACATACAGTAACCTATTCAAACCCATGAGCTTCCGATCCTGGGGCCTAGTCTCTAAACACTAGGCCACTGCTGCCCACTTTAAAAAAGGCTGCCAAATAAATGACTAACTATAGTAATTAAATCCCATTTGTTTTAATCCTTTTATAACTTTTATGAAAATGTGAAATTCTAATTTTCTAGTTCACTACTATATGGCCTATAACTAATTTATAAGTCAAGGGAACAAACAAAATAGATGTTTCTTCTGGCTGATAAGGTTAAGCGCTTAAGTTGATTTTTATTTAAATTTACCTTATAAAACATTTTAAGTAATACACCTTGAAATTAGGATTTTAACATGTTTTGCCCCCTCATTGTTACTATGTGTTTTATTTTCAGTTGTAATAGAACTAAAATGTATCCACACTCTTCTGAGTGTCACCATAAGTCAAGAATTTTCTTGCCCAGCTGTCTTTCTTTGACATCAAATCAATGTTATGTTTGAGTTCCATATTTTCTTACATTTCTTAAATCACTTTGTTAGTTTAGCATTCAGGCTTTAGCATTTGGGGACATACAGTTTGTAACACTGGCAAAATTAAACCTTTAAAGTGAAAGTGAAAGTGACCATTTTAGCCATTTTAGCACAGCATACAGTGAACCACAACAAAATTCAACATCTGCTTTTCACCCATACACACAAACACACACACACACACACACACACACACACGTGCAGCAGGGGGCAGCTATTGAAAGTGCCCGGGTGCTCCCTAACCACTAGGCCACCGCTGCCTTTAAAGGTAGCACCGTTGTCCTCAATAAGTTCATTATGATGTGAGAAGCCTGGCCCAAGTTTTCCTTTCAGCTGATGGCAAAACAACAACTTTCAAGACTCTCCCTAAATTACTGTAAAAACACGAAGAGGGTGAAGGAGACTTGTAGGTCCAACCGCAAGAATTGTGGGGCTCTCTCCTGAATTATGCCATTTGTTTTCCAATTCTAATGGCCTTGGAGGTCTGCTTTGAACATATTTCACAAGGTCCCCAGAGAGCGAGGCAAGAAAGAGAGGCAGAGTAAGCAAGGGTGAAAGGGGGTGGGAAGGAAAAGTGCTTTGGGGAACATCATGTATTCCTAATGGAGTCAGCTTCACAGGCTAGCCCTTCTCCTTAAGAGACATCAGGAAAGGGGACACTCTGAAAAATCTCTCTCTCTCTCTCTCTCTCTCTCTCTCTCTCTCTCTCTTTCTAGCTCTCTTACAACCTCTTGCTTGCCCTCTTTTCTTCCCTCCCTCAATCTCTTTATTCTTCTCTTCTACTACTCTTTATGTGTACACAGACCCACACACGAAGAAGCAATGTTTCAGACAGTTATTTATTAATATTAAATAATAATAATAAATTATATAATTTGTATATATTATTTTAATTTTATATATAATTTTAATATAATTTTTCAAAATTTTCTAAAATAACAAATAACATTAAAATTTATTATATTTGATTCTGATTTGATTTTATGAATATTATATTATTATATCACAAGAGTTATGTTTTGCAGACAGATAAACCCAACATCAGCCTTGGTTTAAGCGAGAAATTATAAATACTCTATATGAGAAATGAAAAACACTATACATTAATTCCATCTGTTGTACATGTTGCTGCTGTTATAGTGTATCACCATCTGTGATACATGTTGCTGGTATTATTATCAGTATTATAGTGTGGGCCTATTTCGCTGTATCTAGGCTTGGATGATGTGCTGTAATTAATGGAACAGTTCATTCTGAATTATACCAGTGAATTCTAAAAGAAAGCTTCAGGAAATCTGTTCATGAACAAAATTATGATCCAAAAAATGAAGCCTGAGCATTAAAAAAACAAAAATATCCAACGGACAGTGTTCTATGGCCATACAAATTACTCCTAATGGACCTATGTCTTTAAGGGGAACCAATGGTTAGGTACACACACACATGCAAACACACACACACACACACACCACTATCATGCCACTACCCAAATAGTACCTGCACCTGGTCCTTTGGTGGTCCATTAGTAAACTGGGTAAGAGGTTGATATTTTAAATCAAGCAATGACTTCAATTGAGACCTCTGCCAGGGTGAATTATGCAAAGTGGGTCACAAAAATGATGAAAGTAAAGGCTGAATGATGAGCTCCCTCATGATGGTTACGTTTGATTGGCTCTTGTCACTCTAAGAGCAACATAGCATGAAACTTATGTCTTATTTCATCTGATGCCCCATGTACTTTTCTGATTCCAAAAGAAAAAAAAAACGACCACAAATGAAAGCTTTAAAAAGACAGGGGTAATTTTACTTGCTTGTTAATTGCACTGGAAGTGTATTTAACCAACATATTTAAGTTTTTACTATTAGAATACAGAATATATAAAGCAAAGTAAAATTCTTTTTTCTATTAAAAATTCTCATTTTAGGTAAGTTATCATAAAATTCAGCTTAAATGTCCTTCAAAAAGTGGTTGTTTTTTGCAAGCAGTTGTCTACACTGGAAGCAGTATTTTTAGGTCTTAGCAAGAAACCTTTAGATTTTTACCTGTTTGCGAGCAGACATCTTCTCACTCTCAGACTCCAACCGTTTCTTTTTCCTGTGCTCTACGCAGCCATTACACCACACAGACATTACTCTTGCTGTGTGCTTGTGTGTATGTGTGAGCACTCAGATTTCATGGCTTGATGGCTTCTCAGTGTGATACTGTGGCTTGATAGCTTATCTGAGTGATACTGTGCTCTGAGTAAAGGCCAGTAATCGAGGAGAAAAGCAGCCGGTGACAGACGCCAGCCCCTTGGCGGCCAGACATGGAAGAGCGATCCTTTGCTTGAGCAGCAGGAGGAGTGACAGCAGGGTCTTGGCTGTTGCCCCACACTAAGCGTCAACCTCTAAATAAGGACGCTGTACAGGAGTGCATTTGGAGGCCCTTGCAGTCTCTGAAGTTGATTTGGAAGTTGACTCACTACAACAACCCCACATTTTCTTCATTATTTTGCTTCCAAAGAGCCATATTTTCTTGAATTGTTGAAGAATAATCTTCCAGGCTTCCTGAATGACTTTTCAGCCATCACCCAAAGACATGTCTCTTCAAGGAGCACTCATGTCTAGCTAGTCCCCTTAATCATATTTTTTTTCTCTCTTACCCACCAGCTTTTAAGCATGTGTTTGTGCAGATATTATCTACGGTAACCTTTACAGTGATGGGGTTTGTAAAGTATGTCAAGTAATTAGTTGGTCGCCAGCTGCTGTGTTTAATCTTGGTTACAGGGACAACAAAGATTGTGGCACTAATGTATGTTGCTCTACATAAGAGCGTCTACTAAATGCTGTAACTGTTCATGTAAATGAAAATGCATGCATCACTTACCTGGGGTAAGGGATGCCAGGATGGACTATGAAATGAAGGAATGTTGGCAGAAGCAGTGTGGTGCTCTGGGCAATGTTCTGCTGGGAAACCTTGTATGTGGATGTTACTCTGACATCTCTGATTGAGCCTTTTTCATTCTCGCATCCTTGATTTCACACAGATTCCACCATCAGGAAGACAAAAAAAAAGGGCAAAAGCGGTATCCTTGGAGAGTGGCTAGGCAAAAACCACTGCTTAAGCAAGCCAAACACAATAACAACATAATGCTGAAAGTCACACATGGTGCTGGTGGACTGATGACTTTCCATATATAAGGAAACGATTAATCCAGATTTCTACCAGAAAGTACTAAGGACTGTAGAGTATTTGCTGTGAAGCTCAAGCACAGTTTGGTAATCAATATCATAAGAGCAAGTCCACCAAATGGCTAACAAATCTAAGATTTTGGACAACACAAAGCAGCAGTGGCAGCCTAGTGGTAAGGAAGTTGAAAGTTTAAATTTCCTATCCAAGCAGCCGTTTTTCAGCATTGCTACTCCACACTCCAGCCTCGGTCAGAGGCTTTGAAGCGGTATATTGTTGGATCACCAACCACCATTAAGCGCAAAGAAGGATAACTTGCTTCAGTTTACAATTTGTATTTATGATTTTGAATACTGCTGGTGTGCATCTACCTTCTGATAAATTTGGAAAGTCATCTGATCACACTACAAGCTCCTCAGAAAGGATGCTTTTGCAGGAAATGAAAGAACTGCCCCTTCACCCCAACCCCAGGCCCACTTTTTCCACTGTCCCCCGTAATGGAGCAGCCGCCATCCCAGTAGGCCCTGGAATGGATTGCACAGCCACGCTTATCTTGTCCGGCACATGGTTGGGTCTCAGGAATCAATTCTGCTGCCGATCAGCAATAAAACCTTTGCTGTCCTATTACACCACCCACCACTTTCAGTGACCTGACTCTCAGAGCGGAAGAAGCTGCTTCAGACACGGCTGTTCAAGCAGCGGGGCTGCTGCAGCCATGATTAAGATGTTACAGGAGAGCAGAAGAGGTAGAGATAAATGAGGCCGGGGGATGTCACTGCTCCCTAGCGGCCGTGGACCATATCGACCACATATATCACTGCGGAGCCTCTCAGCCTTTGCTTGCTACAGTACATCAGCAGCAGGCCACATAAGAGGGTGATAGAGACTACGCTGCCATTTCTATGGTGCGCACTGTTCATAGGTTCACTGGAGTTTATGCAAACGAGACAAGTCAGGCAATTGGCGGTGCAGGAAACTCAAGAATAAGACATTGTGTGAAAATCATAGACACACGATAATGAAAAAGGCTTGTGGCTCCTTTCACTGCACAGATGCAGAAAGTCAAGCAAGCTGTTTGCGCCTCTCGGTACAGAAAAGACAAAAAGCTGCACCAAAACCAAAGCAAACGGGCTGTAAACAAATATGACTTTAAACAGATGTCCATGCAACAGAATCTATAGCAAATATGCTTAATTGTTTTGAAATGTTTGGCAAATACCACTAAATTTATTTATTTATTTTTTATTTATTCATTTTTTTCATGTAACTTATTGTCTTTTTAAGTTAACCTTTTTTAATTTCCTTAGCACAAGACACAACTGAAGATTCAGCAATATAGGATTTCCACCATTTTACCCTGTGTCAAAGTAACGCCTGCATGCCAAAACGAATGTCTCCTGGCAGAACATTGCCCAGAGCATCACACTGCCTGTTTGCATTTCTTCTGTCCATAGGACATGGAACTGGCATAAGGGCATAAAGCAAGATAAATATCAACCTGATAAATCAACCCTTATTCCATTGCTCAGTGGTGCACATGGTAGGTGCTTTAAGCAGTGACAGGGGTTCTGCAGCTATGTAGTGCCATACAACCAGAGATGCCTTAAAGTTCCATCATAGTCCATCACTGCATCATAGTCAACATTTTTCAGCAAATTTTGCTACAAAAGCTATGGGATAGATGGGTTAGCCTCTGTTCTCCACAGACATGATGAGCATCATCAGTTCAACAGAGCACTTTTTTTTTTAGGTACCTACTGCATTACGAGAACACCCATTAAGATCTGTCAGATTAATTGCTCTGACCGAGCCACTTTACCGCCATTTACCAATCACTTGCTGTCTATCATATCCCACCCCCTTAGTGCAACCATAATGAGAAAATCTTATCATATGAAAGTGGAAAAAAAGTGAAAGTAACAACCCTTGTCATTGCGAGGTCACAGCACAGCACACAGTGAACCACAACAAAATTGGACCTCTGCATTTAACCCATGCAAACACCGTGCAGCAGTGGGCAGCTATTGAAAGCAGTGATGGGGACAATACCTTGCTGAAGGGTACCTCAGGGCAACCTACTGGTGAGGGAATCAAACCCACAATCTTACGATGCTGGGGCAACTCCCTAACCACTAGGCCACTGCTGCAGTTATTTACTTCAGTGGTTGCACATACTTGAAGACCTAAAAACAATGGAAACATCAGAGAGGCAAAATTAAATTAATTTTGCAAGAAAGGACTCTTATGATGCATTTTGTTGTTATATTGATAAAAAGGTTCCTTGAAGAATCCAACAGGTGTTCCATTATACCAAATCTTTCCTTCATTAAAGATCCATTTGTTAATCTAAATGGTCTCCAGTAGCTATTCAGTCATTTCTTACCAAAGATTCTAAAGCTCCACCACACGTTTATTTATTTTATTGTTGTTGTTGCATGATTACTTGCCCTCTCTATATAGCTCCACATTAATTCTGAACAGCAGCATGCACATCAGACACATGCCCCCATGTTCGATTGAACAGAATATAATCAGCAAGAATCTAAATAGTTACACAAGCAGACTGGAGCGCTCAATCTTAGTCTTGTTGTGTTCTTGTGCTTGTGCAGAAGGTGGGTGAGAGAGCACTGGAGAGTGAAATTATGAAATATTGATTTGTGGCCTTTATGTTCCCAATGTACATTTTCTCAAGGTGATAGAGATTACAGTGTGATGGGTGTTCGCTGGAAATAAACACGTTTTTAAATCAATGAACTCAAGGAGGGAGAGGAGTAAACAAAAACAAAACAAAAAAAAAAAAACACCTATATGAAGGTCAGGGGCTTAAGGCTGCGCAGGAAACACATGTCAGACTACAATTACATTTGTGGCTCTAATTCAAAAATTAGATTGCTAAAAACTGCATGGCACAAAAATTACAAATCTTGCTTGACCCATTTACTGTTGTGAAAGTTTTTTTTCCCCAAGGAGTATGACCCTCACCTTACCCCTGCAGAGATGTATTCTTTACAGCAGGAAAAGATTTATCAGGCAAAGTCACACTACTGTTCTTATGGCCTTAACGCACCTCATATTGTTTTATTGCATTGCTTTCCTCAAAGATCTTTTTTCAGTCTGGTGAAGGCAGGTCTGGAACATCATAAGGCTGGAGTCTCCATTATTACATTTCTCTGCTTGCAGTTACTCATATAAGATCTACAGTGTTAAGCTAAAGTTTGGGAAGAATGCCTGGTAAACAGTCTCAGTCCAATGTATTGTATGATAAAGCAATTGGCCTCTCAAGATCACAGTATTACAGCACCATTACAGTAGGTTATAATGGTCATAGGGCTGTCAAAGGGTTAGGAATGATGTTCGAACCAACAACCTCCAAAAACGATCCTGGGGCCTAGTCCCTAACCACTAGGCCACCGCTGTCCCAAAGATATTGTTCAAGGATATTGATACTGTTCTCAGTGGTATGTTTCTTATATCTTTTTGTGGAATGTTTTCATGATGCTTATTCTCAGTGTTGAGTTTCAGGAGTAGTTCCTCTTTGAGACACGTCACTGAGGCATGAGGTGAGGCTTGCCCAAGTGAAGGCAAGCTGTGCTAAAGAACATGAAGGCATGAACTTTGGTAATGTAACTGGAAATTTCTATCATTTAAGAACTGGGAGGACTGGAACACAGTTGACTTCATGTAGATTATTCAGAAGCCTCAAGTATATCAAACAAACCAAGGTGATCACAAATTCAAATTTATTCGACCCACGATATGATTCCACCTCTAGAATGTTTGGTCTAATCAGAAATTGAGTGCTTGTATACAGACCAATTAGTGAGCAAGCCAAGGCAACAGAAATACACACACACACACACATACACATACACAGTACCTTGCAAAAGTATTCACCCCTCTTGGTTCTTTACTTTGTTACATTCCAACCTGTAATTTAAATGTTTCTTAAATGTTATTTTATATGATGGATCTGTACAAAATAGTCTAACGTTGGTGAAGTGAAATGAGAAAAATATATATAAAAACAAACAAACAAACAAAAAAACCCTGAAAATTGGCATGTGCATATGTATTCACCCCTATGAAGCCATGAAGCCCATAAAAAGTCCTGGTGCAACCAATTACCTTCAAAAGTCACATAATTAGTGAAATGAAGTCACATGATTTGTCAGTATAAACACCTTTTCTAAAAGGCCCCAGAGGCTGCAACACAACTAAGCAAGAGGCATCACATCATGAAGGTGGCGGTGGTCTAGTGGTAGGAGAACTTGCCTATAGACCTTTGGCCAAGAGGTCCCAGGTTCAAATCCCACCTCCAGCATTACCACCACTGGGTCCCTGAGCAAGACCCTTAACCCTGAATTGCTCCAGGGGGACTGTCCCAGTAATTAGGACATGGAAGTCGCTCTGGATAAGAGCGTCTGCTAAATGCTGTATATGAAGCCCAAGGAGCTCTCCAAACAAGTTGGGACAAAGTTGTTGAGAAGTACAGGGTTGGGTTATAAAAAATATCCAGATCTTTGATGATCCCCAGAACACCATCAAACCCATCATCTTCAAATGAAAAGAATATGGTACCACAACAAACCACAACAAACCTGCCAAGAGAGGGCCACCCACCAAAACTCACAGAATGGACAATCAGGGCATTAATCAGAGAGGCAGCACAGAGACCAAAGGTAACTCTGAAGGAGTTGCAGAGTTCCACAGCAGAGACTGGAGTATCTGTCCAAAGGACCACAATAAGCCCTACACTCCATAGAGCCGGGCTTAATGGAAGAGTGGCCAGAAAAAAGCCATTACTTAACATTAAAATTAAGGCACGTTTTGAGTTTGCCAAAAGGCACGCGGGAAACTCCCCAAATGTATGTTGGAAGGTGCTCTGGTCAGATGAGACTAAAACTGAACTTTTCGGCCACCAAAGAAAATGCTGTGTCTGGCGCAAACCCAACACATCCCATCACCCCAAGAACACCGCCACAGTGAAACATGGTGGTGACAGCATCATGCTGTGGGGATGTTTTTCAGCAGCAGGGACTGGGAAACTGGTCAGAGTCGAGGGAAAGATGGATGATGCTAAATAGAGGGATACTGTTGAGCAAAACCTATGTCAGTCTACCTGTGATTTGAGGCACGCAGGCAACTCCCCAAATGTATGTTGGAAGGTGCTCTGGTCAGATGAGACTAAAACTGAACTGAACTGTTGAGCAAAACCTATGTCAGTCTACCTGTGATTTGAGACTGGGATGGAGGTTCACCTTCCAGCAGGACAATGACCCAAAGCATACTGCTAAAGCAACACTCGAGTGGTTAAGGGCATTTAAATGTGTTGGAATGGCCTAGTCAATGTCCAGACCTCAATCCAATTGAGAATCTGTGGTTGCACTTGAAGATTGTTGTTCACAAGCAAAAACCATCCAATATGAAGGAGCTGGAGCAGTTTTGCCTTGAGGAATGGGCAGGAATCCCAGTGGCAAGATGTGGCAAGTTCATAGTGACTTATCCAAAGCAACTTGCAGCAGTAATTGCAAAAGGTGGCTCTACAAAGTACTGACTTTAGTGGGGTGAACAGTTATGCACGCTGAAGTTTTCTGTTATTTTGTCCTATTTGTTGTTTGCTTCACAATGAAAAAAAAATTACATATTCAAAGTTGTAGGCATGTTCTGTAAATGAAATATCATCAAACAATCCATTTTAATTCCAGGTTGTGAGGCAACAAAACATGAAGGGGTGAATACTTTTGCAAGGCACTGTACATATATATGCCATCCATTATTTTAATTTAAGTTTACATTGATGGAAAATCTTATCACTTCAAATTTAGATCTAATAAAAGTTTAAATGGATAGTTAATGGAAATTTAAAACTAACAGTCATTTATTTAACCAATAACAAATGAGGCCTGAGAATAAAGACAAAAACAGAATCAGCGAAGCTAAGAAAAAAAAACTAATTTAAAGCATAAAAAAATCCCTGAATCAAACAGAAAAGAAAAGAATCAAACAGAAGAGAAAACACACAGATGAGTCGAGCTTTATTGTATCTTTTAATGTATTCCACCTTACTCTTTCCCAGTAGTTAAAAGCTGAACTTTAAACTTGGAGCTGGAGTTTGATGGGACCAATTTTGTCTCATGAGAGATCAGATATTCTAGGATATCACAGGATGCCATGCCAAACAAGAGAAATTATGTTTGCCAACGTTGTGTTTTTTCCTGAAATCTTAGCAAAACATGATCCACGTCTGCAGCATTGCCTTAACTACAGCAATACTTTACATACAAAACATCTCTGAAAGTTTGTTTTTTCCAGATGTGTCATCACTTGGTGACCAACAAGTGGATTAAAGACGGCATCCAGCAGATTCAATCAAGGTAAGAATTTGGCTAGAGACCTTCCAACGCTGAGTTTCAGATTGTGACTGCTGACTGATACAGCTACAACTTGCCAAAGCTCACTGAGCCAGTCAGTAATAAGGCTTCTCCTCTGCTGTTAAAGTGATGGACTCCCTATAGGCTGTGATGTATGTTGGCAATCTAACTACAGCTTTTCACTCACCTCTGCAACATTCATATCCAGTGATTCTCTCCCTCATGGCATTGAGCCATGGCTGTGATGTATTTCCTGTACTGACTAACATATTTGCAGATAGCTCACTAAAATAGCTGATATTTTCTGGCCATATACCATGGGACTTGAGACTTTTTACTCAGTGTGTCCCTTCCATTGCTCACTTCATCATCTTTACTGGCTGGATGTTCTCTTTGTGACCATGTGAAATTATTGGAGACTTTAAATGTGGCACTTTAAACACTTATGACAGGCCGCACAGTGGAGCACTGGTTTGGACTTTCTTCTGAAGGTTCTGGGTTTCATACTGCTTGGAGCATATTGTTCCATGTGGGTTTTTCGATCATCATCCGATTCCTTTCCCCACCTGAACTTCAGATCAGCTACATCTTACTGGATCATCTGCATGAGGTGCTGCCACTACATAAGACTAACACAAGCTCCACCCACTCAAACTATTAGCTCACTGAACTTCCAATTACAGACTCTAATGGACTCTTTTTCAGTAATTCATACTTAACCGGAACTAATGACTAAATCTATTAACTTATAAAATGCACTTCCTCATTCTTTTCTTTTTTTTGATTATCTGGTGCCGACCAGAGGCAGATGGGTTCCCTTTTGAATCTTGGTTCAATTAAGTGAAGTGAAAGGGACTATTTGTCATTATAAAACACAGCACAGCACACAGTGAACCACAGCAAAATGCAGTCTCTGCATTTCACCCCACACACACATGCAGCAGGGGGCAGCTATGTCCAGTGCATGGGGAGGAGTGGTGGGGACGGTACCTTGCTTAAGGGTGCTTCAGGACAACATACTGGTCTGGGATTTGAACCCATGACCTTCTAGTCCTGTTTTAGGGAATTTTTTCCTCTGTCCTCGGCTTACTCACTAGGGGCTAGGATCCAGAGTCAGTAAACCTGATTTGTGACAACAACAATTGCAAAAAGTGCTATTTAGATAAAACTGACTTGATTTTTCCCTGGGAGCTCTCCCACAACCCAAAACTGGGGGATTGGTGATGCTTAATTAGCTCCAAGTGTGAACACGTCTGTATTAGCCAATTTCCACAAGCAGTTAACTGGTGTTTTGGTTCAGACACCAAATTTTGAATTGTTCCACCCCAAATAGACTGAATCGGAAACTGAAAAGTCGATTCCCACCTGGAACCAAGAAACTGTTGGTTTATCCTGTGGGACTTGTGACATTAGTGGTCTTGTTGCTATGTAGCCCCTCCTCTTTTGAGGACTTATTCATGATTACAGCGGTATGTGATGGTTTTTGATGGATTTAAAACCTGTCTGAAATATTTGCCATTTCACCTAATGACCACTGGGATTGACACTAGCAGTCCTGGTACCTTGGTTAAGATAAGTGGGTCAGATAATAGATGGATGGACCTAACTACATTTGTGTCATAACGTATTTTTACAAGGTCACTTTCATGCACAGTGGCATGGTGGGTAGAGCTATTACCTCACAGCAAGAACATACTGGATTAGGTTCTCAGCAATGATGGCTTAGGTTCTTTCTGAGTAGAGTTTGCATGTTCTTCCTGTATCAGCGTGAGTTTCTTTCAGATGCTCCATTTTCCTCCTACAGTGCAAAGACATGCATATCATGCATCAAGTGAATGTGAAAGTGACAACTTGTCATTGTGCAGCCTCTGTATGTGCATATTAAGTGTCTGGGGAGCAGGGATGGGGATGGTACCTTTCTCAAGGGTATATCAGGGCAACCTTCAAACCCATGACTTTTCAATCCTGGTGCCTATTCTTTAACCATTAGGCCATCGCTGCCATCATAGGTGAGTGTGTCTGTGCGTTTCTTTCCTGTGATGGACTTTTGGCCTGTCCTAATTGTTTCTCTGCCTTTTGCCCTGTGTGCAGTGGGATATGCCCCAGGATTACCTGTGACCCTGTGTGTCGGGACAAGCAGCTAAGATAAAGAATTAATGAATTAAGACAACTTTCCAACATGGAATTAAAGGAGGACCCATCACTCCCACCCTGGGCACTTTAAATAGCTGTCCCCTGCTGCTTGGTGTGTGTATGGTTAAAATGCAGGGGAGAAGTCTGGGGCAGCTGTGGCCTAGCGATTAGGGAGTTGCCCCCCAGATTGGAAGATCGTGGGCTTGAATCTCTTACAAGGTTGCCCTGAGGTACCTTTGAGCAAGGTACCGTCCCTGTCACGGTACCTCCCCTTTCAATAGCTGCCACCTGCTGCACGTGTTTGTGTGTGGGTAAAATGCAGAGGTGTTATTTGGTTGTGGTTCACTGTGTTGTGCCATGTATTCCCAATGACAAGATTGGTCATTTTCAACTTCATATAATTTAAAACAGGTTGTTTTGAGGCTTCATGTACATATATGGGCTAAAAATAACAGGATGTATTTTCTGAAAAAGTCTTTCAATTTAAAGTACTTCAATGCAATGAAATGTTATTCCATTTCAATTTTATATAAGTCATTTTGGAATAATACTATTACCATTGTTTCTATTTGGTACTATTTGGTGTTGATGTTCACATAAAGAAAACAAGCTTGGTCTAAAAAAAAAAAAAAAAAAAAAAAATTAAAAAGAAAACTGGGCACCAAAAATGTGTATTTCTGCAAAATGAGAACACCGCGTGTCTTACTGGGTTTCTGGAGGATCAGGTTCGCTGTGCAACATGCAGAGACTTTGCTGCTTACTTTTCAAACACACATCCAACCATCGCTGTGCTGCATGCACACCCCCTGCCACATCCTGCAGGCCCCTGATAGTGCACCTCCCACAGAAGTGCATCAACACGCCTGCATTTCAAACCTTGTATATATGCAAGGTCAGCAAACACACATTAGCTCCCCAACAGATAATGGCATCTTCTTCCTTGTAAATAGTGCATTAGGCATCAAGCAGGATTAACCGGCTTGCACAGCGGACGTCATTTTTTCCTTTGTGTGTTTTTTTTTTTTTTTATTCTTTTCATAATCATCAGCAGCTTGCCTTTTACAAGGTCTAGCAACATTCAGTACAAAAAAAATGTTTGATTTAGCCCAGCCACCACCAGAGATTAACGTGGCCTTTTAATGTTGAGCCTCCAAATCAGTGCATATAAAAAAAAAAAACCCATAAACATGAGTCATTGCCCAACTGTGCAAGGAAAAAAGGAACGATCAAAACAAAAGATACGGAAAACAGGCTCTAAATAACACAAATGCTAATCTCCGTCCCGATTCAGTGAAGCAGAACGAAAGTAAAAATACTGCTAATAATGCTGACCTCATCCTCATATGGCTCAATGGGCCTAGTTAGCATATTCCCTGCGAAGCACATTCAGAACATCTTTAAATAATAACAAACTATAAAAATAAAACAATCATAATGCACAGCTACTATTTTGCTTTTTACAGTTAAACTAAATATATGTTTAACAAAACTGAAAAGCTGGAATATAAAAGATTCTGTTAATTGCAACTTAACCTTGAACTGGAAGGAAACTTTAATCCTAATGAAAGCGACTACACTTGTCGCAGCACAACACAACACAACACATCTAAATTCAATTTCTGCGGTTCACCCATACACACACATGCAGAAGGGGGCATATATTGAAAGCGCCCGAGGAGCAGTGATGGGGGCAGTACCTTGATCAAGGGTACCTCTGGGCAACCTACTGGTGAGGGAATCAAATCCCCAATCTTCCGATCCGGAGCCAACTCCCTAACCACTAGGCCATCACTGCCCTAATTGAAAGTGAAAGTGACTGTCACCATGAAACACAGCACAGCACACAGTGAAACACAACAAAATGCAGCCTATTTTAACCCACAAACACATGCAGCAGGGGGCAGCTATTGAAAGTGCCCAGGGAGCACTGATGCTCAAAGGTACATCATGGCAACCTACTTGCCAGGGATTAGAACCCACGACCTTCCAATCCTGGTGCAACCTCCCTAACCACTAGGCCACCACTGCCCTAACTTCAAACAATGCTTTTGATTATCCACTGATTTTCACCAAACATTCTGCCAACACTCTAATATAGACACTCTAAATGGGACCAGCAATTTGAGCTTAATTAGGTTGTCATGTATTATGAATGTTATGTAAGTGTATCTGTGTGTGTTATACATATATGGAATTTATATTATCCAGTTTATAGTGCACAAAATTCACCAACCAGTAGTGGTTAAGGACTAGTTCCCATAAACGGAAGGTCATTGGTTCAAGTCCCAGAACAGTAGGTTGCCCTGAGGTGTCCTTAAGCAGGGTACTTTCCCCAACACTGCTCCTTGGGTGCTGGACGTCCCCTCTGCTGATCTGTGTGTGTGGGATAAAAGCAGATAATGATTTAATTGTGGGTAACTATGTGCTGTGCTGTGTGTTCACAATGAGAAATAGTCACTTTCCACATTTACATGATAAATAAGTTTTATGTGATATATAAAGGTGTTTCTGAGTTTGGCTCCAGCATGACCCTTACTAGGATAAAACACTTAGAAAGAGGATGGATGAATATGATTATGCCCATTTCTGTATTAAAAAATATTAAATCAGTGGGTATACGTATGTATTATATTTCCCACCAGTCTTCTGATTCAAAAAATATACTTCTGTATACTTCTGTGATAAAAATATTTCACAGATTTTTCTTAATTTCTGCATAAGTCAAACTCAAACTCTAACTGATATGTGCACAATGTCATTCAGGGGATTTTTGGTGTGAAATAGTGTGTTTTTAAAAAAGCTGAACATCTCAAATTTTTTAAATGTTTATTTCCTTGTAAATACTACTATGCGGGTGGTGATGCCTCCAACACAAATATTGTCATTTCATTTACTTTTCCTGCCATCCATCCATTCATCCACCCATCCAACCAACCATCCATCCATCATCTTAGTCACTTTTACTAAATAGGACTTCAGGGGGTTCTGGAGTCTCTCCTATCGCTCATAGAGTGAAAGGTGAAGAACAACCCTGGACATGCCATCAGTCCATCACAGTGTAAGAAATGAACCAAAAATGTATAAGTTATAACAATGATAGTTTGAGGGCTGGGGGCTTAATACACATTTAACCTGTCAGTGGATGGAGGAATATTCATGCTATCAGTGAACACATGATCCTTGGGAGCATTAGTTTTTGCTTATAGGAAGGCATTATGTGAAATCTTTGGATTTCAACTGGAAATGCAGGAAAAGGAAAGCCTATTAATGAGAAATCCTTATGAATGAAGAAGAAGTCAGGTCCATGTGAATGCAGTGTGGTCTGTTGTATTGGCTCTTTATTCAGCACACCAAGGCCTTGTTTTCCTAGGATCCCAAATAATGAGTTCCGATTTGCATGCACACAGTAGTAGACCAATTTACAAAGAATAATTGTGCTGATTTCCTTGCATTCAAAACCATTAGGCTACTTTTTAATATGTTATAATTTCTTCCAGTCTCTTCTATTTCCCATTTGTTTATCAGTTTAATTTGATAGTTTTATAAAACCTTATTTTCACACATTCTAACATTTTTTTTCCTCTTATGTTTATTTCTGATTGGAAATAATCATGATTTCTTGACATGCATACTCCATTGCGTTCAAATTTTTTACACAAAGCAATCTTTAAACCAAACACAATAGTATCCGGTAACAGTGAAATTACAGTGACAGCAGCCACTGGGCGAAACAAGCAGAACCACCCCTGGGTATTAATTAACACATGCATTCGCTATCTTATTTCCTTGCTTTTCATTATCATTTTATTGCAGTGTGGGCAGAAATGGCATCTTTTGCATTGATCCATCATGCTAGCTGACATAACACATAAGTTAACAGTCAGTTTTCCAAACATACTGCCAATGTTGCATTAGCAGCAATTCCACAAAGTGCAGTAGCCATACTCACATGACTCAGAGGAAGCACATGCCCAACCAGTGTTTGTGCTATTATTTTATCCAGGGATAATTCTATTCCAATGAAAGATGAACACATTTCACCAGATGAACTGTTAGAAGATGATACAGTTTCAAAGGTACTAGTAAAAGACTAGTAAATTACAGGAAAGATACTCAGGAGGTGGTGATTTAACACTGTTTAAAAACAATTTAGCGGGTAATTACTTATCACACCCCATAATGCAGGCACTTTGACCTCAAAGCCATTGCATCCAATTAGAGCACAGAGCTAAAACAATGTTATTTATGTACTGTAGGAGTTTGCCAGGTTGTCATTAGAGAGCACCTGCCAAGTGTACTGTAAATAGCGTATGTTTCTCGTGGCCTGAGGTGCTCTTTCTTGGTCCCACCAGTTTAGTCATGGTGGTATGAATATTCATCTTGCTCTCTGATTTCCCAATCCAATATGTATCCTCTGAGGTACCGTAGTCCAACAAAATGCTCCATATAAACCCTTGATTCTCAAAAGACCACTACTCTGGAGGGTCTACCATGTGTTCAGAAGCAAATTCAATTATGAAGGCTTTTCAAACCTCTAGAGGTGCTACCAAATGCTCAGAATCAGACTAACAGCAAATACTGGGACGCTCCTTGAAAAGTCAGAAGTCTTAGTTTGAAATAATTTGGAAAACTACATTACTGTGGATCAAGAACGGTTCCCCACAAATAGCTGTGCCACCAAAGCCCATGTCAGTTCACATTGTACACGGTTCAGCAATACACAGTGTGCTAAGCAGTGTTGACACAGCAATTTATGGCACTAGGAAACAAATGAAGCAGAAGTGGAATAATCTTGTTTTGTGAAAGATTTTTTGGACTTCAAAGCAAATGCATGCATAAAGCTAAAACTTTGCGATTAGGAATTAGGAGTGTAAAGCCATGGAAAAGCTTGGTTGAGAATATTTTAGCAACTAGTCATGCAGCATTCTCCTGTGCTTTTTCATGTCTCCTCAGAGAACCGAAAACATATGATGTGGCCATTGAAATGGACTCTGAAATCCCCTGTGCACTTATGAGCACAATTTGACAGACCACTGCCACCCAAAGACTTGCTGATCTTCTGAAGCTAGACACACTAGACTGGAAATGAACACCTACCATGGCAACACACTTCAACTGAGCATAATTTTTAGCTAATGTTTATAAGCCTTCATGAACTTGTTCTAGAGTTATTTTTTTCTTGCTATCTAGGTACGTTTGGCTGAGTGTGAAAGCTGTTCAAGCCCAGGAGCACTCAAGAAAATCAGTACCTGGTTATCCTCGACCCTGTGGTGGGATTTATGTTGTGATCTGAGGTTCACAGCTTGTGAAAGTGGTCTGTTCCTGGCACTATGTGTGGAGCAGTGCAACTTTCCTATTTGTCAAATCAGGTTATGTTATAAAATTTGTAATGGTGGGAAAAGACACTGAGAGATCATCACCAAAAGGCATATCCTGTGCGTCTAAAATCTAATTTAACGTTTTAGTCTTGTTAGCTTTCCTAAGGACAATCTTCAGAAAGATCCTCCGATCCAGTTTCAGTCCTCCAATTCTTTGTCTTTTCTCATTCATGCAAACCTAAAGTGGGCTTCAGGATAAAAACTGACACAGCTTGAGCTCAAATAAACAAACATTGATCATTACATTGTCAGATAAAGGTGCTTTAAACAAACAATACTTATACTGCTCACCAAAGGACATTAAAACATCATACAAACAAATGTTCATCATGGCTGCCCTCTAAATGTGCTGTTAAAAAACATTGCATAATTAATTACTCACTGTTCCCCCTCTAAGGGTCCTATTAACAACCTAAATAATAAAAAAACCATTATTCACTTTTGCCCTCTAAAGGTCCAATTAATACACAGATGTTACTGGCTACATTTATATATTATTATGCTTCTATTTTAAAACAGATTTTGCAGCAAAGCTGGGTTTTTGAGGCATGGAATGTGCAACTGGTAAGAGGTAATTTCACTGCTAATCAAACATTTGTGCTGTCTTCCAGAATGGGGGTCTCCTTTGAATTTCAACTGCTGAGTTCCTCTAAAAAATTCATCCTCCTCTATGGGCACAGTGGGAAAGGATGGAGCAGACATTAATCAAAGCCTGGCATGAGTTTGGCATGAGGACATGCGTCTGATCCCAGCAGACGACCAGTATGTTAACACCAGCGTTAGCACGGTGTGAGGAGCGTGAAGGGAAAGTGATGGGGAGAACAGGTGCAACAGAGGTGGGCATTCATTACTGATCTCCAACTTGTGGTTTCTCACATCTGAATCAGAAGAGAAACACACACGCCATAGCTGACACATCAACCCCTGCTTTCCTGCAAAATTCAAATGCAATACTGTCCTTATAGATTAGACTAGAGAACTTGGACTGTCCACAGTGACTTCTCTTACGTCTTACTGCTTCTCCCTCATCTCTCCTCTCGTCCCTCAGCTTGCCTCCTGTAGTCTGAATCAAAATAGTTCCTTGACTTGAATGAAAATACTCTCAAATATATTCACCAGTGGACATCAATCAAACAATTTTTCCCCTGCCCATCACTTTCTCTCTGCTATAGGAACATTACTCTTGATAACTGTAAGAGCAATCAATCTGTAATAAGTCTCTCCTGTAGAATCCAAAGCTGTGCTCCATCTCTTTTACAGATGACCCTCTTCTTTCCAGGCTTCTAGCCTAACCTTCTTGGAATTTGGAACATCATGCATCGAACACCATTTTCTTAAAGGGGAATCATTTCACGTCATGTTCACGTCATGAATTTTATGGATTTGCTGGGCTGTGTTTCACAATGACAAGTTGTCACTTTCACTTTTTACATTTTATTTGATCATATTTTCTATAATGTGTGATAAACGGCATTTTTGTCGATTTTTTATTTCTGTCATTTAATTCGGACTGAATTTGGCATAAGTGGTGTCAGATCTGGTCATTCTGTAACGGTGGCGGGGTGCCGGAAGGACGCCAGTGCGGAGCCAGGAGTTCGGAACACAGTTTTATTATTCACACGTACAAAAACAAGAAGCAAGGACTGCAGTTCTAAACAAAAACCAAGAACGGAGGAACTGCAGTCTAAACCAAGTCGCCAGATTACCAAATACAAAACCAAAACCACCATTGCCTGTAGGCTTAGCCTAACTAATGAGCCGCGCTCTGTTCTGACTCATCGGGGCTTAAATAGTCAGCCCCAACGATGCACACCTGTGCCTTCATGAGCTCAGTTGTGCTCAGTCAGAACAGAGCGCCCTCTAGCGTGCCCAAAACACCTCATGTGACAAACACCTCCTACGTGACAGAAACACCACATATGTGACACATTCCAACAAGTAGGTTTCTTTAAAAAGCAAAATAAGTGAAACTATAAAAATACAGTGTGTGCTGTAAAGAAAAGTGAAATAAACAAATGAATATTAAGATACAAGATGTCACAGGTGAGTTTCATTTTGGGCACGGTAGAGGGCGCTCTGTTCTGACTGAGCACACCTGCGCTTCATTGGGGTTCACTATTTAAGCCCCGATGAGTCAGAACAGAGTGCGGCTCATTCACGAAGGCTATGCCTTAAGTTAATGGTGGTTTTGATAAATCCTTATATCTTGTCTTGGTCACGACTGCAGTTTCTTGTATCTGTTTTTGGTCACTACTGCAGTCCCTTGTATCTTGTTTTAGTTACTATGAATAATAAAGTTATGTTCCGGATCCCTGGCTCAGCGCAGACGTCCTTCCCGCAACCCGCCACCGTTACACAAGATTAAGATTTTTTGGTTTGCTTAATAATTGAACAAATTACAAATATGTATTTAAAATGCAAATGCTTATTTTTAACAAATAGAAATAAGTGCAATATGTGGTGAAATATTTACAAAGGTCCAATATAAACTCAAGATGGCTGAAAACTGGCAGACAGGTGAGGAAGGAAGGGAAGGGACAGTTACAGTGTCTAGTGGCACCTGGAAGAAAAGACATCAGATAACGCACAGATGAAGAGTGCAGCTGTGAGTTATTGTCCATTACTGAGTGTATCTTTTTCAGTTCTTGATGAACAACTGTTTCTAAAGAGTTCTAAAACATACTGATAACAGAGGCAGCTTTCTTTATGACTGTGCTGAGTTTGTCCCTGTGGACTCAATGTGGACACATTGTTGCCCTAAAAATACCACAGCCTGGAAGAAGTGCTGTATCAGAGACACACAGACTCCAAAGGAATGTACATTTTTCATTTGACCTGAGATCATTTCAGTTCCTAGGATTTTAGTTCAATAAATGTAGGAAAAAGAAAACCTGCAGGAAAAAGAAAAAAAATGTGTTAAATAAGAGCAATATATATATTTTTTTATTATTCTGTTTTTAGAGCCTGTGTCAGAGGTGACCTCTGTATCTTTTTCTTGTTGGACCATTATGCATATACAGTAGCCTGTTTTAATCCATCCCTCATTTCTTTATATTTTGTGAGAAAATGGAAACAATATGTGCAAACATTTAAGTTAATTCAATTTATAGCACAGAGGTTATAACAAGCTTTTAATTCAATATTGCATATGACTGCCTTTATTCTTTAGTCATTTCTTTAAGTTGTGTTCAGCAATAGTTTCCAGGCTTCTTGAAGGACATTCCTATTCTTTGAATGCTGATTGTCTTTTGTTCTTTTTGTACTGAAAATGAGTGCCAAAAACATATAGTCCTTCAGGAAGCCTGGAGAACTTCCAGTAAGGAAATGTAAGGTAATATATTTGTTTAACATTTTAAAATAGTGTACTTCACAAGTTCATTTTTGAGAAAACTAACCCAAATATCATTAAAACGACGGTACTTGTTGCAAGTCTTGCACTAACCATCTCTTATAAATGTTCTTGGCTTTGAGCAGGGTGTTCAGAGTGTTAGGGCTACTTGGCCCTTCAACCTATGATTAAAGTGAAAGTGACTATTCTTGTCCTTGTGAAACACAGCACAACACAACGAAATTCAACCTCTGCGTTTCACCCATACACACACGTGCAACAGAGGGCAGCTCACACGGAAGAGTTCTTTGGGCAGTGATGGCCTAGTGATTAAGGACTAGGGCCCGGGACCAGAAGGTCATGGGTTCGAATCCCAGACCAGTAGGTTACCCTGAGGTACCCTTGAGCAAGGTAGGGGTATTGGTGGTTTAGTGGTAGGATGCTTGCCTATGGTCCTACGGATCAAGAGGTCGCCGGTTCAAATCCCACCTCGAGCACCATCATTGGTTTCCTGAACAAAAACCCTTAACCCTGAATTAACCCTCTTTAACATCTGAAGAGTGTGACCATTCCTCTCCACTGATGCTACATGGTTTCTTGCCCAGTCTCTGGTCATCTCTAAGGTGGACTATCACAACTCTTCCATTGGTCCTCCAGCATTTCAAATAATTCAGAATGTAGCTGCGAATCTTAACAATCTCTAAATTTCCACATTCTGTGGGACCTGCACTGTCTCCCTTTGGTCATTTGTAACAGGTTCAAATCCATTACACTTGCCTTTAAGGTTAAGAATGGACTTATATCTTCCTATTTAGTGGCCCAAATCAAGCAGTGTGTCTATTCTTGTCCTCTCAGAGCATCAGGCACTGCTTGATGAACCTCCCTTCCTCAAAAGAAGAGGAAGGCATGCATTCTCTTTCTAGCCCTGCTTCCTCAGTGGTGGAATGAACTATATGTTAGAACTGCTGAGACGCTTGCTGTCTTCAAGCATCGCCTGAAGACCCATCTAATCAAGGAGTACCTAGGGGACTTAATACACCTAATTACTCCTCATGTTTATTCATACTATCTTTATTTTACAAAACCCATTTGGCACTTACCCTTTTGCTTTTAGGCATGTGTTTATCTGTATAGATATTTACTTTAACCTGTACATTCGTTGACAGGGTTTGTAAGGTGTTTAATGGTAATTGCTGACTTAAATTTAGATTACATCTAGGTTGGCAGGAATGAGATGTGGACTACAAAGCTCTTATGTAAGTTGCTCTGTTTACAAGTGTCCTTTTCTTCATAACAAGCATTCACTAGTCATGCTGATGTCTAGACAGTTAGCATCACTAGGCAGTGGTGGCCTAGTAGTTAGGGACTAAGCTAAGTTAGAGACTTAGTTAGGGACTAAGTTAGAAGGGTCATGGGTTTGAGTCTCAGAGCAGTCAGATACCCTGAGGTACTCTGGAGGAAGGTACTGTGCTTCAACAATGCTCCCCGTACCAGAGGATTTTTGTGTTCAGAGGCCACACAGTTACCTATGCCTAATCGTTAAAGTTATCTAAGGTCTGATACAGTGAAGAAAACAGATAATTATGGATTTACTGGTGACGCTCAGTGCTGGAACCCTTTTTTCAATGTACCTTTTATTTTTAGGCATTTTGTGACCAGGCAGCCACATTTGTTGCCATTTCTTTAAATTAATCTACTCAATATGTCAAAAGACTTTTAGAAAGGAAACTTTTGCACAGTACTGTAATTAAAAAAAATATTTTTACCACTTTTCTAATAACTTTTTGGCATCCTTTGTGAACACTGAGTACAAAAATATCCCTCTGTCCTCATGCCATTAGTTTTTAGGCTAGTTAGCCACGTTTTACTAATTTTGTGCAAAAGAATTAATGAAACAGGTTGAGAAGTTTTAATATTTAATAATAAAATAATAATTATATATATATATTTTTTTTTTTTAAGTGACAGCAGGCGAACAGGACCCCAATTCTGAAATCTTTCAAACTCTAAATGAGGTTTAATTACTCTATACTCTATAATCTAAATTACTCTACTATATATATATATATATATATATATATATATATATATATATATATATATATATATATATATATTCCCACTAGCTCAAATATAAAAATGCATATCTTTTTGAGCCCCTTTTCTGTACTGCACTGAGTCAATCGTGTCCACAGATACAAGCAGAGGAGAGCCAGAATAGCCCCCCCCACCCCCTCCCCTTAGGGGAATATATCTGTCTCAAGAAAGAGTTAAAGCACCGGGATGGGGGGCTTTCAGCCACACACACTTGCTTACCCTCAGACTTTGTATTCTGCCACCTGCCAGATCAGCTCTCCCAGAGGATATATATATATATATATATGACACATCTTTTGACCTGTTTTCTTAGGCTCCATGACTATAAACTGTTAGCTTTGCAGAAGGAGAGGCAGCAATTCCTGATCACACACACAGCTTATTTTCACAGATCGAAGAAATCTGCAGTGGCCGTGTCCTTCGTAAACAAGATGTTCAGGACCCACTGAATAACATGTAGCTGTGATCAGTGAGAATTTTAACTATATGCATGAACAAAGAAATTCTGTCAATATGCAGAAGGTAAATTCAATGTAAAATAACTTATTTTAATACATTTATTTTCATTTTAATTTAAAATAATATCATTATTTATGTTACACTTAAGTTTGTTCCAAGCAAAAGTGTTAAAAATTTGTAACCAGAAAGTGATGAGGATTACGGCCCCCATGATCAAACGGCTGGAGTTCTGGGGATCATTAGGTTACTGGTACTGTAGCTTCACCAGTTTACTTTGAAAGTGACTAAAAAGTGAAAAAAAGGTGAAAATCAGCTATTCGTATTGTGAGGCAGCTGTAGGCCTCTCATGATTGAAACACGTTCATTCGATCACTCTGACCTGGTCCCTGTTCCACTGGCTGTGATACCTGAGTTTGCACTGGCATTGCAGTACATTTCCACTGGCACCAGGAACCACACAAACCTAAACAGTAGTCCAATTACCAAACCAAAAAATGTCATGGTTTCACCCGCTCTGCTTTTTAGCAATGAAACTAAATTAACATAATTAAGCTCTCTTTGTGAGTACAACTTAGGTATGGCGCTCAGGTCACGTTTGTAAATCCCATCACACTTAAATATATATAATTGCAGGTTGTTATAAATCCCTTCTGAAAACACAAGGAATGCTTTAGTAACAGCAATGGCCCATTAATTGCTGTGTAAAAGAACATTTGGGATCAAATATTCTGTGCGTCTTAGTTCAACACACTAAAAGCAATGTGTGGGTCATGTCATTTGTCACCAGAAGCATATGTATCTAGATTACTGCCTTACATGAGAACTCAGTGTTTTTAATAACTAATAAAGTATAACACTTCTGAGGATAAGTATCCCAAATGATGCAGATAAGCTAGAAAATGACAATGTTTAGTTCCGTGCCAAATCCTCAAATTCTATCATTCAAATAAGGTGTTTTAAGAATCTGCGGTGCTTTGTGTCTTACTGATGAGCCTCAAACATAGGACAGTCTAGGTTGTTTTGAACTGTGTGCTGTCCCTCGTTTGAGTGCCGTTTATTCTAAAAAGCACATGACACACAGTTTCATTTTTGGAATGATTTTGTTGAGGCCAGCATATAAAATAGAGATGAGAGTGAATTAACATTTAATCAAAGAATCAAAGTCTTTAACTGGCTGATGAACTCGATATTCATTAATTAACAAATGAATTTGCTTGCTATAGATGTTTTAGCTCAATCTAACAAAATGCAGTCAATGAACAAAGAAATCACAAGTCAAATCATGTTGATTGCCAATACTTTTGCCTTCAAAACATCATTCTTCATTTTGCTTTTGGGTTTTTGAAGGAACTCAGCTGGTAGGTTGTTTGTGACTCACTGTTTAGACTCACGTGTGACGTGTGATCATCAAGCTGTTTGGGCGCTGGACAGTCTTGCCACAACTATATTCCTACAAAATCCTATGACTTTGTACAAGTGTACCTAGAGAATTGATGCTGGTTTTGAAGGCAAAAGGTAATGTACAAATATTGATTTGATTTGATTTTCTTTTGTTACGCTCACTTTGCATTTTGTAAATTGATAAAAATAAACAATCCATTGGCTTATATTTCTGAAAAGCATTCTTTGTTTGCATGTTTCCACACCTATAAAGCTTTTGATAGTATAGGGTAAAAAAAAAAAAAAAAAAAGTGGCACAGAGAGTTAATTTAGTAAAGACACATGTTCTGTGCAAACCTCAAGGCACACTGAGGCCGTTCTTGCTGGTTGTGATGGCCCAACACCTTGTCAAGACAATGCGATGTGCTTTACAGAAAAGAAAGTGCGTAAAAGAAATGAGCAAATATGTTAACAAAAGAAAAACAAATGAAACAAGAAGATGTAACAGTAAAAAACAAAGTGTGTTTGAAATTATTATACAGATAAAAGTGGTGCACAGGATTTACTGAAAGCAGGAAATAAATAAATAAGTAAAAAAAAATCAGATCTAATCTGATTTTGCCAGGATACTCCCCAATCTCAAAACATCAGGTACTCTCTCTCTCTCTAGATTGTCATTCATGTTTAAAAGCTAACCACATGCTTCAGTCTGTGTGAATTTAATTTTGTTTAACAGACACTGATGTTGATTTTGTTGTGGCTCTCCGGCATATGCTTCAGTCTCTTACCTGGGAGTGCTGACTGTGGGACATGTTTCCCCATGGAGAATTTGTTCAAATTTCCTTTTACCACATCCCAAAGCCTGAATTGATTCTCTTATACTCCTGTGCAGATGCAGTGAATTTTTGTTTTGTTTTTGCATCTTTTAAAATATCTTTGGTGAATGTTGCCATAACATTCAAATTTTATGAGATCACAGCTCTTGATTCCACTTGATTTCACTAGGCCAAGTGTTCAGGGAGGTCGTGGGTTTGAATCCCCTCAGCAGTTTGTCTAAGTGCCTTTAACAAGGTAATGTCCCCATCACTGCTCAATAGCTGCCCCCTGATGCCCAGTGTGTGTATGCGTGCAATGCAGATGTTTTGTTGTGTCTACCGTGTGCTGTGTCCCCGTGTTTCTCAATGATAAAATAGTCACCTTTTTAATGCATCATATAAGTGCAGAGAAAATGAACATTAAACAAATAATAAGTGTGTCATTACTTAAATGTATATAATGTTCCATGCTTAAGAGTAACAGCAAACAACCTCTCTAGAGTAAGCCTGCATGCCTCTTTTGGATGGCTTTAGAAAGTTAAGACAGCGGCAGGATTTCGGCAAAAGAATATAAATTAGCGTGCCCTAATCAGTAACTACACTTGAGCTTCCCTGAAGGCATATGAACTTACTGTTTTATGCTGACGTTTGCTTTGTGAACGTTGTTGTGTCACTACTTTGCAGACTCTGCTACCTCATTCCACTGCATATGAAGTTTCATTAAGGTAGTAAATGAACCAAATTACACCATTATGAGGGAGCCATGATATGATTGTCTTCCTGTACGACAACCTTTTTACCATCAGCCAAATCTGCTGCCTTTGTCTGCGCAGCTTGTTTCATGAATGCCCTTAAGATTTTAGCAAAATTGAACTCGTCATCAGTGTCGGTTGTCAGCTCATTGATTGTAAATTAGGATAATTCAGGTTTCTATTATGAACCATCAATATTAAACCATTTTTCCCTCTAGAACTGTTTACAAGTCCAAACAAGCCAAATATCGCTCAACACCGCACCTCATTAGATTGATCAATACTTCATTAATTCCCAAGATGAAATGTCATGTTAATGGCAATGGAAAGTGACAAATACATTGCCATGTGAGCAGGCAAGTCAAGCGAGAAATGCTTGCCTTTCAGTGGAGCTCTGCAATACAAACTAGGCTTTGCCAGAGTTGGGTGTTTAAGTATAAACACCTAAAATGAAAAAGTTCATGTTTATTTGTTGCTAACAACTAACCCATTAGTCCTGAAGAGTTCTGAGACAAGTCATCATAAATCATCCTTTTATAAAGAGACAGCAACTTGTGTGCAATAAATTGTCCGAGTCTAAAGATAATTCTCATAAGAGTGCTTATAAAATCCGCAGCTAGCATGAAGCATTGCTTGAAGAAACAACTTTTCAGCTTGTGTAGTTTTTTTGCTCCGTGGCGTGTGGTCCACACCTCCAAACATAAAAACATGAACCATCATATGGAAATGGGCTACACTGTACAACTTATTCAGGATCCTAATTCAAAACCATCCATAAATCTAGTTCCACATTTTTACACTTTCCAGCCTTTTTTCATCCCCTAGTGACAAACAGGCGTTTTCTTTGTCATTAACAGGGAAATTGGATTATTCTTGATTGTCTGGATGCTTAAAAGGCAGCAATTACCCATTTGATAGGAAGGCTACACCACTGTAAATTGAATGAGGATTTACATAAGTATGTTCATGGTTGTGACATCACAAGTGCTATTTTCTGAAATGTTAATTAATACATTTTTGCTTAGTATACTAAAAACTTATCTTAAAAAAGCATGGAACTTGATCAACGAATGGGTGTTTTCCATTCCCATGGAGCCGGAATCCAGAAAAAATAAATTCCATCAGTAAACAATATATTTAACATTAATTTATAGCATTACATTTAAACTGATTTTATCTGATAACCCTTCACAGCTTCCTCTACCTATAAAAAAAACACTTTGTTAAACACTTTGTTAAAAGTCCAACTGAGGTGTAGATAATTCTGTAAGAGTGACCATTCAATACTTTCGTGAAAGTGAAAGGGACTATTCTTGTCCTTCTTGTCATTGTTCTTGTGCTTACACTCAACATCCATGAGCTCATTCAGGCAGCTGATACAATATCAAGTGTTCTTGTAGTTTATTTTAGGACAAACAATGAATGTTCATTCAAAACATGCCCGAAGGCTCTAATTTCACAGGATGGGTGGGCAAACTACTGCACATTTTGTGTTTTTAAATTGTTCATCTCATTGAATCAATTAATTAAAATAAGTGAATTCATTTATATAGTTATGCATTCACACCTGTGGAATCACAGTGTGTTCCAAGCAGAGGTAGTTTTCGCAAATATTTCATTTGTGGGTCAACTGTATAAGATCCATCAAATATTTTACAATGGTCATGTAATAATATAACTGCCTGTCAGACTGTCTAATCTTTGGCATATTGTGTAGATTAAATGAAAGAAATGGGAAGGAATGTTTTATTTTGACAGGCTACAAAGTGCCTAAAGATACAAGGTGCAAAAGATATAAGGGTTGCGACCACTCACGTACTTCAGTATTGCTTGTGTACTAATCACAGAACTTATCATCTTTCATGCCTTCAGTTAGATGACTTTGCTTGAATGGTTCATACGTAGGTCACTGTATGATTTAACAAGCAAAAAACTATCCTTAGAAAAGGTTCAGGTTACAGGGACAGTGCTGAAAACGAGACCCAAAAACAGTGCTTCAGGAAGTCTGGAGAACTCCTGGAGATACAATACATTAAAATTACACGAAAATCTGATTCTTTGGAAGAAAAATGGAGGAATGGAAGAAAGGAATGAGGCCAGACTTTTCCAAGGTACTGTACCCTTATGAAATGCTCCAAAAACACTATAAAATATACAGTGCATAGAACAAAGTAGAGGTTTTGCCAACTAATCAATAGATTTCAAAGCTGATAATAACATATAAAGGCACTGCCTGTGCCAGACAATCGAGATAAAATATGTGGGACAGCAAATGCCCAACTCATACAAAGCCTCACATAGCAGGGCTAAGCATGTTTTGACTTGTATTTCTGAAGGCAACAGATGAAACTACATATTAGAATAGGCTGATGAATTAAACATTTTGGTTCAAGACCAGCACTGAGGCCAAGTCAAAAGCCTTGCTTTTCAGTGCATTTTCATTTTTTATATAATTGCAGACTTGAACCTATATTTTTCTGTATGAACCATTCAGTAACGTTCCTGTTCATAAACACTGGCATTGCCAGTATGGCTCAGTAGTCTACAGGCAAACAATGGACATATTTGGAGCGAGAGAGGCAGGAAAATTAGGACTGTGTGCTGTGTCCTGAGGCGGGCATGGCAGCATGTTCCATATTCCATGACTTTAGCTCCTGACCCCTCACCTGGGGCTGAAGCCATCAGATCAGCTCATTGCACTGCATGTCCTTGAGGTGACATCCTGCTTTTTATTGTGCTGCTTGTTTCTCTCACCGTAGTCATCCATTAATGGATCCCTTCGACCACAAAGTGACCCTCCCGGCCTAATTTCTCCTCCTCTTTTTCACTCTCTGACCCTCTCTCTATCTACACTCTCCCACCCCCCGAGAAAATCCACCATGAGTCACCTCGATGGGTTTGTGCCCCCTGAACTGATACGGGTTAGTAACTGCACCACCCACCTATGCCCGTCACATGGTCATTTTATTAGCAGGAACAGAGAAAGAAAGCACACAAGGGCCTGGATGTGATGTGTACAGGCTAATCTAATAACACCATGGGTGACTTAGGTGTCCAGTGGGAGCTTATCCTCTGCAGTTGGACTGGGATGGACTTTGGGCATTAAATGATTAGTTCTAGATCCTAGAACATACAACTACTTAGCTTTTTTATGCATCTGGCCCTTAATTTAACTGTAATCTTTTCCTTTTGATTTGTCATTAAGTGTCTGTTTCAATTTCAACTAAATTTAACAGCAGGATCGGAGTTTCTTGTCCTGTTCTGATTTGTCTTATGCGTCCCATGTTTGCTTTTCATGGACCTGGAGGAGCGTTGTTTCATTTCACTGTGAAAGAAAAAAAAAGCAGGTGAAAGTGACAACCCTTGTCATTGTGAGGTCACAGCACTGCACACAGTGAACCTATAGCAGTGCAGGCCTCTGCATTACCCAACCCATACAAACACCATGCAGCAGTGCTGTACACGTGTATATAGTTGAAATGACAATGAAACCTGCTGACTTGAGCTATGAGGGCTTATGAGGATGACACAGATAATTCGGTATCACCCATTCTTCAATGTCAAAATGTCTTCTTACCCCTACAAAACATAAGCTTGAAAGCAACCTGAGCATGTTGGTTTCTAAACGCTCATAAACACTTCAGGCTGATATGCTAATAGGCGATACTAACTACAGAGAACGCTGAGCGATAGCGCTTTACACACGCGCTCACTGGTTTTTTAATGTCAGTAAAATCAGGGCGTGACAAGTCCTCCATAAGCAACTGCTCCACATGACAGTGGCGCTCCCTCGGCTGCTCTATGGTCGCCGCGAATGGAGTTATGCTAATGGCTGCTAGTGGCGAAATGCCATTTCCGATTTGCATGTGGCTCCTCACCTCCAGCTGGCTTTAGAATGGCAGGCAGCTGGGTAACGCTGTGGATTGGATTGATGCTTCCACGTGACATCTTTGCTGCCAGTGGCGTGGGGCTCACGCGATCTTTGCGTGCCACCTCAAACGCGATAGACACATGGATATTGCCAAGGCTTCCTTCGGAGCTCCGCTGAAGACATGCTGTCCCTGCAGGCAAGCTTAATGGGGAAAAGCACCAAGATCAGAAAACACACTTATTCATTCATTACAAGTACTCTGGGAGCCCTGTTCTACGGCATTTTACTTGACTTGCCTGCAAGCCAGAATAAACTTGCTGCAGAGACATAGTGCACTTTATATCATACCAATTATGGCAAACCCATGAAATAATTGCTGCAAATTACAGTTTCTAATTTTAATTTAAAAAACAAACGCCAAAACTATGATTTTTACAGTTTTGGAGGAAGCGCTCATCTTTAACAATGAAGCAAAATGAATTAAAGTACGCCTATTTGAAAAATGTTTTGAAACATATTGACTCAGACACATTAATAAATCATGGAAGAGAACTGTCTATTTTCACAAAGCACCTCAAGAGTTGGATCTAGGCTCTATTCACAAATACCCATATATATATATATATATATATATATACACACACACCACATATATATATATCCCAAATCTAAATGTCTTTAGTGCATACCAAATAGACGTGAACTGGCTTGCTATCCATTACTTTTGGCAGGAACTGTATTAACTGAATTAAGCTATGGCTTTCAGTGCATAGAGCAAGCTTTATTCTGCTCTTCAGCAGGCTTAAAAAGATATTGCCACATCTGTCTGTGTAATTGAAAGAGAAATAACCATTACAGTCCAACTTGTCTTGTCCGCCGAGGCATGTTTTTGTCCACACTCAGCTTTGACCAGACGGCTCCCATCTGAAACCTCTGCCGACACGGCCATGGATGAGATACGTTCAAAGTGGGATCCCCCCGCCCCCACACACACACACACACACACAACTCTGTCCCTGCCAGATGGAATCAAAAACTACAGTGAAATAGAAGAGGCAAAAGCATTATCCCTCCTCGAAAGCCGCAGCCAAAGTGCTCCAGATCTGTCTGCTTGAGAGACAGAAACAAGCATGGCGGTTCCTCCAGCCCATTTCGGGCTCCTTTAGGCTCTTCAGAGGCGGCAGAGAAGCAATCTCGAGCTGACAATCAGCATGTAATGAGAGGAAGAATCTCCCTCAGCACAAAACAAACTACTGTGAACAACAGGCTGTGAGATTCCTATCTGGTGGGCCTGGCTAATCCCATTTGCTTTCCACAGCCTCTCGCTTCTCTTGTACAGTCGCTGTAGGACAGAGAAGCCTCTCCAGAGCAGAAGGGGCTATTCAAAGGGGGATTTGTCTGTTTTATCAGAGGGCTGCAGAGTGCCTCTTTGTGCCCAGAGGAGATTAGGCTTTAAAAAGCAGGGAGTGAAATCAAGACCCCACACTGAATGCATCTATTTGTGGTAATAGAAAGTCATTTCGGTTTATCAAAGAGCTCTGTGTTCAAACATGTGTGAATCAACAGAAGTGGACACAGTTCTAGTAGAAGGTGCTTAATGGTTCCAGCGACAGGGCTTGGCATAAGCAGTTTTCTGGTATTTAGCTTGTCCTTTCTGTGCTTTCAAAGTGACTATCTTCAGCCAATATCTGCCTGCTTTTGCTGCATAAATTCATTAAATGTTTATTCCAGTCCACTATACAGTTAAGTCTGGATAATAGTGCAGAATCACACAATGCCTATTTTTTTTTCTAAGAACAGAGACCACAGTCTGAGATAATAAAAAATAAATAAATAAAAGATAAAAAGTTTTGCAATACCTGTATCACTTGAAAAAAGTGCCCCCCAAAGTTAAAAATCATTTTGCCAACTGACAACAACTGCAAACAAACACCTCCTTTGAGAGATTAGACTTTCGTATTACTTTGGAGCAGTTCGGGCCCACTTTCTCTTGCAGGATTGTTTCAATTCAGCAAAACTGGAAATATCTGGGGAATGAACTATCCATTTAAGGTCTGTCACAACATCTTAATTGGCTTCAAATCAGAAATAGGCCACTCATTGAAAAACCTTAATTGTGTTTCTTTTGGGGCATTCATAGAGGGGCTTGCTTTTGTGTCTCAGATTGTTGTTTTGCTCAGTAACACATGTGCACTTGAGGTTTAGATCACAGATTGATAAGCAGACATTCTGTACCTGAGAGTGGAATCCATGGTTGTGTCAAAGTCAAACAGGCCCTAAAGAGGCAAGCAAGTCCATGTATAGTGCTATACATATGTAATATATACAGTACTGTGCAAAGGTTTTAGGTAGGTGTGGAAAAAATGCTGTAAACAAAGAATGCTTTCAGAAATAGAAATAATGTTTGTTTATTTTTTTATCAAGTTACAAAATGCAAAGTGAGTGAACAAAAGAAAATCTAAATCAAATCAATATTTGGTGTTACTACCTTTTGCCTTTTTCTTTCGTTCGCTCACTTTGCATTTTGTAAATTGATAAAAAATAAACAATCATTATTTATATTTCTGAAAGCATTCTTTGTTCACAGCATTTTTTCACACCTGCCTAAAGCTTTTGCACAGTACTGTACATCAGTGCTTCTACATCCACATCTGTTCTTTATAACCTAAGTAAAGGTCAGCAACTGTTGATTAACTATTTGCCACCTGAGTAACGTACTTATGAGCCCTGTCACAGACCAGGAAATAAGAAGTCAATCTCTACACAAACTTGCCCAAAAATTAGCACCATTGTTTATTGATTGAAGAAAAGAAAGTGTAGAAAAGCATACGTGTAAGGATAGTTAGGAACAACCTTAACTGAGGCGAGGCCTGCAGATGCCTGGTTTCTTTTATAACCTCCAGGATACTCCAGGATACTCATAATTATGCTACTGGAGTGGTGTTGGCAGTTACTTCAGTTTTACTGGAAAGGTTGTGTTCTAGTGATGCTCAGATTTAACATGCTGTAAAGACTGAGAGTGGACGAGTCAAAACGATAAACGATTATTATGCAAATCTGTTTAATTGGACATATGAGTAACTAAGCGGGGAATTACTTATTTTCACTGGCTAGTGGGTGTTGAATACAATGTTCCTTCAGAATATTAATAAATAATTTTAAAATAGTAGGTTTTGTTGAACCAGGCTTAACATGTAATCAGGACCAAAAAATGTAATAAAATCAGGCAGGGAAAAGTATTTTCCAAAGCACTGTAAATATTAAAATATTAGAAAACCGAAACATTCAAAGTTACACCTCAGCATCCCATGCCCTTGCAGAAGGCACTGGCTGCCTAACACCTGGCACAGCTGCAACAACAGATTAAGTGGGCATATGCTGCATGCTGCATTCTGGAATGCACGCCTTGGGACTGGCAGTAAAAGTGGCAAGTAATTCACCCACCCCAAGCCCCTTCATCCTTACCCAGTGAGCCGCTCTGTGCCAAACTCGGGAGATCAGTCAAGGATACGAGGCTAAACCTGCCAAGAGCAATAAAGCATAATATTCCACTGTTAATGAATGGATAGCCTTTGCTATGACTGGCTATCATTTATCTGCACTAATGGAATGTACCTTAAGCCCCTGTTTGGGGGCCAGTTAAGTCATTTTCAAATGTTATGCTTAAGATTAGGCTTTAGGTGCGAAAGACTGTTCCTAGAGCAGCCCTTAGGGTAGACCACATCTTGGAGCTCATTTATATCTGATCTAAATGAGTTGGCTGACCTGGCCGAATCTCAGGTGCATGGTAATGTCTTCAGTCTTAAACCTCCTTATGGCCCTGACCTTTACAGGAACAGAATGTGCAAATTGCTCTTCATCACAGGAAGGTTTTCCCAGATCTGAAATGTGCTGTGCACTAGTCATTATGGCTCAAATAAATATATCACTCTTGCCATCTCAAGCTGTATAGATTTCTAAAATGGTGCTACAGTCAGCTGAGGAGGTGGAAAAAGAGGGCTCTTAAGTGAAGGAGAAGAACATTCATAAGACATTGGATATGAGCTATGGGGAAATATATGATGACAAATGTTCTTCAGTTCCCAAGAACCTGGAAATGGTTCTTCTGAGGTCATCCAGAGTTTCATGGAAGAGCTGACATAAGCTCAGAGTCAGTAAGTCGAATCCTACTACTATATACATATGATATAGACTTAATGATGATTAAATTTTAACAGCACACTTCAAACAGGATATTTCAGTTGCTAAATAAGAAGCCATTGATGAAGACAGCCAGAGAACAGACCAGAAGTCTTAATGAAATCTAAATAATGATGGCAGTGAAGATTTAGGCAATATATAAAAAAAAAACAGTGGTACATCAATGCGCTATCAGTGCTCTAAATGTAGTCTGTAACATATTTCATTACTCAAAAAAAAGTAACATATGAAAACTGCTTATAGTAGCCCACTGTTATGTTAATTGTTACTCACAATTATGTCTCCAAGCAAGGACACAGTTTAGAAACACCGAGATAAATGGCTGACCTGTCAGTTTACTCGGAGTTTAGCAGAGCTGAGAAACACTGAGATGATTAACTAATCATCACACTTATTTATATGACTACTCTGGCTTTAGCAGTGGTCAGTGAAACTGATTAAGATAACTAATCATCTTATGTCCAGTAAAATGTCAAGTAAGAAAAGTATAAAAAAGTAAAAGTATAAAAGTGGCCTTTGCTTATTATACAACAAGTTTTTCATAGGGTAGTCTTTTCACTTATGCAGGGAGCCAATCAGAGACCCAATCAGAGACCAACACAACTGTCCACAGTACATCGGCATTGATAATGGGATACTGATTTGGGTTATGGCATTCTTTCGATGGCTTGGACACAGGCTCCTCGCTGACCTCTGGTGGCGCATACACAAATCATGAATCTTTAATATTTATTTAAATGTGCTAGCCTTTTGTCACTATGGAAATTAAATAAATATAAAATATGAACTCATGCCTGGTAGCTCTGGAAGCAATCTTCACCAAAAGCCAAAATCAGAATCCTGTTCAACCTGAGCCTGCAGCTATTGCACTTCTTTCATATTTAAGACATCTTCAGATTTATTACGAGACCTTCTCAAATGCTTTCATTAGAAAAGGTTATTCAAGGTCATCAAAAAAAGCAGATAATAGGTGAGAATGCAAGTCTTCCATGCAAAGGTGTAGCTGCCCTGTCAGAGTATGCTGAATAGTCTTTCTTCTTCTCAATCACCGTCTGACATGTGGAGTCAACCTCGTATTTCAAACTTTCAGTTCCCCCTCTGAAGACAGCGGGGAGCCTTTTTGGAAATATTCACTTCAAGTGCGATTCACATGGAAAAAGGAAAGAAAAGGTGAAATAATGAAATAATAAAGTCCTGAAATGGTGATATGTCCTTGGTCACAACAAACTCAAAGAGTTCGCTACAACTCATTTACCTTTTCTCTAAATAGCCTCTTTGGGGAGTGATATATCGCCCCCGGGTGACATTGCATATCACGGAATGGAATACAGAGTTGTGAAAGTGGGGCTATATTAGATTCACTGCCACCTCTAGCCCACGCTACAATTGCTGTCAAAGGAGCAGTTGGGCCAGAAATGACGCCAAACTGCCATGCTTGCAAAGTGACTGTGAGGGGAAACTGTAAGGACTCATTAATTCTTCCACCAGGACATTTGCATTAGCAAAAACTACATTAGCAACGATTAAAAAGCCATTGTGCTAACAACATGCCATTCTCAACTAATGAAAGGGTCTACATTCCATACCCCTCCTTAATTTTGTTAATTTTTAGGATGGTTCGAATGGGACAGTCATTTTGGTGCCCTCCTTGGTCTTAGAGCTTCTTAATCTACTTTATGAGTCTTACTGGTGGGGGGTGGGGGGTTGATTAAATATGATCTAGGAATACGTCAGTGTGTTTCTCCTATGTTAGCTAAGCAAATCCCCTCAGGATCTAACATTGGGGAACAGAAGGAAAAATGGGTAGCTTTTTCAGGAATTGGTCATGCTCATCTAAGCACTTTGGGGACCACAAGCATCTCTCATCCATCATTAACATCATGAGATTTACTCTGTGTGTGGGAGACATGCATATTTGGAATTAGTTGAAGAATATCTTCTCAGCTAAATGCAGTAATATGCAAAATTGCCAAAAGTATGTGGACATCTCTCTTACTCAGAGCAAACTGTCAACTTATCCACAGCAATGGACATTGTTTAATGACTGTCTCCATGGAGTTACTTGGGATTATGGATCTTGCTCAGGGGCTCAAATGGTGCAAGTGCTATAGCAGCTCAAACCGGCAATCTCTTGCTGAGTAGCCTACCCCTAGGCTAACCCTTCCCGCTGAGAATAAGGTCCAAACCAAACACAAAAAACTGCCCATCCTCTGTAGCACAATTCTCCCTACTGTCCTCAACCTCAAATGAACCCCTCTGAGAAGAATTGCAACAACGACTGTAACCCAGGCCTGCTCACAAATGTTCTTTTGCCTCAATGAGAAAAAATTCACAAACATACACTGCAAAATCTTGTGAAAAGCCTTTGCAGAAGTGGTTTTTAACAAGGAAGACTGTAAAAATGTAAAAGTGATGCCTCCAATTGCTGAAGTGCATCCTGCTCACTCTGTTCATATTCTGGACAAACTTAAATCCAATGAGATGAATGAGGTGCTATCAGGTTGTTCATTTGTGGCAATGTATCCAAGCCTACACTGAGATTTGCACATCAAGCAGAAGATAATGGCTGTGAAGTAAATTAATATATGCACAACATGGGACTTTATGACGATTCATAGGTTTAAAAAAAATTCTATTGAGCCACTTTGGGTTGCAGGACTAACATAAGTAAAACTTGGCTGGGCATCCAAAACAAAACCTAGTTAGGGTGGCGGTGGTCTAGTGGTAGGGTACTTGTGGCCTATGGACGTCTGAATCAAGAGGTCCCAGGTTCGAATCCCACATCTAGCACTACCACCACTTGGTCCCTGAGCAAGACCCTTAACCCTGAGTTGCTCCAGGGGGACTGTCCCTGTAATTAGGACATGGAAGAGTTCTCCTACGTGGCATAAATTGCAGTTAGGGTGGATCCTACATGAATCTATGTAACTTTTATCCTGGGTACATGATTTAAGCAGTGCAGTTTCAAGGGTAACATTAACTTTATGTTAAGCTTTCTACTGATTATTAACAAGCTATTACTAATTACTAATATTTGAAAGGACATTTGAAAGTGACAACCCTTGTCATTGCGAAGTCACAGCACAGCAAGCGTGAACCACAACGAAATTGGACCTCTGCTTTTAACCCATGCACACAAACATCGTGCAGCAGTGGGCAGCTATTGAAAGCACCCAGGGGGGGAAAAAAGGGGTTTTGGGGCAGATCCCGGTACCGGGGGGTCCAGAAAAGTAGTCCGGTCCCCCTCAGGTCGGACCTGTACCCGTTCAAGAAACGGCGTCACCCTGTGCCGTTATTTTCCTTACTCATCAGTTTAAGGCATGTATTTAATAATATTATATATAATTCATATTATATAATTAATATATAATTAATTAATAATAATATTATTGTAATAACCCAAATAATTAAGCTTGTCTTAAAAGCAAACTAGACATACACCGCTGCAAGAAAATGGCAGCAGTACTAGATGGTCATTAGCAGCTACAATAACCATAAGAATCAGACATCTTTACTCACATAAATTAAGTTTTTTGTTAAAACGGCAAACTCAGTTTTTCTAAATGATTAATGAGGGTTAACTACTTAACTGTGATAACTTTTACATTTCTCCACCATTTTACTCACAGAACAAGCTGTGTAATGTAATGCAATCTATTTCTTATCAAAATACAAGCGCAATAAAACAATGTAATAAAGTTTTGGAGTTGAAACTATTTCTCAAAAACTGGGTTGAATCTAATTTGAAAAAAGTGCAGAAAAGTTAGAATATCCCACATAATAATGGTAATAATAATAGTAATGTTAATAATGGCATTATATAATATGACAATAAAATATTGTTCATCTTAACTTTGTACTTCTAACAAATATTTTTGATTACTGGAATGGAGTCCTATTTTAATGTAATTACAGGTATCTACACTTGATTGCATAACAGGCTGCATCATCTTCTACCCAGCTCAATCTGAGTGAGCCAATAGAGACCCTTGTTTTAGTTCAATATCGATCTAAGATGCAGATACATGGGAGAGTAATTGGGTATTATCCTGATGGGTGTAAGTTTAATGATGTTGACTGCAGAGATCAATCCCTGGGGCCATTGGGAAGGAGCGAACACGTGGACTGTGCACTTTGCAAAATGCAATTTGGTTCAGCTTTAAGTAATGGCTGTGATGCTCATGAGCTTGAGATTTCAGAAAACCATTATTGTTATGTGTCCTGTCTGGTCAGGTACTTTTTGCTGTCACGATTGGTTTTAGGGGCACTCCTTTAGGGGGAGGGTGTTTGTCGTGCTCGAAAGATCCTACAAAGAATAGCCAGCACAATAAATAAGGTTTATCTGGAATCTACCACCATCAAACTTCCTTCCCGCCAAAAGCTGTTGACATCACATCGCTGATAAACAAGTCTGTTAACACAATCTCATCTTGTGGAATTCCCATGTATAGACATCCTTCTAAAGCAGAGGGATGTAAAACCGCAAGCATGCTTTGTTTATCACCATTGCGGCATGTCAACACACTGGTCCCCCTGCGAACAGCAGCTGGAGTTCATTCCATTATGTCAGGATATGGTTGGGCTAAGCATAGTACCCCTGATTGCAGTGACAGGCATCCCGCAATCTTTGCTGAGATTTTCAGGAAGGTGTTGCGCAGTGAGAGGAGATATTCTGAGAACTGTAATGAGGTGAAGCCAGAACGTGACCCAAGAAACGCCCTTTTCCCAGAGGACATCCTCACCAGAGTGTCACCAGAGGATGATGTCATTCAAAGGTGAGACCAGAGAGAATTACTGGAGAGACAATATTCACTTTTTTTTTATTTTTATGGCTGAGCTCCTGCAGGATTGACAGGGCCATCTTTAGATCAGTGATTTGATTATGATTTCCCCTGTGAACCGAAGGCAGTGGGTTTGCATATCACTTCATCTTTAGTGATATTGAAAGAAATTATGAAATGTGTGATTGTCATTGCAGTTACTTTTCAATGACTTTGCCGACCCAGTCTGATCTGATTCTAGCCTGCATACAGCGCACCACTGGGAGAACCCAGAATGGCAGCATTGTTAGCATTAGCATTAATTAATAATAGAAGTGTTGGGGTGTGGCCTACCCCGAACACAGAGAGCAACACTGGGCGAGGAACCAAAAGTGAGATGTGAAGTGGCTAGAAGTTGTCAAACCCAAAATACTGAAAGACAAACACATGGAACTGAGTCAAAAACAGATGAAAAATAAAGCTGGGAAAAGCTTAAAATGGGCGGAATACAAAGGCTGGCAGGAAAGACAAGGCCAGGCTGTAAAGAGAGTCAAGGAAACCCAAATAAGTCTCAACATAAAAGGAAAGGGGACTTTAATCACAAATTTCTCTTTTCTTTTCACCCTCTCACTCTGAGAAGGAAAACTCAAGGAGAAAAACTTGTTTGAAGAGATATAGTACCAAGAAAGTTGTTGAGGGTTAAATTCTGACTCCAACTTGCAGAGAGAGAAAAGAGAGACCTGAGAGTAAACTCAAGGGGCTTTACTAAACTACAGTCCTGCTCTAATGAAAACTAATGGCCGGGTGGGACAGGTTATTACAATAAGCTTATCTATCAACCAAGATTGACTTTACCTGAGTTTATGCTTTAAAGCACAAAAAAGATATAGCACAGGTGTGCTTCAGTGGGGTCTGAGCACAAGGATCAAGAGGTCCCCGGTTCGAATCCCACCTCTGGCACTACCACCACTGGGTCCCTGAGCAAGACGCTTAACCCTGAATTGCTCCAGGGGGACGGTCCCTGTAATTAGGACATGTAAGTCGCTCTGGATAAGAGCGTCTGCTAAATGCCGTAAATGTAAATGTAAATGTAAATGCCGTAAATGTCTGGCTATTTAAGTCCCAATGACTCAGAGCAGAGCATCTGTCATTCATACGGGTAATCTCCATAGTAACCGTGGTGCCTTCGTTTTGTGCCTGTATCTTTTTTTATGATCAGTTCGGTTAATAAAGTCAAGTGTGAGAATTCCGACTCAGCATTTACATCCTACCCACACCAACCCCAGCATTACAATATATAAAGCTTGTTGTTTAAATATTACTTTTTATTGTGGTAGGGTTTATTTTTATATATAAAATATGACTGATAAAGGAAGATCTTTTTTAGCAGGGTGTTCAGGAAGAGTTCAGCCATACATTTAGCGCCTGGGACGGTAGGTGTTAGGGATGGTACCTCACTCAAGAATGCCTAATTGTAACCTAATGGTCTTGATCACGGGATCATCAGGCCATTAAGCCACAGCTGCCCCAAAATTTCTGACCTTAACCCAACAGAAATGTCATGGAAGAACCTGAAGCGAGCAGTTAATGTGAGGAAACTCACCGACTTCTTCTCAGTGAACTTAAATTCCTCCAAGCCAATATACAGGACTACTCCAACTGTTTAGCTGCACAATGACTTTACACCAGATACTGAAAGCAAATGTTCACAATTACAGATATGTAATATTGGGTTGTTTCCCTTAATAAATCAATTAACAAGTCTAAGTTTTTCTCTCATTTGTTTAATTAGGTTCCTTAATTTGTTTCGGAAAGATTTCTTTACCGTAAGAAGCTGAAATGAAATAAATAATAGTCACAGCACCCTGTGACTAACTGTGTTTACAGGTTTTTTTTTTTTTGACAAAATAATTTTTGATTTTTTTCAGCTTCAGATAATATGACTCATTATATATAATGCAAATAATTTGAAAATGAATAATTTGAAAAACATTCCTTTTTAAAACTCTCCCAGTAAAGGCTATCTCGTGTCCTAGCCTCTGTTGACTTTCTGGTGGAAAACACCCTTCAAGTCCCTGAGCTTGCTTTATAATATGGAACACTGCTCTCCACACTGTCCAATCTAAGAGCATGTTGTTACGTCCTCAAGGACAGCATGGCCCCCTCTCATGCTGGAGGGGGGGGGGGTGTCACACAGGACAATGTTAGCGATAATAAGTATCATTGGAAAAAGAATGAGTTGTCAACAAGTTAAACATGTAGTCCCAGATGGTTTTGTGTAAGTCTCAAGAGTAATAAGGAATAGCTTTGGGTGTCCTGATCTTTGTTTCCAGCAACATTTTTAATATGTTAGAATGTCAGTAAAGTAGAACAGCTGGTGAAATAACATATCAAAGTTAAGAGAAGGATAGAGAAAGAAAGAGATGGAATAGGTCAAAAGGAAAAAAAAAAAAGGTCACTCTTGTCTTGAGTAAAATAAGATGCACACATCCTCTTTTGAAAAATGGGTTAAATCAAACAAGAGCTGGTGTGAGTTTTGAGTTTCAAAACCTGTTGCTAATGAACACTATAAGTCAAGAGTCACCTAAATTATTTCTAAAATCTCCACTAATATTCTCTCATCCCTCTCAAACAGCACCCAGCGAAACAACCATTTCTTCCTGTCCTCTGACACCCCTACTATATGGTGTAGGAACACCAAATAAAGCTCAGCCTCTGAAGCCTTGATCATCACGTCACAGCCCTAGAAGTCAAATCAAGTAGGATTTTGTCATTTCAGCCATATACACACTGAAATGATTTTATTGTAATTTCAGCCATATACACAGTGCCTTATATAGAACTTCTATATAAGGCACTGTTTTTTGTTATGATGGAGATTCACAAATGCTGGAGGTTATGGTGGCGTGATTACACTTGATTATGGTTTGGGACACTTTTCTTGGTCCATTTCTGCAATGCACAGTATGCCAACAATGTCCTAAACAACTCCAGGCTAAAAATATATTTGATGTCCATTGGCTCTGTAGCTTTTAAGCGAGGATGTTATAGCAAGGTCACATTTTGTCCTTTTATATTTTGCATTCTGTATTTTCTATATTTTTGGTTGACTGACCAGGGTATTTTGTCTATTTTCTCTGAGAGGAAAGGTTTTTCACCCCAACATTGTTGGGGTTTCTTTTACTGTAGACTGCACAGACGATTTCCAGGGTTTCCTTAATCCTAGGTCCATCATCACAGATCATGTGCATGGGCTGCTCATTCCTCAAACTCAAACAGAAATTTCTGAATTTAATTACACTACAAGTACATTTTAGGTGATTTGAGTGTTTGTTAGCATTCATAGGGCCATTTGTAAACTAAAGAAGGAGCATTTGGATTCAGGTCATGTTTGGGCTGATAAACTACATTTGGAATAAATAGAATAATGTGTACATTTGATTTCTACTGAACTATTCTTTTAATACACTTTCTCTCCAGACAAAGCCTTACCACAGGTCTACTGTGCTCCCCCAGAGCTTGTGTTGTGAAAGGGGAAAAAAAAAAAGCTATCAGATGACAGAGGCACATTATTACTGTCCAAAGACCAGACAGGGGTAAAACTTACAGAATGCATCTCAGAGGAATCCAGGGCTTTCTTCTCAAATAATGCAAAATAAGGGTTTATTTCCAGGCATCCAGATTCTCTTATCCCTTTTGGTGAAATAAGCCACTGTTTGTACTCCCTTTGAAATGGCTACCCACTGATGTATTCATGGAAAACAAAAGGGAGGGAAAAATAAAAGAGTGATGATACAGCTTGGCTTAAACATCTCAGGTGTAGAGAAGCTGGAATGCATCATTTTGTTCTTGTCTAATCATGACATCAGAATGTCTATCAGTGTCCTTGTCTTTATTGGGATGTAAAAAAAACTAAATACTGACCCTAGATCCACTCTTTTACTTTTCAACTCATTTATCCCTTTATCACTGTGAAGTCTCACCATAACCCCCAGCAGCACTGGACGGTCACAACAGAGTGAATTAGGGGTGGATTAATAAATCCTCAGTCCCAGGGTGCAGAACAAACACACAGCTGCTTCCCAACTCTTACCTGCAGTGTTCTGTCATTTTTAATAGGAATAATGTATTAGTAGTTTTACATTTTGTACTTTCCTGGGCAAATCTCTTAAAATAGCACATTGGACTTCATTCATTTGACAGGCTTATAGACTTTTCACTGGGTAGCTGGAAGATGATTCTGGATTCAATTAGGTGTGTGGGTCAGTGTGGGTCAGTGTGGGTCTGGGTCCTCTCTGTGTGGAGTTTGCATGATGTTTGTGTTACTTCACACAGTAAGGGCTACCATAAGGTAGACAGTACATTTAAGCATTATTTGTGCCACAGGGAACATCTATCTTGTAAACATGTCAATTCTGATGTTATTTCCACAATTTTTGTAAGCAAATTGTGCCTGACAACAGGGCCATCCACTAAAAGATGAAGGACAAGGCAGCTTCATAAAAGACAATTTTCAAACTGGTCCCTCCAATTAATAATGATTGATCACGGCTGACACTTAAGCCTTCTGTTCTGCACCTAACCAAAGGGCTCGAGTAGCTATATATGTGTAAAAAAAATTAAATCTAACCAATATGTAATAATGTAGTGCTGCAGCACTTCAATTATTGACCAAATGCAATGAAATTAACATGAACTGCAAATGGAAGTTTGTAGGTTTTTCATCATTATAGCTTCACCAAAGGCCTAGAAGCCTGTAGGGTTCCTCCTGAGAAGATGAGATTTAAAAGTTAGTCAATAAATGTGCATTTATAAAAACATGAGCCCTGAACACAAACTCAGCAGCCTGGTAATCTGCTGCATGCTCTCACCTGAAGAGTGCATTATAAACTTTCCAAAACATAAATTATTTGAAATATTTGCTGCTGTTTAAGATAAAGTTATATGCTTCTTGTCATGGTTTGTGTGTGTTGATATTTCTGCACCTAAAGGCTTTTGTGCATCGGTCTGAAGAACAGCCCGGTGCACGTAGAGGAAGCTCCTCATTATGTTTTATTTCCTGCTATGTTCAACCACCTTCCTCTCCTCCCCTTTTCTGCATGAAGGCCCCCGACTCGGTCTAAAGAACAAAGCAGTTCTACCTCACTCTTATCTCCAAATGTTGTTCAAGGCACGTTAAGATTGCTCTCCATGGACTGTTTGATAATCGTTTGAGTCTTCCTTTTTGGGCTAGTATGATAGACATATCAGATGGGGTACTATGACAAGCCTGCTAGATGACACAGATGATCTTTCACCTTCCATGAAAAAAATGGAAGATATACACCTTCTATTTCTCAAACGCTTTTCCTTTAGTTATTATGTCATACTGATTTCAACATGAGCAAAGATAACAGTTTAAGGCCCATGAGAGTGTACCTTAATGGCAGACACCTTTAGGTAGAAATGGCTGCATTCAGTCTTTGAAGTCTTTCCTTTCTTGCACCCAGGGCAAAGTGGTGCCAAGCAAGATGCAAGTGTTGTTACTATTTTCGATCACTGCAGTTATCATTTTCCCATCTAGTGCCCATGTAAACAGCAGATGCCCTTCTTGCAATCTGTGCACCCATTTGGTCTATAAACAAGCAGTGTTCGGCTACATTACTGCAATTTTGAAGCCGTGGATGGCAAATGGTTCCACTGGACATTTCTACAGAACGTGTTTTCTCGCTTTCTTCCTGGAAGATCCACTTTTGTAATACTAATCACCAAGGAGCAAGCACACCATTCTTTTAAAAAGAATGGGGGTTAGCAGTCTGACTGGCCCATTTTCCCCATGCAGAGACCATTTCTCCTGCTGTTAAAATAGTAAAAGTGGATTTGGACACACCCTTGCATACAAATGCCTAGTTGGCAGTGTTATCCTGGGGTACTTACTAAAACCAGCTTTATAACAGTTGAGACATTATATTAAACACTTAGATTAAACAGAAAATAAATAATAGAGGTGAATGGAGTCTGACGTTTATGTAGTTTATGGCAAAAATCTACAACTTCACAAGGTGTGATCTATTTCCAATAGAAACATTGTTTATTTGGTTAATTTCCTAAGCAAAAGTCTGCATCCCTAATAAATACCTTAATGTTAATTTACAGCATTCTTCATTCTCAATTCAATTTAATTCCCATTACCACCAATTTTGAAAGTGAAAATTATTGTCATTGTGAGTACACAGCACAACACCACAACAAACCACAACAAAATTACATCTCTGCATTTTACCCACACACAAACACAGCTGCAGGAGGCTATTAAAGCGTGAGGGGAGCAGGGACGGTACCTTGCTCAAGGGTACCTCAGGGCAACATACTGGTCTGGGATTTAAACCCACCATCTTCATCCTGGGGCCAACTCCCTCACCACTAGGCCGCTGCTGCATTAAAGTTCCCGAAGAATGCATGCTAACTCGACTGTACAGACTTGGGGCCTGACTTGAGACTCGCCTGTAATGACTCTGGACTCCATCTGAGACTTTTCTGCACCGCCCTGGGACTTGATTTTAGATTTGAGTATCAAGACATGAAAATGGTATGAGGTCTTTGAACTAGGTGCCTATTAGGTACTAGGCCCTTGGATCGGAAGCTCATGGGTTCAAATCCCATAGCAGTAGGCCCTGAGGTACCCTTGAGCAAGGTACCTTCCCCATCACTGCTCCCTGGGCACTTTCAATAGCTGCCTCCGATACACAAGCGTGTTTGTCTGGATGGGTAAAATGCTGAGGTCAAATTTCATTCACTCACAGTGTGCTTTGCTGTGTTTCACAAGAATAGAAAAAGAATGTGTTTGACAAGAATAGTCACTTTCACTGGTCTAGAAAAACAAAATTAAAAAGATGCTGCTGCATAACATTGACAAACACACCATTAACGCATCATAGCAGTTGTTATGAGATTATATTTTACCAGCGTTAATATGTCTAGTATGTGAGGACATTATGACTCTATAATGTTTGATGCTTTGGACATTTTTCTCATCAATGAGTTTAGTCAATTAGGAGTATACTTCTATGTGTAAAAGCTTCCCTAGTTAACAAGTATTACTTTAAATACAATTTATAAGAAAACTAATAATAATAATAATAATTAAAAAAAAACGACCAGATTTGTATTTCAAAGACAAATCTACGCAAAAGTTCAGATCAGAGTTGGGTGAGGGCTTCCCCATTTGCAGTCTTGGCTCGTCTCAATCCCGAACATTGTTTCCCGCTCCTGCTGTGATCAAACACGCTGCCGATGGACTCAGCTGATGAAGGGCTTTCTGAGTGATGCGCCAAAGCCTTCGGCTTCCTGGCATCAGCAAGAGCCAAGTAAAAAGAAAAAAGAAAAAGAAAAAAAAAAGACAAACAAAGCCCTGCAGTGAGTTTGCCTCAACCCACGAGCGTTTTACTCTGAGCTCAGTCTCCGCACCTACAAACCCTGTTCTAATCCATCACTGCCACCGCTGGATTGATCAGTGCAGCCTGCTGTAATCACATCAGGAATGTGAATTGATACATGGTCACAGAGGTTAAAAATTGGCCTCGTAATACAGCTATTGATTCGGAACTGGCCTTGGATGGGAAATCTCCAACCTGTTCGATGGATGTGGCTCTGTAGGCAGCCTCGGAGTTACTGGCAGTAATGCTATTCTAGGCAGTTTCTTTGAATTTGATTTAGTTAAAATGGAGGATTTTTAAAAGCTCTTTTTGCATCATCTGCACTGTTCCATTAAATAACCAAGAATTTCAACAAAAATTACCTTTACTCAAAACTCATCCATGATAGAAGTCAGTGTAAAGTGTCTGAAATCCATGAATTACTGGGGCAGCGGTGGCCTAGTGGTTAGGGAGTTGGCCCCGGATCAGAAGACTGTGGGTTTGATTCCCTCACCAGTAGGCTGCCCTGAGGTACTCTTGAGCAAGGTACCATCCCTGTCACTGCTCCCCGGGCACTTTCAATAGCTGCCCACTGCTGCACGTGTGTATGTATGGGTGAAACGCAGAGACTGAATTTTGTTGTGTTGTGCTTTTCTTTTTTTTTTTTACTGTTTGAAAAACACGACACTTTTTACAGTTTCAAACAGGACAAGAATTTCTGAATACTGACACAGCACAACAGAGAAAATTTATTAGATAAAATAAATTCACTGAAATAAAATAAAACTTGTTTCAGTTACCTCTGCCTCTGCTTCAGGTCCCAGGTTCGAATCCTACCTCTGGCACTACCACCACTGGATCCCTGAGCAAGACCCTTAACCCTGAGTTGCTCCAGGGGACTGTCCCCGTAATTAGGACATGGAAGTCGCTCTGGATAAGAGCATCTGCTAAATGCCACAAAATGGCATTGAATATTCAACAGCCATGAGTCTTTGTTGAGGCCAGTAGTCAAGGTCATTGGCTAAAATGCAGTTGCAGAAGAAACAGACGTTCTACTAAACTGTATTTCACATATTAACACACTAAATCTGCCACTTAAATACTGTTATATTGTTGAAAATACTGTTCACTGACTCTTTAAATGCCTAGTCAACTAGTCAATGCTAATATTATTATATCACTGATATAGAAAGCATTCTAATTGTAATTAAAATAGTCATGCTACAACCTATTGCATACATGTGACCATATTTAAAGGTTAATTTACAAATACCTGTGTCACATTTTATAACTACCCAGTACACTCCTACTGGAGAGTTTTCTGTTCTGTTTTCCTCTAAATTATTATACATAATATTGGCCTTCACAATTCAGATTACGATTCAAATTGGATTAAAAAAAAAAAAAAAAAAAAAAAAAGTGTCCTGAAATGGACTATGAAAGCATCAAAGAGTACTCTGCAGAACAGACAAAGCTCTTAGAGTAACATCACGTCTGACAGATCTAGGTAGTCTGGTGACCCTTTCAAGTGCAGTTAATAGAGATGTTTTCTCACTCACCACCACCCTCATCATACATTATTCCAGCACTACTATGCCCTCTGCATGAGGGCAACGATTTAACTGAAAAGAAATAGAGCTTTTACTGGATGTGAGACTCTTTTGGCCAAATGAGGTACCAGAAATCATGCTAGCCTATAAATTGCAGCAAAGGTCTTTTTAGTGCCATTGGTCATTCCTTTTTAGGAGCACATTCATTCATTTTTATTCATGTGGCATGAATAAAAATGGATGGGTTTGGAAAAACAAACTCAAGGGTGCAAAGCAGTCACCTTAGAAAAAACTGTTTTTAGTTGTTTAGTTTGCCATTTAGAAGCTTAGCAGTGAAAAGAACCTAGAAAGTGGTGTTCCACAGGGCTCAGCCCTTGGCCCATAATGTTTCTCTTCATACATTCGCTCTATTCGCTAAATATCCTGACATGGTTTGTAACATCACTACTACTCCAGTGACATTTTGCTCATCGTCTGCTTTCTGTCCAACAAAACTCATCTCTCCAAATCTCAACCTAAATATCTGCATTCAACAGTCATCACCCTGACAATAAATCCATGAAATCTGTGGGTCACTTTTACTGAGAACCTTTCATTATTATCCCACATTACTAACCTTTCCCCACCTTGCAGGTACCTACTTTATCCCCTCCTCTCCATGCCATTCAGGTACTCAGTCACTCGTCATCTATAGGCACTATATAAACAAATTTTTTATTATTATTATCACCTCCTAGCCAGCCTTCCTCTAAAGGCCATCGGACCCCCCAAAAAATGGACCACACCCCTTCCTACCTATCCTATTAAACTACAGGTCTCAACTCATCCTGTTAGAGTATCAAGCCGAGCCTGATGTCCCGCATCTTAAAAGCAGACCATCCTGATACATCAGTCTCCCCAAAGGTAGAAACTTCCCTTATAAACAGTGGCCAATATTTCCAATGGTTGTCAGACTGCAGACAGCAAGATAATTCCCTTAAATACAGGCAAATGTTTATACATAATAATATTATCTCAACTAAGACCAAGATTTGTCTCACTGGGTTTACTGTCTGTCTGAGCCCACCTTAAATGGGAGTTATGGAATCTATTGGAATGTGAAAGCCAATGGAAACTGAACCACCACCACTAAATGAGTTGGCAAGCATTCAAAAGTAGAAGTTATTTTTGGGAATCTGGCACACTGCAAAGCTTGACAAAAAAGAAAATAAAAGGAAGAGAATTAGCAATTAAGGTAATACTAGTCAGTCAGCTATCTAGTTGACCTTTCAAAAAAATAATTATTAATTTACATACTAATTTAAAATTCACTTTTCATAGAGCTTTAATGGCTGTTAAAATCTAAATGAAATTTTCACCCCAAGAATCTCATTCAGGACCTCTTCTCTATGTAGTAATATGAACAATGTCATTAAGCAAAAAAAAGAAAAAAGAAAAAAAAAAATATTCAGCTGACACTCTGTGACCAGTCACTTTCAAGGTTGGTCTATACAGAGTAATCTGATTAGGCATATATCTAAGAATAAAAAGAAAGGAAAAAAGGCTTGTCAAAAGGACAGTTACTCCATGTTGCATCATATAAGTAAGTCTCAGTGTCAGACCACCAGCTGTGAGATGTTAAGTCTCAATATTCTCAGGGTATCCTTAAGCCTGGCACCGGTCTTGCATTTAATATGACAGGACTGTGATATGAGACAACGGTTTGGCACTTAAGCATCAATTTGCCAGTGTAATGCTCACCGTTTGTTGAAAACAAAGACACGTGCACCAACACATTCATACAGCGTCAGGTCTCCTAAACGCAGCTTTGACTCTTGGCTCGTCTCGGAAATCCCTGTTTTGTTGTGTGACAACACGGCTTGGGTTCTTAAAAGAGATTTTCATGAAGCTTTTGGCAAATGATGAGAAAAGAGTCTTCCAAACCTATTGCTTGCTTATTAAATCCAATAAATAATTGGTAAAATGGGAATCTTTTGCTCTCTTTTTTATGTTAAAATGACTGATATTCAAGCTAACCTACTATCAGACTCAGCACATTTAATCCCTTTTCTTCCAGGATTGAGGATTGTTCCAATGGACACAATATACTATTCAGCATTGGGCCCACTTTTATTCCCTTTATATATGATTCCATTTGTTTCATATTATTAAAAAAAGCGCAGAGCCAATTATCAAGCTATGCTGATGATGCACAATTATGCATATCTATAGAACCAAATGATTCAGCTTCATTGAATGAACTCACAACCTGCTTATCTAGTATCATCAGAAGGATGAAGGAAAAAATGAAGAAAAATAGAAATTCTTAAAATTGGAAATGAAATAAATGAAATGAACACACAAGTCCCGCAAGAATTAGAAAGCTTAGCACTGCAGTCAAGAAAATTTCCTTTAAGCATTAAACCATACTCCCATTTTCATAGCCGCTTGTCCTAATTAGGGTCACTGGGGGTGCAGGAGCCTTTTTTAAAGTCTCTTAATGGATCAGAAGCTTCATACATTGCAGAATTTCTGATAGATTACACTCCTAACTGAGCCTTAAGATCAACAAACACTGCTTTACTGAAGGTTAAAAAAATGATATATAAAAAGCCTATAAAAAGGCTAAAATGAAGCGGCCTTAAGTTTTAATGTGCCAAAACCTTGGAACACACCAGGAATAAATATCCTCCAGGCAAATAGAGTAAGTAGTTAAAATGTCTGAAAAACAATAAAGTAAAGATTTTGTGGCGTTACCTCAACCCCATTGACACATCCTCAAAATAAGCAAAAACAGAGGTAATCAGCAAAACTTTTTCCCAGCTATGTATTTCTCATATATGTGCTTAGACTTCTAAAAGCAAGACCCTGTTTTGTTTTTTATGAGGAAAAATTCTTTGCCAAATGTAAAAAATTGCATCTCGGTATCCAGCCAAGGCTGCACTTTCCAGGCTGCAGACATCCTCCATGGGCTTGGTGCACTTTTTTTCCCCCACATAAAGAGTATTACATCTCTGTCATTCAACTGAGCAGAGGGATTTTGTTGCATACTGGAACTCCCATTTCTCTTCTCCCCATACACATAAACACACAGCACCTTCTCTGCTACGGACGACTCTATTTACACCCACCCACGGCTCCTCACATCACTGCAGGGGAGCCATTGTGAAGTGTAAAGAGAAAACTTCAGACAGGAGGTGTAGCAGCAACAAATGATGTTGAGAACAGGGCAGGTGATTTGGATGGATAGCAGAAGGCCTGTCTAAAGTGAAGATTCACATATGAAGCACAATGATATCTGAGAAACAGCACTAGTCTGCATGATCTGCTCGAAATTGGAAGCATTTTACACCTGGAGGAAGGGAATTAGAAAAGACCAAAGGTGCATCAGTTTGGTATGGCCTAAAATGACAGTATTGCGTTTAGTGTGGATTGAGATTTATTGTATTTAGAAGATGATTACTCTATTAAACTCATGTACAGCCTATTTTTTAAATATTTTTATTTTTCATTTTCAGTTTTATCTTATTCTTCTAACCTTGTTTTGCACAATTTAAAGAGTGATTCAGGGATGCATTTCACTCCCGGTTGTACTTGCGTAACTGTGTATTTGACAAATAAAGAATCTTGAATAAAAAAGGTGGAGGAATAATTAAGCAGATTCTTTGGTGTGGGGCTGGTCTCTACATGGATTAGGCCTAACCAAAAGATTAACCAAAAGTATATTTAGTATGGTTTAGTCTTCATTGTATTAATGTGGTGGGTGTCTTGTAATCGTCAAAAAGCATCCACTTTCTCTGTTCATAACGGATTTCAGCATCAATCATTCAACAATCAATCAATGAACAAAAAACTGGCCTCAGATGTGCCTGACCAAGAGAGATCTGAAGTAACTTACATATGTTTATATTTCATGTAGATGTTTGACAGAAGAAAAACTTGTCCTGCGCAGAAAGGATTCTTTGTGACCCCTACAATGTAACCTACAGAAATGACCAACCCTCATCTACTTGAAATGTTTCTATTCCTTAAACTTTAAGAAATAATTTAACAAATGTGAGAAAAACTTGACACTTACTTATTCATGTAAAATGTTTTACATAACGATACACACACTTTTTTGTTTCCCTAAATAGCTTTTGTTCTGGCTGTATTTTAACATAAAAAAACCTTCTATTAAGAAATTAGCTTCAATTAATAAATTAAGAAAATTGTTTTAACTTACTATAAATCTAAAAAGTAAAAATCAAATAAAATTAAAGAAACAAAAATAAATGCTTTTTAACTTTTAATATATTCCTCACTTTAATAAACATCATTTCTAAAATGTTTTTAAGGAATCAACATTGTTCTGTCGAATCGAAGACAAAGTGAAAAGACAAAAGGCAACACTGTCATCCATTTATAAACCACACATTCCATTGAAAATGAGCCGCCTTTTCTAAATAGCATAAAGTCGTTACAAGACCATGTGCGTCCTTTCACCTTTCCCGAGGGAAAAGTGGTCAAGAACGAGAGAAGATTCTGAGTGCCCTTCAATCAAGACAAGTCAATGCCTATTGAACCCAAGACACTTAATGCAGCATAAACAATATGGCAATCAGGAATCCTATGGGTCGTTCCAGCAGGACTACTCAATCCACATTTTTAAATGTTGATTAGCAACATTGAATTGGACATCCAGTTGCAAATTACCAGCATGGTGGACAAAAGCGGCAGAGACTGTCAGTCTATGGTGGCTGATTGAGGTGAGCATGTTTGGCTTCATTTGCAGGTTTCATGTTGGGAGCATCCAGTTTACAAATGACTGTAGCGCTGCATATGCATGAACAATTTAAGGTGTTAATGAATGTGAGGCATCAAGAGGTAAAGAAAAAGCAGGAAGTAATCTAATTTCAAGTCTACAGCTGCACCACCAAGAGCAAATGATGAACAAATGAGGTCTTTTGCATTTTCAGGTCTCCATCTAAATGGACAGCCTTTTGCCAATATCTGAATCTTTTGAGCTATGTCGCCATGCACCACTGGTCAAAGAAAAATAATCTAGATAAGTGTCCAATCGATGGCATGTGAGGTAGTTTATTTTCTCTACATTAACCAAATGGCTGTTATTTTCCCCTGTGATAAACATGGTCACTAGGTCCTCTGATTTGTAAGGTCATTTTGTATTGAGGTTAAATCCATTTAACACCAAGACTGGAAACCCAGAATCACCACACGCAAACCAGAAAGTTTTGTCAAATGTTATTTTGATCGGAAGGTAGGTCTGGGGTTTAGGCACTAGGCCCCAGGTTCAAGGGTTGCCCTGTAGTACCTTTGAGCAAGGTACTGTACCCTTCACTGCTCCCCAAGTGCTGGATATGGCTTCCCCCTGCAGTGTGTATGGGTGAAATGCAGAGGTCACCTTTCACTCTGTGCTGTACAATTTCACAAATAGTCACTTTCACTTTGGAGCTGGTGTTTTATTATCTAACTGAGAAAATCTGCTTAAACATGGAATTCCTAATGTGGTTATGATGTGCACTAAAGAAAGGAAACAGACAAGCATGAAGCAACTGCTGAAATGCATCAAGTGGGGCATTTCATGAAATGTAATACAATACAGTGGATAAGACATGGAATCACAAGCAGACTCTACTGTGAGGGCCAGAGGGAAATCAGCCATCTTCTAAATGTCCTTCTGGCCTGTTAGTGATTCTGTTTTTCATAGCTCCATGTTATAGTCTAACACAATTAGTTCTGGTTCTGTATTAAAAAATAAATCTATGTGTACACCATAAATCAACCCTTATTTATTTATAAAGCGAGCTGAGGCTAAGCCCTGGATGTCAAAAAAAGTCACAAAAAAGAAAAGATACATGTTTCACCTCTCCTTCCCACGACCACTTCCCTTTCATCCAGAGAAAGTACTCAGATCAGAAAGCCTTCCTTATTTAATTTTTCACCTGGCAACACATAATGGTAAGTGAATCGTGTTTGCACCATTCAAATTTAATACATTAGAATATTTTATGTCTCTTTGTCTTGTGTAAAATAACTAGAAAAACGAAGGAATGACTTAAATCTAAATAATTTGAAAATCTACATTTTGTCCATTCTAGCATCTTCAGCTCTCAAACCTTTCAGTTGTTTAAAGCACATTGAGACTCAAGGTCAATAGTTTCACAGTGTTATTCACTGTAGCACACAACCTTGAATGTTACCTTGATACAACTGCAGATCTTAAAGCCTAGTTACGCTTTATGTAATAATCCAGTACGGTTAAAAAAAAAAAAAAACAAAAAAAAAAAAACACAAACAAATCAAAGGCCAATTTAGCATTTCCAATCCGCCTGACGTGCATGTCTTTGGATGGTGGGAGGAAACCGGAGCCCCCGGAGGATTTACACTCAGACACGGGGAGAATAAACTCCACACAGAAAAGACCTGGATCTCCCCGTCTGAGAATCGAACCCAGGACCTTCTTGCTGTGAGATGCCAGTGCCACCCACTGTGCCACCGTGCCGCCCAAGTCCTGAACTCTGCATCAAATTTGTTTTAAAACAACCCCCCTCCAAAAATAAAAAAAAAAGTAGGCTTGGCTTTTTAATTCTTCCCCTAATTAAACATCATATTGTTTTGCTCCAGCCAGTATTGAAAGCATTTCCCAGCCCATCGTAATTGCTCAATTATAGTTTGCTAATTTAAAGTAAAGTGAAAGTGACCTTTTGTCATTGTGAAACACAGCACAGCACTATGCTCTGCTTGTCCATAGTGCATAGTGATGGGGGCGGTACCTTGCTCAAGGGTACCCCTGGTCAACCTACAGGTCTGGGATTTGAACCCATGACCTTCTGATTCTGGGCCCAACTCCCTAACCACTAGTCCACTCTACTCTCAAATCAAAAGCTTAATCAGAAAACTTCAGGTTTGCAACAGGCCAGTGGTCAAAATCGTCTTCAGAATCTTACCAACTAAGCTCCAACTTAGTTATTATTTTACAGAAGTTGTGCATTTAAAAATGAGTAAAGCAGTGAGCAGCACGGTGGCACAGCGAGTTTCACTGTCACCTCACAGCAAGAAAGTTCTTGGTCTAATTCTTAAACCATTTATCCTACTCAAGATTAGTGCCTATGATAAAGATGGTTGTTAGCTGCTGCAAAAAGGCAGTACTTATATCAATACAAACCATGACATTCTTCAAAACAAGGGAAACACTTTGATGAACATGGCAAAATGTCACAAAATCCCATAAAGGACATTAGATGAGATGAGTTGCAAGCGCTTTATCACTTTGATTGTCCCTTGACATTTCAAAATGAACCCAGTGGTTGGTGGAAAGGCAAACCATTTCAGTCTCAAAATCAACTGCAGATTGCAGGAGTTAATCCCAAGTTTATTTTGAGTGTTTACTGTATAGATGATTAGCACAGGGTAATGGTGGAGGGAGGCAGAGCGGCAGATGTGAAATATGCAGAATTTTAAAAGCTTTCCATGCACAGGGATAGCTCGGAGGTCCAAACGCACAAAAACTCCATCTCCCTCCCTTTTTCACAGAAACACAAACAGTCCTGTGTGCTGGCATTACTACCCTCAGAGACTGCTTTTGTTATTAGCTTTAAAGGCAACTTTAAGTTCAACAAATGCTTGGAATTCTCATCCGTCTTTAAATAATATCAACCTGCTCACGCCCATGGCAGTGTCACTTCTTTGCTGAGAATTATCCTCCAGCCAAGTCACACTTGCTCACCGGTGTTCCTGTGGGGGTTCTGACTACTGTTGAACAGGTTATGGGGGTAAATAGAAGATGGGCCACAGTGTGTACATCAACTACAAAGGGGTTGATATGGTGTCCAATATTGCTAAGGTTCTTTGTAGCTGGTTGCTTTAAAATCTTTGAAGTGAAGTGGAAATATTGTCATTGTGAAACAGCACAGAACATAGTGGGACACAACAAAATGCAACTTGTGCATTTCAACCACGCAAACATGTGCAGCAGGGGTAGCTTTTTAAAGCACAGGGGGAGCAGTGATGGGGACGGTACATTGCTCAAGGGTTCCTTAGGGCAACCTACTGGTCTGGGATTTGAACCCATGACCTTCCAATTCTTGGGCCTAGTCCTGAACCACTACATTACAAGTGGTTGTTTGCAATGGTGTTTCAGGTGATTTCTAGGAATTAACTATTTGGTTTCCAAGGTAGCCAAGATGGTAGTCTTCACAAGAAAATGAGAAGAATAAACAGTGGTACCTTGACTTACGAGTGTCCCAACTAATGAGTTATGAGCTGTCTCTCGGCCGTTTTTTTGCTTTGAGTTGAGAGCTAAAATTTGAGTTACGAGTCAGCTTCAGATACCCACCGCAAGTTGGCGCAGTGAACACCACAACATCCGCCCAGCATCCTGTGTCTCACTCGTTCACTTAAGCAGTTAGCTTGCAGTGGAAGCATCAGTGTTGTGTTCACATTTGTGCTTGCAGTTATTTTGCACAACTTCAGTTTTCCAACCATGTGTCTGAAGAAAAGTGAGTGCGAAGGCCAGTGCTAAGAAGAAGAAGCAGATGATGTGCATTGAATTAAAGAAATGATCAAAAAATATGACCAAGGTGTGCGTGTAGTCGACTTGGGGAAGCAGTACAAGCGTAGCACTTCTACAATCTGCACCTGAAACAGACCACATTGGACAGGTTTTTAACAAAAACCCCTGCCCATGAAAGTGAGGAAAGCGTGGTGAAATGGGCAAAAAAATCAGTGAATAAAATTCAGTTATTCAGTTTATTGCAGTACATTCTATTGTATTGTGTTTTTATACAATATTCATTATTTATAAGCACATTGTTTTTAATTTAAAAACATGTAACAAAAAATGCTGTGTTTTTTGGGGCATTTCAATTCATTTCAACTGGGGAAATTGATTTGAGTTACAAGCTCCGTCACGGAACAAATTAAACTCGTAAGTCAAGGCACCGCTGTGTGTGTGTGTGTGTGTGTGTATATATATATATATATATATATATATATATATATATATATATATATATATATATATATATATATATATATATATAATATATTATACACACACACACACACACACACACACACGCAATGCGAGTCAAGACAGGTTTCTATTAATATTACAAGCATTTTAAACTTTTGAGCAGTAATGTGCGCACACACATTGACACACTGCTAGGCACTTTTGAGTAGCTGCCTGCTGCAACACAAAGCAGCGCTTTCTTAGAAATGTGTGGAGAAGCGGAACATAGCGTTTGTCTGCATGCCATGGAGCATGCAGTCAGTTCAAAGTGTGCAAAAAGCTGGACAGACAGCATTGGAGCTGAAAAGAAATAAGAAACCATCATCATCTTGGAATTCCATGGAGATGTTGCGCCTATATTTTCAAACAGCCCATTCCTACAACCTTTTTACAAATGTTTGATATGATTCATTCCCCATCTGTGAGTGTGTGGTGAGAGAGATGTATGGAAATGAGGCAGAAGTCCTAGAGCATGAGGTTTGCTGAACCAGGCAGGACGGCAGAGCAAATATCAGCTGCAAGGAATAGAACGAAGTGTGCCAGAAGGCCGCTCAAAAATGGCCGTCCCATTGCAGCACAAAATAAATTACTTCTGTGGTTTCCAGCAAGAGCCTGCTTGTACCAATTACAGCCCTGGAATACGTTTGTACTCACTGAGGCAGGGGGTAAACGAATGACACTATGAGGAAGGAGTAAAGAAAAAAATAAGTCACAGCAGTACTAATAAGCAAAAGAGGAAAAAAGCCTGATCTTTTGGGCCAAAAAGAGATGTAAAGTGAAGTGAAAGTGACAACTTGTCATTGTGAACCACAGCACAGCACACAGTGAACCACAACAGAATGTAGCCTCTGCATTTCACTCATACACACACGTGCAGCTATTTAACGCCCCGGGGAGCAGTGATGGGGGCGGTACCTTGCTCAAGGGTACCTCAGGGCAACCAACTGGTCTGGGATTCGAAGCCACAACCTTCCGATCAACACCCTAAACCCTAGGCCACTGCTGCCAAACTAGTAAACTAGTGACTGCTGTCAGTTCACGTCCTCTAATATTCTTTAAATATTTCTCTGAATACATGATCATGAAGTTTCCCATCGACCAGACCGTGTAACAATACAGCTGAAGGCAAAAGTAAAGGCATCTCTGGTCAAATGTCATGTTTTTGTTGATAGCCTTTATTAAATTACACAAAGTAATTATACTAAAATTAAAATTACAATTACACTCTCAAACACATGTATAGTAGTACAGAAAGTCTACATTCTAAATGGTATAATGGGCAGCAAAATGATTGATCTAAATTCTACCGTTCTTTGCTGAACTTTTGCAGCTTATTTAAAACAGCTGCAATAAAATACTACAAAGCTTCAAAACTACAAAAAAAAAAAAAAAAAAGGTACATTCCTTTTAGAACAATACCAAATAAAGCATTAGAGCCCTGAGCACTAACTCGGGTCGGGGTTTGAGTGAGATCACAGATAATAAAAACGCAATTTCTCAAAAATGGCATCAGATGATTCTCCACCAACATTTTTAATGCTTTTTCTGACAACATGGAGCAAAGAGCTTTTGTCTCTTCTGAGCCTATAGACCAGACCTGGCTCTGAGGTGAGAGGTTCTCTCACAGTGGAGAAAGTGTTCCAGAAGCACCTGACTGCCTCCGAGCGGTGTCTTCTCTTTCACCGGAATGAAATACACTGGGCATTTACACACTCTTACTAACCTTGACCGAGATACTGTAACATGGAAGAGGACAAGAGACTGGGACAATTCTATGGCTTTGTATAAAGTATGTGTGTCAGTAAAACTACCAAGCTACTGACTCTGCAGCAGAGCTCCATCAAAGCAACAAGGGTTCCTAGCCCTAGCAGCATATCAGAAGGGTAATGTAAAGCCAACTCTGTGTGGACAAGAATTTGTAGACACATAACCATCAGGTTCGATATAAAACAATGGGTGTCAATTTGGAACTACCAAACACTTGCAGCAGCCAACAGGGCTCAGGTCAGGGCTCTACATGCCACTGGGGCTTCCTCAACACCACACTTGCCAGCCCACATCTTAGGACGCCTCTATTGTGCACAGAGTGATGGTGAGCCTTACACCACTTCAGTTGATGCTTGGCATTGTGATCTTAGGCATGTGTGCATCTGCTCAGCCTTGGAAACAGTTGCTGATGTTGCTTCCAGAGGAAGTTTGAAATCATCCCAGATGCTCCTATTTTCCATTACGTTTACGGCATTTTAGCAGATGCTCTTATCCAGAACAACGTCCATGGCACCATTTGACCCCCTGAGTGAAGCCAAGGTAGCTGATAAAAACATCTGATAAACGCTGAAAATGTGTTAAAAGAAAATAGTCTTGTTCAACATTTTTGCTTCAAAAGTCAAAAGCCAACTTCAACTTGTTATACAGAAGGACCAGGACCTCACTTTTGGACCCCCTTTTTAAAGCTCAGTACGAGCGGGCCCTAAAAAACGTTTTTAATATTATTGAGCAGGTCCAATCACGCAGTCAGCACTTTGCTGTCATTGCCTTGTTTGTTTACAAAACTGCCCCCCCCCCCCCAAGTGATTAAAAAAGTTCATCCTCATCAGCACAAAAGAGCTCTGCTCGCACTTTCCACAGGACTTTATCACCAGGGAGGGCAGATAGAGTCCTACGTTCTGCCTGCCTCACTTCTCTCGCACTTCATCGATAAGCAGCGAGAGCTCGTAGCTGGCCATTGACAGTAGCGATTAAAAGTGTTCCAGGGAGGAGAGGCATATGTTGATTCACTGGAGGAAAAGCAGCAAATGAGGGAAAACACAATTGAGACAAATATAATCATCCTCTCGACAAAGGCCTAATCAAGTCGTTTTCAGCGCAAACCAATTTTGCCAATTTGTGCTCTAATGAAATGGGTAATCACGCTCAGAAAATAGGCTCAGCTTAATAGTCTTCTCACAAATCCACCTTCCTTCAGTCATTTGCACTCGGCTCTCAGAGAGGTGAAGCCAATAGCTTTCCCAAATTGAATGGCCACTGCCCCCTGGAGGCCTGCTCTCAAATTTCACTGCAATGCAAGGATAAGGAGAAGAAAAAAGACAAACATTACTAATTTACAGTCAAACATAACTAATTCACAGTTTAAACCCGTGCTTATTATTCAGCTATTAATCTTGCAGCTTATTATTCAGATACAGCTATAAATGTTTTAGTAATTATTGCAAATTATTCTGCAACTACAATGGAACTAACATAAAAGTTAATGAGTCCAGCAGGAAAGTTTTTCCATGTGACAAAGCTTTAAATGAAACTTTGGTGTCTCTCCTCCGATGGACTGGCACCCTGTCCAAGGTATGTCCCTGCCTTTCGCCCTGTGAGTGCTTGGATAGGATCAGGACTAGCGGCTCAGAAAATGAGTGCGTGAAATTTTGGTTGTGCATCGGTGAATTGGAACTGCTAGAATTTCCTTCGTAGTGGTTGCTTTATTTTCTTAAACTGTATGTCTTTATTCTCTTGTTGAGTTTATATAAAGGTAATACATGCTTTTCATTTATAATTGTACATAGTTTGAGAAACATTTATAAGATCCATGGAGGAGAGAGAATTTTGGCAGGTGGTCTGAGTCTCTGGTTTTAGCTCAAATGCCATAAATCCTTCCTTGAAAGAAACAGAGGCAGTAAACAATAAATAAATAAATAAAAAAGTAAAAAGAAACAGGAAGGGGAAGGGACAACTTTGTCACAGGTGGAGCTGGACATTTATAGAGATCTGGAGACTGAGAGAAAGAGCATGTACTCCTTCCATACATCATTACACAAATGCACAAAGCATGAGCCAGAAAAGACATTCTAGTTAAGTTTAAAATGAATTATTTTTAATAACTTTCAGTCAATAATGCGGATATAATTGAAAAAAGGGGAAACATTTTAATATTTTTCTTGCCATGATCTTTAGAACGTGTGAATAAAATAATTTATGCGCTTTTAAGGGATTACCTTCAAATGAAAATTCAGTCATTTGTTAAACTTAACACAAATACAAAAAAAAGCAAATCTGAAAAAGATACAGTTAAAGATACATTTTAAGATACAGTTCATAATGCTGTTAACCTGTTTTTAAGTTTAATAGGAAAAATCCTCTGAAACATGTTTTATTTGATTGTAAAAATAAAAACTCTGAAATTCAGCTCCTCATTGCAAACCAGCAGCTTCCAAGATTTACTTTTAAAGCATTGTATTGAGCAGCAACTATAATAAAGCATTGCTCGCTTACGGACAGATAGAAATTCACAGAAAATCATACACAAAGAAATGTCTTTCATCACTGAAAAAAATTAAAACATCAGTATTTTGAAAATAGCCTGAAATTGCTTTTTCTGGCTACTGTGGCTGGTCTACTAGCTCTGGGGTCAAGGCCGATACCGCGAAAGAGCAAGAGATCACGCCTGTTTGTCCAGCTATGAGAAACGAGCTTGGCCGACCTGACTTCTGGCTTCTGCCATGAGGGATGACTAACAGAGCGAGAGCAAGAGTGTCTTAAACACAGAGCCATTGATCACTGCCTCAAACACCTCCCTCAGTCTCCTTCCTCAGACGCACAGGTTTTCTCTGATAGAGAACCAGACTGTGACCATATGTGCTTACAACAGAGCAAGTACATTCATTTTTACTTGCTCTGTTGTATTTTTACTTACTTTCTGTTGGAAATCGAACTTGCTTTTAAATTAAGAACTTTGGAAAGGGTTCAATATTTTCAGGCTACACTGTTGTCAAGATACCAAGTTCTCTTGTTAAAATTTTCTAGAAAATAGCTTCCCATGACCCGAGGTGTACATCTCCGATTGCCTTAATCATGTTTTCTAGGCCCCAGCACCACGCAGCAAACTAAGAAGGATGTATGGACGCATGGATTGGTGGTTTTCACAGGCTCTTCATGAAAGTGAAAAAAGTGAAAGGGACTATTTTTTTTTGTCATTGTGAATGCACAGCACAACACACAGTGAGATGCAGTGAAATTCAACCTCTGCATTTAACCCATTCACACACGTGCAGAAGGATGCAGCTATTTAAAGTGCCTGGGGAGCAGTGATGGGGACAGGACCTTGCTCAAGGGTACCTCAGGGCACACTTCTGGTCTGGGATGAGCAGAATCTGCAAAGATATCTTTGTGATCTGACACATATAATTATGTAATTTCTTACATTACATAATACTGTATATTAAATACTGGGGTATTTGACTTGCAAATTTAATGAAGTGATGCAATATTAAAATGCAGATTGTCCTTTTAAAGTTTTTCTTCTTTTCATATGAAAAACTTTTTGCTTGTTATCACCACACTTTATTGCTCCTAACTGAAGTGCTAGGTAAAAGGTCAAACTTCTTGCAGAATGAATGTTTTGTCTGGGAACAAGGGCTAAAGCATTTCTATATAATTAAAAGTGAAACAAACTAATTTTTGCCATTAAATTAATTTGACCTTCCGATCCTGGGGCCTAGTTCCTAAACACTAGGCCACATCCACGCTGGTGTAAAAGGACACATAGAAATATGTGGGCAGTGACGTTTTATTATTTTCTAAAAAGGAGCAATAGCCTTTTCAGGTCACTGAATTCCACATCTAGTTCAGACTATCGGGTACATTTAGGCTGTGCGTGAAACAAGAATAAGGAAGACTTAATTTGACTGAATTTAATTTTAACTGAAGGGTATTAGCACTAAGTTAGTAAGAATAGTCTTAGGTACTCAAAAAGTGATGATTACATGCAAGGATTAATTTCTTCCTTTAATCATCCCCCTTTCTTTAAGGGGGGAAGCGTTCCGTGGTTATGATGTATAATGCATTGTGTGTGCATGTGTAACTTCAGAGGATCATTTCCCGAGAACTTAACAAGCAAAATCCCTGAGAGAAAGATGAGCTTTCACAGACAAAAACACATCCATTTGCAGCGCTGAAATATTCTCTCTGAACTTCGTTGCTTTGAATTTGCTGTTTAGCATTCAGGTCCCATCGCTCATCTCCACCCCGTCCCACTGTACCACCCATGTTCATTAGATATCAATGATAAAGAATCATTAAACCCACTTCCATCTCAGGGCAAAACCTATGAAGCACGCCATTTCCTTCTAAGTAGATGGTGACCTCTCCAGCTATCGCTCTAATACACAAGCATGATACTTCTGATTTACCTGGATTTGGGTAATGATTTAGGAAAATAAGACTGATTCCCACAACATGGAAAATAACTAAAGACCCAGAAAACACTCTGCTCAAGTCAGTTTTGATTTCTCTGTGAAACGTTAACCCAAGGGTGGCACAGTGGTGCAGTGTGTGGCACTGTTTCCTCACTGTTTCCTGTGCTCAATTCCCAGACAGGACGGTCCTTTCTGTGTGGAGTTTGCATGCTCTCCCAGTGTCTGTGTTTCCCCTCCGGGAGCTCTGATTTCCTCCACCATCCAAAGATGTGCATGTCAGGTGGATTGGAGATTCTAAATTGGGTGTTTGAGCCTCAGTGTCTGTGTGTCTGTCCTGCGATGGACTGTCCAGGGTGTGTTCCCATCTTTCGCCCTGTGAGAGCTGAGATAGTCCACAGCACCACCCATGATCCTAATTAGGACAAGCGCCTATGCAAATGAGGGAGAAAGTGAGTGAGTGTTAACTCCCTTATGTGGGTTCACACTTCCATTCCTAACTCTACAATCTTAAGCGAATGTGTTGGCACCCTGTTAGGGAAAAATGCTGATTTAAATGTTAGAGGGTTTTTTTGTGTTGACAAACTCTAAACCACCTTAATGAGAAGGAGGGTTTATTGCAGGACACAACAGACAAGGACAGAAAACAGATGCTAGGGAAGTTTAAGAGCAGGATGGGTTTCCCACTCCGCTCATATATAATGAGCAGTAAGGCAACATGCTCTTTGCTCTCTGCAGCAACAGAAGTTTCTTCTTGCAAGAATAAACCTTTTCTCTGCTTCAGTTCGGTCTCTGTCAATATATTTTGATTTCAGGTTTACGTCGAGTGCTTATTTACAGCAGGATTCAGCAATGCTTAGTATGTGAAAATGGGCCTTAGTTGAATAACTTAATCCCAGCGATGAAACTAGGATGTTGAGGAAACCCCACTGTGAAGCAGTTCTTGAGAAATAAATGTCAGAATTTATTTGTGGATCTGCCCTGCATAGAACAACCTGCTCTGCATTGTTTTGCCTTATACAATTCGGACTGACGGGGCCAGACTACACTTCAGTGTCACTGACAATAAAGCTAACCTTGAATCCAGCATGTGTTCTGCATATCTTACAAGCCTGGACCAAAGTCATCCTGAAGCTGGCAGGCACTACAGAAGTCAAACTCATTCTAATGTTGCTGTAGGTTCTTACGGTTAGTGCTGTCAGCAGAGGTGTACAAACAAACAACAAACATCCTTTACTTGGCCAGAAAACCATATTTGTGCAAAAATCGTCTCTGGTACCGATTCAATTTAATAATAAAGTACAGGCTCTGAAATACATTGAGAATAGAAAAGTAAAAAGTAGGCCTTTGCAGGACATTAACACTGGCTGTTTGGGCAAAACTAATATGGGACAAACCCATATTTATATATAAATCAAATGGATTTACTTTAACTTTCCTTCATCCATGTCTCTACTAGTTCTCTCAACACATCACGTTCACATTCACGTTTCTACCAGTATATTTAGTAAGACCAGTGTCCACAGCCATGGTGAAATTAGGGCAGCCACTTACAAAGTAGCGTCCTTTGTATTGCATTCCGCACCACCCACGACCCTAATTAGGACAAGCAGGTAAGAAATCAAGTGAAAGAGTCCCGAATTAAGTCTAGAGACTCTTAAATTAGCCCCTACTGTTACACCCCTGGCCAAGGAGCTTGTTAAACAGGTAATGAGCTGAATCTGGAATGCTAGATGACAGAAAGCAGAAAACTCTGCAAAGTGTGATTGTCTCCAGGATGAGAACTGAGAAAGTCTGTTTCTGTCCATTTTACAGAGTCTTCTTTATTCATTTAAATTATTTCATTCAATCTTAGCTCACCAGCGGTTCTAGACAACTGAACATGCATCCTGCTTGATTTATTCCAATATTATAGTTGCTGGTTGGCCACTTTTACCGTAAAATCTACCCTTAAAAAAGGCGAAAAATCCACATTCAGAAAAAGTACAGCAAAATGAAGTGGACTGAGAAAGACGGGCTGAAGAGAGAGAAGATCAGCAGATTAGACATCAGACATTTTATTACTTCCCCTATTCATGTATAGAATATCATGTAACCATTTTTAACCATTATTTCAAACCAAAATATGGCAACTATTTACATTCACTGGGAAAAATACAAAAGAGAATACAAGTCTTTCTAAAAGACATACATTATCGACAGTTAAAAAAAAAAAAAAGAAAAACAGCAGAACAGAGGACACAGGACAGAAATATACCCTGATCAGAAAGCTTTTACATTTAGAGTTGTGCCAGTTTGCACAACTGGGTAAACATACCGTTGGATTTTCTTTTAATGCAATAAGTGAAAGACACGAGGCAGCTGGTCATAAACGGACATTCTCACAGTGTCTGCACTGGCAAAGTTTTTAAGACTGGATTTCCAAATGCAGGTAAGAAACTGATGTGGAGTCACAAGGCGAGCTGTAAACATGGACAATGCTTATGGCATTTGTTGTCATTTATTACTGTAACAAAGACATTTCATTTTCCTGGAGCGCAAATACTACCTGGGTCCATCATTTCTCTGTACATTAATCTCCATTAAAAGAAAAATATCCACACATGCCAAGCCATGCTAAGGCTTCTGCCATTTTAAACTTCCTGGTCTTTATTTCAAGAAAATTATAGTGGAGAAACGAAGTCATAAATCTACAGACCTTTCCAAGTTAGTTTTTTCTTCCTTTCTAAACATTTGCGCCAGATTTAGGGATGGGAATGGTTTATTGCCGATTAGTAAGGACAGCCTCAAGTTTGAATGGAGGCAGCAAAGTTAACACACTGATTTTGAGGTTTGTCAGATGTCAACAACTTTCTCACTCTTCCATGAGCTAATTTTTTTTTTTTTTTTACATTAAATACGATTGGAGCAGAAGCATTCAGGGTTGAACCACAGAGAGGAATGGGAGGAAACTACAGCTCTGATCTTGACAGGAGCAAACTGAGCTAAAACGGCAGAAAGGGAGTGATTGTATAAAAGAGAGGACGCCATCAGGACAAGAGAGGTTTAAGGAATTTGACAGAGGAGATGCAAGTAAGAAAAGAGATGAACGGTTTTGAGAAATATTAAGTCCAGATGAACAATCAATCAGTCAATCAGGTCGTGTATATGTCCATGTGCACAGGTGGGGGAAACATGGAAACATTCAAGGACAGAAATTCTGAAGCTGTTTCGTGGTTCTGAGCTGACAGTCTTGAATACAAGATATTCCGTATCAGATGATGTCCCGAACATCAGCACACAGGCCTCCTTTTAACGAGGCTTAAAGATGTAGCTGTAGCCTGCAGCAGTGAGCTCGATCACTTCCATAAAGTGATCACTGTTCCATCACTGTTCATCTTTTTCTCCAATGTTAGGTCCCTGAGATTTGGGACACTAGGATGACATTTAGAGTCCTTGTTTGGGTCCATGTTCTCAGTTGATTAAAACTGACTCCATGATTGGTTGAGAGCGATGGTGACGAGTGGACCAGATGGAAGGGACTGAAGTGTGGTAGATGAAGTGATGAGTTCCGGAAACACAGTGCGCGTGACGACGCTTTGAAAAACTCGATTCCAAGCGTGCAGGACTGTTTCAGGCCCGGTGCTGGGACGATGTGGATTCGAACCGCATCATAATTTAAAGCGTGCCACCATCACCACCCAACAGCATCAGGACGGAGAACAAGCCGGCCGTGAAGAACAGAGTGAATAGAGTGGACTGAGAGTGTGGAGACTCACTCACCAGGGAGAGGAGTCGCCGGGGTGCTACTAAAATGTCCAGATATTCCTCGGTAAAGTTGACGCCGGACCACAAAGTTGGATACTTTGACTTGATGTCCAAAAACAAAAAGCCGAGGGAAAACCCCACAGCGACTCACAAAAGAACACTCAAACGAATATTAGAATGAAGGCATCCAGAACTGAACAAAATCACAAAACAAACATTCAAAAATTCCGCGGAAATGCCAGAAGTTCCGCTGAACGTGTGCAGGACTTCCACCGGAAGTGGGGGAAAAAAAAAATTCCGACGCAAAAGTTCCGGCACGGTTTTCACGCAGCAAATAAAAATGTTAAACTTCGAAGAAAATGCCATATTTGGGTTTGTTCAACGTAGATTATTTACCTCTTAAAAAATTACTTGTCGCATAATATGGTGGGTTTATTTAATTATGTATTCGTGAGAGGGACTTTTAACTTTTAAGCAATTAAAATCAAAAGAATTAGTACTTTCTACATTTTTGGGAACAAGTGAAAAAGTGAGTGAAAAACAGAAGGTATGGTTTCTGCCAGGCAACAGTGTTGGGACAATCATAACCTTGGATTTTATTTTAACAAAATATCCAAAATACAGACTTTATAGAGGGCTCTTTTTTTTTAACTCTATATTGATCAGGTACATTCATTTACAATAAAGCAAGAGAAATATAGATGTATAAATTCATTTATGAATATTTTATATATATATATATATATATATATATATATATATATACATACATACATACATATACACACACACACACACATGTATATATGTATATATATATGATGTATGTGTGTGTATATATATATATATATATATATATATATATATATATATATATATATATATATAAAATTATTATTAACATCTTCAAGTCATTGCTTAGCAAAACAACAACAAAAAAAAAGAAAAAAGAAAACTCTGAAAATGTAATACTCCAGTTACATCCCTTGGTATAATACAATGCCTCCACATCTTAACCTAAGGTTTTGTTACTGTACAAATATTTATATACCTGCAGGAAGCAACATTTAAACCAGTATCTTTAAAATACTATACAAAATGACTAACAAGGAATGAAAATGCACATCTAGCATATAAATATACTTTCCCTTGACAAGCAAGCCTCTTTGTAACTCTGTACATCGGAAGGAGTGGCAGATTGGACATATTTACATCTGAGAAAGCACATGAGGTACGTTAAAGTGGCCAACAAAACAGTTACAGATGCTGCATCTACATCATTCTTATTGCTTAAAAAAAGGAACAGTAAAACAATACAGTTGAGTCAACTTTCATGGCAGGCTTCAATCAACACTGTAAACAAATGGTAAAGATCACTGTAAACACATTGTCCACCTAAACCTCTTAGATCTGGAAGCATGCCTAATTTCAATTACAGTGCCATTGCAGTCAGCTGCAAAAAAAAAAGTAGCGAATGGTGAATATTTTACAGCAGCTAAGCTTTCTTTTTTTTTTTTTTTTTTTTTACCCCCCCACCCTTTTCATGGACTCAAACTTCTGAAGCATATTTTATTGGACATACAAACAGCAGTGCACCACAGAAGTACCGAATCTTTTTTTTTTTTGTGTGTCTCAAGCAGCTGAAGCATGGGAGTGAAGAGATGCTGTCAAAGTAAAAAAAAATAAAATAAATACATAAAATTCCAGATGTTTCTACCCTTGTGGCAGATCTTGCAACATATTCCTGCAAATGATATTTGCCTAAGCCTGTTCTCTTACCTCTGCCTCAATCCTGTCTACAAAAAAGAAGAATGCACAGAAGTGGAATTTTCCAACACGGTTGGAGATGGGAAGGCAAGAGTGAACCGGCCCAAAAAAAAAAAAAAAAGGCTGGAGCTGGACAACCTTCCGGGATTTGTATGGGTGCACAAGACCTTGGTTAACTGCTCCAGGGAAAATCCAATTTAAAACACATTTCAGAGAAGTTCAGCAAAGTGCATGACAGTTTTGTTTGTTTTTGGATGAAGTATACTGCACTACAGGACTATCTGATTGCCTACATGTTGTTAAAGTGATTATCTGAGATGATTATCTGAGAAATCACTGATCCCAGATCAGTCAAATCAGTCCAAGTATGTTTAAAGGCCTTTAATTTACAACTGGAGCTGTGAAGCTTCTTACATAATGTTCTAAATGTTGCTAAATTCAAAAGTCACCCAAATATTTCTGTGGCATAATATATGGCATAAGATAAAAATATCTGTCCGTGCTACTAATCAGTGTTACTGATTGCTTCTGCTGTGTTTTCAAGCTAAAATGTCCTGCGTGGATTTATGGATCTGTAAAACTCTTAATTAAATCAGACAGAATGTCTAGTCCCAAATCATACATTCAGAGGGTTTCAAAAATGCTGGAAACATACCAGCACTGCCATGAGAGTACACACATCTCTGGATGCATTCTGTCTACAAAATGGATGCATTTCTTTTTCTATTTTTTTCTACTGTTTTCACTGAGCTTAGAATTTCATGAGGTACAGATGGGCAAAAAAAAAAAAAGGTTCTCTGACAAGTTTAACAATGCAGTCATAAACCTTCAAGACTCATATGGATGAAAAAGCAGTCATTCCTGCTTCTCGCACATGTTAAAAATGAAGTTAAAATGTAAACTCCGCAAGATTCTTTGTTCATTGGCAAAAAAAAAAACAAAAACAAAAACAAAAAAAAAACTAAAAGGCCACTTGGTCCAAAGCAATGTACTTCTAAACACATTCTCTGCACAGAACATCCTCCTGAATGGAGCGATTCAATGATGGTGCTTTAGTGTGTACAGTAATTCTGTTAGAGACAGGGTGATTAGAAAGCCTGGGATTGCACTGTGTGTTTGTGGCACTTCTTGTGGTGGCGAGGAGTGTGCTCTAGATGAAAGGCTTTAGCTTATTGAGCCGTCTTTCTTTTAGATCCCTTGTCCACGTGCTGCTGGAAATCACACTGCTGACACCTGTTCGTCTGGAAGAGACAGAGATGAAAAACCAAACTGTGAGTGACTTGACCAAATGCAGTGAAGCAGACACATCAAACTACTTTCAACAAAAAAATGTACAATAGGAAAACACATATAACACGTATGACAGAATCAAGCAACATACAGAAAGAGCGTTCAAGAATCAAGCACTGGGTTGTCTCTGGTTTAAGAGCATCTTGTTACATTTTTATTCCCCCTGAACTGAGGACAGAAGCATTTACAACAAGTCAATGTTCAAGTACTTCATAAAATATAACCTAACTTAAGACTACCACCATTTTTTTTTAATTCCTGCCTATTTAAATAACTGAGATGGAAAAAAAGACATTCAGAGTGAATATGGTTTTCTAGAAAACTACAGCATTTAATACCTCTAAAAGATACCTCAGGTGGTTCAGAATAGAACTGTTTCAGGCACCAGCCAGTTTGAGTTAAAGTTTTAGTCTAAATTGTACCTACACGTTACGGTTTTGAAAGAACCACTCTGTCACGATCGACACTAACCGTTAAAAGCTAAACCTAAAAGCACTCTGAATGACTTTTGCTGACATCTTAAGATATGGATAAATGCACAGCTTTTGACAGATCAAACTTTCACCTCTGACCCAGGAATTGTGAATCATTTCCGCCCCACTCAAAATAACATACAATATCAGTCAAAAATGTGGACACAGCCCATTTAATGCTGTACATGTTTAGAGGTCTGATCAAAAGGGTATAAAAGGGTATAAAAGACAAGTTCATGTAAAAACCAAAGCCTGATTATGAATACCATTTAATTAAAACAACCTTTTTGAGAAGGAAACCAAAGTGGCTACTGATGAAGCTGTTTTAAAGTCAAGACTGCTCAAAATTTGAATGCTTATGTTGTGGTTTTGATCTGAGTATCTTATATACATAAATGGATGTGTCCATACTTTTGACTAGTGTTGTATGAACTACTGTCGAGCAATAAGCAGGCATGCCATGCAAGGCCACGCTGCCATGCTGATTCAGGGCTTTTTCGGGCACGTACCCTCCTCGCTATCTGCTAGAGCCTGAAGGATTACACTGGGAGGTCGTGCAAGGGAGCCACGCTGACCAGCTGCCAGTCTTCGCGCATCAACCAGGGTGCCGGAGCTCTGGAGCAGCTTGGACCTTTGCAAGGCCACGCTATATTCAGGCGGTTTTAAATGTGGCGGCCGGAACACTCCGCCCTCATCGCCCAAGGCCAGGCCCTGGTAGCCGGGAGGAGTTGGGGGCGGAGCCCTGTACCTATCATCCTTGCAGGGCGAGGTAACACAGTACACTGCCAGCCATCAGGGAAACAAGGGAGAAAAGTAGAGGAAAGGAGGAACAAGGGAGGGGGGTGATGGTGATCAGAAGGGTACGGGGAAAAAAAAAACAGACAGCAAACAAAAAGACAAATGGAGCACATAAATTAATGAGATGTTCACAAAATAACAGAGCACTTAAATGAAAGAAAAACACAATCAAAGCATGCAAAAGGAAAGGCAACAGCAGATTAAAGGCTGGAATATTTATGTTTGGCATCTGTTTTTAAAGCCTCTACACACCAAATGCAACTTTTTTGAAGATGGATTTTTTATCCATTGTTTCTGCTTTAGGGCTCACACTGACATACAAAATTTGAGTGCTCATAAAGTTCCACCTGAATGAAGCAGTGACACAGTGTTTCTTTCCCTTATCCATCATTGGATTTACGTTTCTAACAAAATCAGAAGTATCTGTATTATTTTACAAGTGAAAATATGGGGAAGTGTAGGCACTGACTGATAGAAACAATGACTAAAAGCCATTAAAGAGTGGACAACGTATACAAACGTGGTGAAGTAACTAATTAAACATTAAATAATGCAGTAACTTCTTGCATGTCAACACTTTTTTGTTAATCAAAAGTTCCAAAGTTCATCCTTCTGCTATTAACATAACATGACTTCTTTGTGAGATCAGTGAGTTTTTCTTCACATAAGCTACTGCTAGAGCAAACGCAACAGTTACGAATGTACTTAAAAAATGGCTGACAAAAAAAAGCATGTTTTTGGGCAGGGACCTGGCCCCAGAATCTGAAGGTCATGGGTTTGAATCCCAGACCATTAGGTTGCCCTGGGGTACCCATGAGCAAGGTACCATCCTCTTCACTGCTCCCTGGGCCCTTTAAACTGCTGCATGGTATGTATGATTAAAATGCAGAGGAAGCACTTCGTTGTGCCTCACTGTGTGCTGTACTGTGTTTCACAATGGCAAAGTCACTTTCACTTCACTTTGATAGGCCTTGCATAGAAGCACAACAACTTTAGTGAGCTTAGTTGAAACACAGCTGACACTCAGTAACATCCTTATCAAGATATCATTGGGAAAGCACTTGTGTTAAATCTTTTTACATTAAAGGCTAAACAAACTAAACTGTTTATCACAAATTTGTATTATCACAAACAAACTAAACTGTTCCTACTGACAGCATCAAAATCAACTTCTCACTGGCACTTGGAGCAGTTTTGTACTCGATTATCTACGCACATCCTCAATGTTTGTTTCAGCACATTGGAGTGTAACACTTTCAGAACGACTAAGCAGAAAAAACTACCCAAAGATTTATTTGTAATGTGAAATGTATTAATGTCACATTCTGGTGTAAAGGCTGAGAAACGCTGGGAACTAAGAGAGTTAAACACAAGAGCAGCAGAAGCAAAAAGAGGAATGACTTCACAAAGTTCCCTTCTGCAGCAGCATTCTATGAAATGTCTAATTTAGGTGTGGATAAATGGGAAATGAATCTGCTGATGCCTCCTGCAACACAATACAACAGCACAACATCTGCAGGGAACTGCATGCCTCCTCAGATGTTGCAAACAGTCCTCACCTATGAGTCCTTTCTCTGTGCTTGACGTGACCGTTTTGTAGGTAGGGTCTGTGCTTTGCTGTCCATTGGCAGTCTCTCCCTGACCCGAGTGTTCCGAGGATTTCCGCTTTATGGTGCCGTAGCTTCCCTCATAGGTGTCGGACAGTGAACTGGAGGACGTCCAGCTCTGTCTGGACGGATTCATATCTGAGCCTTCACAAGGCCTGCTGCAAGCTGGATGGTCTTCTGGCCAGGTCGGCCCCACCTCCACTTCGGCGATCGGGCCTCCCATTGGAGGGTGCCTGTGGTTCACTAGGTCCAAAGCCCTCTGAGCATGAAGGTTCTGAAAGTTGTCATGGGAATTGCTGGAACAGGATGTCCAGCTGCCACGGCCGCTGTCTGCGGCCTCTGAGATGGAGGTGTGGTCGGGGGTGAGCTCTTCAGTGCTTGTGGAAGAGGTGAAGGTAGAACCTCTGGTCACCGGGTACTTCAGCAAGGAAGAACTAATAAAAGAAACAATGATGATTAAGGTGATGGCAAACTTAAAATACAACACATCCTTTGTTAATAGTTATAGCTTAACTGGATATTATGACCCTGCAGCTAGAAGAATATCCTTGATTATTTCGCCTCAATATTGAAATTATAATTTTTTAGCATAATTCTGTCAATTTACGAATAAAATTTGTCAATTTACCATTATACAGCCGTACATAGTGAACTACAGGACTACATTTTCAAAGTGAGTTTCATTGACAACATTTCATTGGCATCATTCCATGTTTGAAGGTACATAGATTAAGTAAATCCCATTTACATTTACGCCATTTGGGGTTAAGGGTTTTGCTCAGGAACCCAATGCCAAAGGTGCTTAAGGTGGGATTTGAATCTGCAACCTCTTGATCCATAGACCAGTATCCTACCACTATCCATGACCAAATCCCCTCATTTTCTTTATTAATACAATAACATTGTTAAATAAAAAAAAGATCATGATAGTTATTTATAAAAAGAAAAAAAAATTATAAATAAAAAAGACTTGATGTCACTGAACTCGAAAAAGCTCAAAAATCTGCCAGAAACAAACTGTCTGGATTGAAGCTAGATCTTGCAGACTTCTCTGTTACTCATGTGTCGACTGTAAAAAAAAAAAAAAAAAATCTTGCCATCGCTATTGACTCAGATCTACAAGCACATATAGCCAGTGCTACAAGCTTTACGTCACATGAAGTAGAGACATTAAGTTTGGATAACAGTCATTTCCTGTTTATTGGATCTTTAAGTAGGAATCTAAAACAAACTTCAGCGAATCCAGAATGCAGCTAGAGAGCTCACACAGATCTACAATTGCTCCCAGTTAAATTCTACTTTTGAAATATAAAACCCTCAAATGTACTTAAATGCAAATTCTAACTAAATGACATTGTTTTCTTTACCAAGATGATTATCACACTATTTGGCATGGTCAACCACAGTCAGGGTTCCCATAATCATATCATCATGGCCTCACCATCACTCCATACCATTTCAACTACTAAACATCTGCAAACCAGACTCCAATGCAAGCTGCACCTACAAATTACAGACTAAGTGATTTTACCTCTGCTAACCATAGAAACAAGTTTAACCACTTCTGACCAGTGGAGTCTTTCTGTCTACTTATATAATGGCAGCCTCTATTTTAGTAATATTCTACAATTTTTTGGGTTCTCCTTTTGAGTCTTTGCTCCTCCCAAGGTTCACTCCTCCCACTAATGCGAGTTTTTCTTTGTCTCTCATCTTTGGCTTTCTCAGTAGAGGCTTGAACCCAGATTCTATAAAGCTGTTTTGTGCTATATAAATAAAATGTACTTGACTTTTATACAAAAAAAATGATTTTTTTCTTCTAATATGTTAAATACATATTTTTTAATTAAATTAAAACAAAAACAATAAGGTGTCATCCGTTCAGAAGTTGATTCATTTGAGTTTTTAATAAATGCAGAATAGATAAGTTGCTGAACATAAAAGGCTAAAAGTGTGGCAGTTACCCAAATCTGTGTATTCTGGCTATACTGTACTGTGACTCCTTCTACACACTTTGTAGCTAAGCCACAACAAAGACTGCATTCTATTGGTAACCTTGCAACCAAAGTTGCAAGGTTACCTGTTCCAATTAAACAAGTTTGGAGGCACTGTTGTGCGCTCCAGGCACTGTAAAATGGTTATGATCAAGGCAATAATTTTTTGAAGATTTACACGTCTGGCAATGTGACTGTGAAACAAACTACTTGAGCACAACCTCTGCCCGAGATCATGAAAACCTTTTTAGCTGAGCAGGTTTCGCTCTGCATGTTTTACTGCGCAAACAAATAAACAATATTTCAATAAATCGACCGAATTTCGGTCCGAGATATTAAAACAGCCAGTGAAAAGCTGAATGGGTACACAGGAATACACCAATAACAGTTTTTATGATGCAGCCTGTCTATTAATAAGCCCTTTCATTGGTGGGAATTAAAAACGGCTCATATAAAAAAGCAGATACATCGTTAATCCATCAGAGGATACAGTAAAAAAAGGCAGGCCAAATAAAACCACCCTGTTTAATGCATCTGTCTCGGAAGGTTTCTTTTAATAGCTGGAGATATTAAAAGAAACGGCATGGGATGGGGATGGAAAGCAGTGTTTTTCAAATTCATAACGCATTATTGTTACTGTTTCAGGAACAAAACGTTATGTAAGAAACTAATGCCTAAATGTTTGGACATTGGAAAATGTACAACAGGGACAACTGAGGGAAGGTTAGGCTTCTTGTAAGGACTGCATAAAATGTGGGTGAAGATTCCACAAATGCATTTTCTTTTTTTGTGAACCCCAGGTAAACAACAGAAATCCTGAGAGGGTAAAAGGTGGCCTTGTCACGCAAAAACACCACCAACCTGTTAAGGCATTTGACCTCATGACTGGCTAAACGCTAGTTTGGTGTGCTGTGCCTGTAGGTTATCCTGAGGTACTCTCCACATCACTGTTACCAGGCCAGGCACTGGACATATGTTAAATACAGAAAGAATTTCACTGGGCTGCACTGTGTGACGCTGTGTGTTCATAATGAAAAGTGCCTTGAGACTTTTGCTTGATTAAAAAGGATAAGACTGTAAAAATCTGACTGTTTCAGAAAGACCTTAACTTGACCTGTGTCACACATTTTCTTTAAAGTCAACAGTCACCTAGTAATAGTGCGTCTATAATGTCTTCATTTTCAATAGTGATAAACCTTTAAATATTGTAAAATTCTTAAACTTTCCCTTCTCCATAACAGACTTCCAACCCACTCAGACTTTCCCTTAATATATGCCTTTTTGAAGCAGGACATATTATCCCAATAAAGCACTAGAGTTGAGATCACAGAACTTGTTAGCCTTTTTTTGTTAGACATCACTTTTCACATCACTGAAAATTTGAGGCGGTGAGAACAGAGTGGAAAATAGTGTACCTTGTGCAGGGCTGGCAGTGGTCCGATGCAGGGTGTGCGTGTAGATAAGTCTCCAGCTGGCTGCTGGCTTTGCTGCTGCATCGCTCTTCCAAAGGACCTGAAGGCATGGAGTCCACCGAGCAGTTACTCACTATGCTGGAGCGAGAGGAAATCTCACTGTGGCTTGAATCGGAGTGGTCCGACCTGCCCGATGGCATTGAAGCATAGCCTGCGACAAACACACAAAGGAAGAATTACTTGAGCGGGATAAACCCAGAGAAATTTTAAAGCTTTTCGCCCACACTGACGCTTCCTTACATTACACTGAAGACAACACTTACCAGAGTTACTCATCAACAAGTTTTAATTAAATGCAACCCTGGAAGATTTTCTTATCCCCAACAAATATATGAACACAGATACTTAACAGTAGAAAGAAACTCAAAACAGCATGGCACTCAGACAGCAATACAAAGACCTAAACAAGAAGAATAAAATGCGCTGCTTTGCATAAACTCAGCATTTGAAAAATTTGCACAAAAGCATTTATGCTATCTCAGTCATCTCTTTCTCCACTGGTTACAGTTCTCTGACCAGCACTTTGGACTTTTCAGTCTTTCAGACTCAAAATTCAGTCTGGTCTTATTCCTCAGCTCGACCTTGAAGCTCATATCCCTCAAAGTGTTCTTCTCCTTTTGCCTCTCTCTCTGTGGAACCAGGCAAAGGCTCTCTGTTTTTCTATCAGCTGCTCCTCCATCCTATTTGCACTATCTGAATGCCTGGCACTGCTCTCTCCTTCTTCCTTTTGTCTGTCCCTAGATCTGCTTCTCTCCCTCAGCAGCTTGATGGGTGAAGGGAAGTGCTTTCTACTGAAGCACTGCACCACTTTGTGGGTCTCTAAGTGTCTCTTTCTCTTCCTAAGCTTGTCCTGCATCTCGTCCTCCCCGCTGAACCGCTTGGTCATTTTCTGGATCTGCTTTTGGAGAAATGCCCCACCTATACCACAGCTTCGGCCTGCGCCACCCGCCATGCTGCTTCCTCCTGCCCTTGTACTGGCCTCGCTGGTCAGGGACGACAAGGAGCCAGAAAGGTTCAGCTGAGCACAGTCTAGTGATTTGATGGCTCCACTCACTGAGGGAAAGGAAAGGAGATAAATGTTAAGGAAATGGCAGCCAGTACAACATTTAGGATTTGCTTTGACAGTCTAACATCATGCTCTATTCAAGAAATAAAAAAAAGAATTTGGCTAGAGTGCAATAAAAGACTGATTCCCTGTTCTGCATATACAGTATTTCACAAAAGTGAGTACACCCCTCCCATTTTTATACATATTTTCATGGGACAGCACTGAAGATATGATGCAACGTAAAGTAGTCAGTGTACAGCTTGTATAACAGTGTAAATTTACTGTCTCCTCAAAATAACTCAACACACAGCCATTAATGTCTAAACCACTGGCTATAAAAATACATACAAGCTGTAAAAAAAATAAAATAAATAAAAATAAATACATAAATAAATACAAGCTGTACACTGACTACTTTATATTGTATCAAAGTGTCATATCTTCAGTGTTGTCCCTTGAAAAGATAGAATAAAATATTTTAAAAAATGTGAGTGGTGTCCTCAGGGCTGTACTCATGGGTGTACTGTATGTCCCATTAAGAGGATTCAAAAGTGTATAGAACACGTAATAAACGACAAGAACCCTTTAAGAACAGACGCAACGGCTGAATCAAGACCTAATACAGTTGTTGAAAGTGTCGGCTTCATATGTAAACTTCATGTAAAACTGAAGACAAATTTTATAATGCAAAGAAAATGTAGTCAATTTAGCTTTATTTTTATGGTGCTTTGCTGTTGTTGTCGCAAAGAAACTTTTCCTTTCCAGGGGCAAAGATAAAGTATAATTGCGATTTCATGAACAGTTCTAACTACACTAGGTTGTGTGTGTGGGTTTCACCTTTGCGAGGAGAGCCCTGTGGAGACACTGTGGGACTGGAGTGAAGAGAGGAAAGAGTGGACGTGGCATCTTCAGCCCTCTTTCCACTGCACTCTTCTGCTGAGGCAGATGTTTTCTTTGCCACCTGTGGCGAGCTGGAGTCTGCAGAGCACAGAGAACTGGTTAGGAAGCAGCACACACGATACTGCAGCTACATGACATGCTGACTCTTTTTGACCTTTAAACTTCAGATTAAAATTTTGCAACATTTTGTTGCACATAAACAGATGAACTTGCTATGTGGTTAACCAGCAGAGGGTGACATATTTAGATGGAAACGCTTTCTTAGGACTAAATGTCTGGAAGGAAAAAAAAAACAAAACAAAAAAAACATTATTTGCTGGAAGCTTTTTCATCAGCAAGCCTGCCTAATTTAGTTTTTTTTTCTTCTGGGAACTCTAGTAGAGCTAGGAGACTCATTAAAGAAAAATTAAATAGACTACTTTGCTAAATGACTGCATGGAGGATTAGTGGGTAAACAAGTATAAAAAATGATTTATTATTTGTGCAGCCTTACAAAATGTGTTAAATGTCTCTCAAATTTACACAGCCAGCAGAGGGCAGTCCTCATTAGCACAAAGCTAAAAGAACAGCTATGGATAAAAAGTGGTTCCCAGTCCTTGTCCAGAAGAGGGTGTTGCACTGCAGGGCAAATAGCAAAACCTGCAAGGAAGACAATTCCAGGACCAGGACTAAAACCACCCTTTATATTTGACAAATCCCGGCAACGACTGAGCTGAGCCAATCCAGCCGGCCCCTCCACTTGGGTGTACTCACTGTGTGCAGCTGCCAGATCTTTGACTATGCTCTTCTTGCGCAGGGGATTGAGGCTAACTGGTGGGACCTGCAGGACTTGAGAGACACGGTGCTGTGACTTGGCGGAGGACGGTGTAGAGCGCATGGAAACGGGAGACATGTCTGCTTTGGTGGATCTCCTCTCACTCAAATTCTTAGACACTGCAGAGACATGAGAAGGTTAAAATCACTAAGGTCATAAAACACATTCAGCAATAGCAACAAAGTATAAATATGGTCTGTCTGTCCATCTATCTATCCCCTCCTATCAATCAACATTACTTAAAGTGTTTTGCATTCAGTTTGTTACGCTTAAATCTGTTGTCCCAAATCTCTCCTTACTTTCACACTCTGCACTAATAATCTACTGCATACAAGACTTTGTTTTTTTTTTCTTTTCATACTGCAGAAAAAACTTCATTTCATGAATCTGACTTTTTGACTCAAGTGTTCAGATGTCAATATGCAAGTGAACCGTGAGTTCTGTTCCTCGATAACTAGTAGAATGACTGTGCTAAATCTCAAAGCCATACTGCACTTTTCAGCAACCTGAAAATTAATAAAACATGCCAATAGTATAGGATGGCACAGAATTAAAAATGTAATAGGCTTTGTCGTTTCCATTGACAATTTTCCTAAAAAATCTTCCTTGTGCTCACATATTTTAACAACCCAATCAAACAGAGATTATTGGCTAATATTTCCTCAAAAATAGCCAAAAATCACATTAATAAGCAAAGCATGCAGCAAGTGTAAGGGACAAAAGAAGTACTTGCTACCTATTTAGTCAAAGTCTAAGTGCTCAGTGAACTATAATCGCTGTTCTGCTCATGCAGAATACACAGAGACATTCCAGAACATATGCAGCTGTTCTTTGGAGTAAAATTAAATTTGAAGTACTGGCTGGCCAGCTTCACTGTGAATGAGATTTTTAAAGAGTGTGCATTCTGAAAATGTCTGTTGATTCAACCTTAAACATAAAACTGTGGTTGGTACCTTGAAATGAAAACTGATTTTCCCTTACATTAACTTTTCCACCAACAATCAGTGCACCTATAAGGGGACTAGGCCCCAGGAACTGAAGGTTATGGGTTCAAATCCCAGACTAGCAGGCTGCCCCTGAGCAAGGTTCTGTCCCCATCACTGCTCCCCGAGTGCTTTAAATAGCTATCCCCTGCTGCATGGTGTGTATGAGTAAGAAGCAGAGGTTGTATTTTGTAGCGGTTCACTGTCTTCTGTGCTGTTTCACAGTGACAGATAGTCGCTTTCACTTAACGTGATGAACAGCATTACACCTTTTTCAAGAAGAAAGGTTCGGCTTTAAAGATAAAAGAAAATAATACGCTGTCAAGATATGCTATCAAATGGGGTACCGTCCCCGTCACTGCTCTCCGGGCTCTTTCAATTGCTGCCCACTGCTGCACGGGTTTGAGTGTGCATGGGTTAAATGCAGAGGTCCAATTTCGTTGTGGTTCACTGTCTGCTGTGCTGTGACCTCACAATGACAAGGGTTGTCACCTAAAACTGGATCTCAGCAATTTCGGTTGCAAAATAGGTTAATATACCTCTTTGGGTCATAATTTGCTGGATAATTTCCCAAAATGCAATTTTAAATGAGTGACTATGAGTGACTGACCAAATGTGTGTAAGGGTACATTGCAAAAGAAACCAGCCCTTATCAAATAAATATGACTATCTAGTCTTCTGCTAAAAGTTTAATCTTCATTCCACAGATTAAATTCATTTCTAAATAATTGTTCCCATCTGATATTAAGGACACTATTTAATTCCCCGCTCAGTGTAAAACACTCAAAGTGCGAGCCATCTTTTCAGCAAACTTCTTACTCACAGGTGCTATAGGCCGGCTCGCACTGCAGTGACATGATCTGGAACTTCTCCTCGTCTGTTTCGACCTGCAGGTGAGCAAGGTACTGCTTGACCTTTCGGGCCATCTGTGCGTCTTCATAAAGTTTCTTGGCGTTGAGCAGTGAGCTGCGCCGCACCCGCTTCTTGTGGCCACCCTGGACGTCCAGCAAGTTGGAGTTTGTGCTGCCCTGACTCAGGGACCTGAAGAAGAACAAGGACTTGTTCAGAAGTCTACATAAAATGAAAGAAATATTTAAATTCATAACTGCTTAAGAAAGGAGCATGCCATTACTGGTTGGTAAATTGATAACACTTTGTTTAAAGGGTCCTGCAAAGATAAGAATCCCACTGATTTTTAAGAAAATATGCATAAGACATTAAGACAAAGTCCACTGACATGGTTTGATGGGCCGTTCGTATGTCAGGATTGTTGGTTAGGAATCCAAAGCTCATGTAACATAATTATATTAACCAGGGACTAATCCTCTGCTCGATACCAAAGACAATGTTTAACGGCGGTTTTGCAATATATACAACGTATTATATAGAATTTAATTCATTTTGGTCTAAAACAAATATGTTAAATACATACATTAATGGTGAGCTTGTATCCAGAGAAACTTTTTGCCAATTTAATGCAATCGTATCATTATCAACAAACCTTGATCCCTCGAAACAAGATCTGCAACCGGTAATTTTTGGGAAATAAAATGGCATGATTTCACGTCACATTGAGTGCCAAAATTTGGATAAATCAGTGAAGTCGCCCTTCGAGCAGCATGTTTTTCTTAGGACCTTAAACAAAGCTGATATCAAAAATGTTATTATTTTAAGGTTATGTCTCCATTAGTCAATGTCTGCCATAATGATGATGCTAAATGTCACTTCAACTAAAGGAGGAGGAAACGGTGAGTTTGGCAATCATGCCTTTTGGTCAGCTGCCAAGTAAATGAGTTCATTCCTTTCTACACATCCACACAGTTTATCTGCTTTTGCAACCATGCAGCCAGGTTCTTGCTCAAACCAATCGGCAACACCATGCCTCAAACAAAACAAACAAACAAGGTCAATGTAAGGATGAACACAAAGGTGACGGTACAGCCAGCCATAGCTGGATCTACAGAGCTTTCGGGCTTCTCTTCTTTGTACACAAGGAAGAGAAAAGAAATGGGGACGATGGTTAATGATGAAGCAAATGGAGCACATGCAGGGGTGCAGCTGGAGAAACAGACAGAGACTTACCCTAGACTTTTCCACCTCTTCTTCCTGCAAGCAAGTGCCATGATAGGGAAGGAGTGGAAGGTAGCAGGGCAGAGAGAAAATCAGACACACACACAGACAACCTCACACACCCGCAAACCTACAGGCACAAATGCTTAAAAACAGCAGGGAGAGAATCGGAAACCACCACCAAAGACTTCACACACAGGTGGCCACCGTGCAGTCATCCTAGAGCGTGTGGGACATATGGAAGTTTTTCTGACACAAACATGATGCAGGTATAGAACACTTTATTTACCAGTAACAGAAATGGTAAATAATCTGTAAACAGCCAACTGTATACACCTTAGCATGGGACATATGTTATGGGACAGAAGTCATATCATTTTTGCATCTGTACAAAAATGAGTAATAACAGTAATGTCCCCTCATTCATTATCTAAGCTTTTCCTATCAGGGTTCTGGAGCCTATCACAGCATTCACAGAAAGAAAGATGGCAACAGGTCATCAGTCCAAAGCACACTCCCAATTTAGCATCTTTAGGCAACAAAGCACTTGTCTTTTGAAAGTGAGAGGAAACCAGTAGAGCAAATGCAAATAAAAACAACAAACTGAAATGCCTGATAAACCCAGTTATAAAAATGACTGTAATATTAGTAAACAAAATCTGTCAAGATTCCTCACTTCATATTTAATGCAGTTATTTCCTCATTTTCTGGTCAGCCCCTTTACCTGAACAGTTAAAGAGGATTATTTTTTGTTTGTTAAGCCTCTACAATAGTGTGCAATTGGCTTAAGAGAGATTAATAGATTCCTAATTCCTTTTAGATTCCTAAAAAAAAAAAAAAAAAAAAAAAAAAGCATCCATATATGCTGATGGATGACTATCATTTGGCAACCAAAATCACTGTGGCTGTGTTTGTGGAATAACGTTTCAGACACAAACCTTTGGCGGAACATGAGTGCTGGATCCATGTTGGCGGAGGTCATGCGCACAACATGGCGGATCTCCTTGGCGATCATTCGTAGCTTCTCAAAGTTCACCAGGCCGTCCACATTTGAGTCGTTTCCTGGGCGATTTGAAAAGCCGAGAATTAGAACGGAACCATATGTAAGAAGAATGAAATGAAATGAAATGATTATGACACTAAACAACAGTCTACACTAAACAAATGTTAACTAGACAACCGAAAAAAAAAGGATTAATAACAGTTAAAATGGATAAATTAATGATTATTAATTAGGTCACCTAAAGAGTATTAATAAACAATGGCAACAATGAACTGTTGATTGTCAGAACTTCAATCTATACTGCAAAAGTCAGATCTTGGTGGTTCTTTTATCGTTTTTGAGTCACTATTATTCTTTCCAGCTTCAGATGATATCATTGTGCATTAAAATAATTTAAAATGAAGTGCTTCAGAACTAGAAAAAAACACTGATTTCAAACAATTAATAAAACCTTTATAAGAGTAACATTCTAACATGGAACTTTATTATATGGCTAAATTAAAATGTCCCCTCATCTTTACATCTTAAAAAGCTTATACAGAAAGCAGGAAAACCTCTTTGAAAGAAAATGAAAAACTCCTTAGTTCTATCACCACTCAGAGATACAGTACCGCTGTATCTCTGTACCTACAGTACCTACAACGTGCGTGTCAAAGGGGAAACTCATTCAAAATCCTGTTGTGAAACATTATTTACATTCTTCATTAATATCACTCAAATTTCTAACTGCCTTGTGCATTACAAATGACTACGACCGATTAGAAATGTATTTGTCCCCCATATCATATCTTCACTTTTGTAGTCATATACAGAAGTCGCATTTGTAGCAATGCTGGCAAAAAAAAAAAGAAAGAAGAAATGGAAAATGTGGAAATGGGAACTGAGTAGTGAGGACTAGGAGAGTGCTATGAAAAAGTTTGTAGAAACGTAAGATATGAAGGTAAACTCCTGAGTTTGAGTAGTGAATTGACTGTTTTTGTGAAACAAAATTGTGAGACACAATGAAATTTGCTTTTCACCAATACACACTGTGCAGCAGGGAGCAGGGAAGGGGATGGTGCCTTGCTCAAGGGTAGCTCAGGGCAACCTACTGGTCTGGGATTCGAACCCATGGTCTTCTGATCCTGGGGCCTTGTCCCTAACCACTAGGCCACCGCTGCCCCAAACCAATGCATCAACACATATCTGCTAATTCACTTACAGCACTTTAGCCCCACTCATTCATAATGAGGTTATAAGGACTGTTTCACATTAGCCTGCTCATTTTTGCATTAAAAAAAAAAAAAAAAAAGATTTACAAAATGCCATAATTTAGCTTAATAGAAAGATAAAGAAAAAAGGGGAACTGGGGCTTTGAAACATATGTAAATTTCTAGCAGCAGCTTTAGTATTTAGTCCAGGGGTGTCCAAACCGCGGCCCGTGATCCATTTTTAATTGGCCCGCAGCAAACTCCCAAAATATACCAGAATATGGCCCGCACATGAAACCTGGCAGTATTGCATTTCTTTTAATTAGCTTTTAACTCTAGGTGGAGTTACTGAGCTGATGAAGGCAGTCTCTATACAAATCAAAATTAAGGAATGAAAAATTTTTCAACAGCGCACTAGAAAAGAAACCAAAGAAACACAAGATAGCAAGTGTGTGTAGAAAATTTCAGACACAGTGGGAAAAATCTGTTAACAATCCAAACTTATTTGCAATAACAAGCAAAAAAAAAAAAATCCCATTCATGAAAAGCAGTGTTGTAGGCTGATTGATTTCGTTTACTTAAATAAACCATGTGAGGCAATACGTACTTCACCTCGAGCGAGTGGCCCGGCTGTTTGCGTATTTTACCGCATATGGCCCTTGGTGAAAAAAGTTTGGACATCCCTGATTTTAGTCCATATGTTGCCAATACAGGGTGAACGATACAGTTATTAGCAGTAAGGTGGGTAAATGTGTAAGAACATAGTGTGTGTGTTTCATTCTGTTTCCACACCTTCATGCAGGAACGTGAGGTCTTTCTTGACCACTGGGAAGAGGGGGATGATTGGTGGCTGTACACTTTGGCTGCTCAGGATGTTGCGGTATTTGGCCATATTGCGAGATGGGTCAAAAATATCCTGCAAGTCACGGAACAGCTTCTCATACTTGCTGGGGAGCTTTTCCCACGTACTTCGAAGCCGAGCTACTGGAGCGAGGTTCAAGCCACTAGAGACACAGAGCAATAATGACAACAGAGACAGAAAAAAATGCCATTTTTAAATTTTTTAAACTGACAGAAACCTCTGTTACAAAAAAAGCCTTTAATCTTAATATATTATTAATATACTTAAGAAAATGCTTGCTCTTTTAACATGCCTTGTTCTGTTTAGAGCATACTTGCAGTTCTAACTATATCCAGCAGGTGGTAACAATGTACTAATTATCATCTGCTGCAACGTCTATCGCTAAAGAAGCCACGATTTTAAGTTCTTTACATATAGTCACTGAACCACTATTAATTTTTTTTTTTCATTTATTTTTGTTTACTGCTATAACTGGTGTCCCTAATTCTCACCAGAATCAGTAATAGCATCAGGTGTTTTTGAGATTACCTACATTTTTAAAATGGAAATTAAATACTAAAGAAACATCCCCGAAATGTCTAATCACATTATGCCAGGAAGGTCTACATCAGATGCTATTGTGAAAGTGATTGGTTTAGGACTGCAGCCTGCCAGGATTCCATCCTCAGTATGAACAGTTAGCATGAACAGTATGCAGCTGTTCAAATGTCATGCATTGAAATGAAGAAAGATGCTCCTGTTCTACATGAACAGAAGGCCTGGAGGCCTTTAAAAGGAGAGATATTTCTTCAGCCTGAGCGACGAGATGCGGCCGTACGCTAAAATCATTGACCGTAAACAAGCAGCGATCCAGATGATGTCACTGCATTTTGCAAAGCCACGCTCGTGAAAACAGTGACGGTGATATTGATCGAATGTCGCAATGAGCAACTGCAAAGTCTCTGGAGCGTCACATACAAATCAATAACAAAGGATTAAATAATTTTGGATTTGGATCAAGAGAGAGCAAGAAAAAAAGAGAGATAGTGTGTTTATGTACAAAAAAGTGTTCATAACAAAAGCACCTACAGGAAAAACTGCATAAACAAAAGAAAATGCCTCTTAATCACCTGATGATGGCAAACATGGAATTGAAGTTCTTGCATTCACGGCAGTGCAGTGCGATTTTGATGAAGTGCTTGATGGTTTTCATGCGCTTAAGTGCGTTTGCCTCACGGAGGATTTCAGTAGCCACCCAGAAGGTTTCCTGGTTAATGAGCTCCTCAAACTGCTTTAGATGGCCCCCGCCACCACCGCCGGGGTCCAGTTTAAAAAGGTTGTCGACGTACTCCGTGGACTCGATGTTCCGGAAGATGCCGAAGTCGCGCATTGAAAGCTGGGCCGCCACTTCCACAGTGCTGAGCTGAAGCAGGCTGATCTGGCTCTCCCTCAGCAGTTCCTGGGCATCGTCGTCGGAGCACAGCGTCTCCGTCTCCATGTTGTTCTTCAGGTAGTACCTGGTAAACAGAAGGATGCGGTCTTACTCAGAATTGCAGTTATTTGCTCCCATCTTAACGGCTTTTGTTCATTATTAGTAATCTTAGCAGTGTTGGAGAAAATGTATTTCCCAGAAAAACAGAAGTCAGACAGTGTGGATTCTGACACAAGATGACATACAATATCTGGACAAAAGTATCGGGACACCTGGCCACTTTCAGGACGTTCTATTTTAAAACCATTGGCATCCATATAAATGCCTCAGTGTCTTGGCTTTCCACAAGAATTTGGAGTCTGTGGGATTTTTTTGCCCATTATCTAGAAGAGGATTTGTGAGGTCAGGCATCGATGAAGGACTAAGCTTGTGGATAGATTCTGATTCATCACTTGTGTCCACTTCTAGAGATCGAAACTACCACTTCAAGATAAATACCTGGGGTCTAAACAAAAAAATTTGAATGCATTTGTCCATACTGGGGTAGAATCTAATTCCAGTGGGGATGAAGATGAAGAAGTTCCCATATTCGAACATGGAGAAAGAAACGTGGAACTACTGTGATGATGTGCTTTGGGGAAAAGAGTGACATAACTCCTGATGACACAAATTGAGAATCATTTCTGCCACTTTCTACAGACAATAGTAACTCAGACAAAGGGCAGTTTAAGATGCAGCAAAATGCCATTAAGAATCCTGTTATAATGGTATAACGGTTTCTGTCTGTATTTCATAAGTTACATTGCTGGACTTGTTGACGACAATCTTATATGCATTTAATCGCAATAAAAATGGCAAGACCTTTTCTCTTGTTGGTTTGATAGTGATGCACTTAGAACATGGAAAAAAGAAAACGTTTACTAATACACTTTTCTTGGAGGGCATCCAAGAGCTCCATGTGGAAGTGCTGCCACTAATGGACTTGTAATGCATGTTGCTCTAACACTTAATTTACACTACTACTAAAGTAATACATCATGTAGGCTAAAGTAAGGACAGTCATTTGGTGCCTCTTCAATGCACCTTAATATGAAACAGCCTGGACAAAAGTTTAAGAACTGGGAACTTGTCTTTCAGTCATTTACATTTACAGCATTTAGCAGAAGCTCTTATCCAGAGTGACATAAATCAGTGCTTCATCCACATCTGATATACATTCGAGTAGATTCTAAAGATCAGCAACTGCTGATTAACTATTTCAACCTAGTAACAAACTTATAAACCTTGTGACTTAGTGCCAAAAAGTGTTTTTTTTTTTTCCTTTTTTGTTTTTTTTTTTTTGCAGAGGTAAAAGAGCAGAGCTGGATAGGGAAGGTTATTCCCCAGAAATTCTGTGAACAGGTGCGTCCTCAACCGACACTTGAAGACCGCAAGGGATTCAGCAGTTCTGACCACAAGGGGACTTTCATTCCACCATTGAGGAGCCAGGACTGAGAAGAGTCTCGATGCAAGTCTTCCTCTTCTCTTGAATAGTGGAGGTCAAAAGGCGAGCAGTGCTTGATGTTCTCAAAATGTCCCCTCAGAATCACACTCTCACTCATTTTCTCTGCTTGTCCTGATCGTGGGCAGTGCTGGAGCCTATCCCAACTCTTAAAGGGCGAAAGGCGGGGAAACACAGTGGACAGGTCGCCAGTCCATCAGAGGGCAGGCTAACACACCCCCTCAGGCCTATAGCACTGTTTAGCATCTCCTAACCACCTGACATGCATGTGTTTTGACGGTGGAAACTGGAGCTCCTGGAGAAACAACCCGGACTGCCCTGGCTGGGAATCAAACCCAGGACAGCACTACCCTTTGAGAATGCAAGAAAGCCCTGTTAAAAAACATTTATGCTACGTATGAAGGTTATATGATGTTATGATCTTACAGTTTCGTAGTACATTTGACAATGTTTACCCATGCTACTGAAATGCAATTCTATTCTGCAATATTTGCAGATTTATTTATTTATTTAAATGTCCTCCTAGTGGTTTCGCCCTTTTCATTTTGGGCATCAAAGCCCAGTGCAATGAATATGTATAATTAATTAATCCAATGACAACAATTGTGTAAACAATTACAATGTGTAAACTGAGGGCTCAGAAGTAAGGAAGTAAAATCCTTAGGGTCCTGATCCAATTCCTTGCAATGCATCAACCTTTAGACTTTAGAGCTTCAGCGAGCTGGGGGAGGGTTACTAGACAAGCTGTCTACTGGGAAACATCCCATCCATGAAAAATTCATCTCAATGGGTTGAAGCCAGTCTGCAGAGGGGGGCAAAAAAAAAAAAAAAAAGACTAGTACAGAGGGCGTCCATTTCTGATAAGGGGCTGGCAGACTATGAAGAAAGTGGAGGACAAATGCTTATGAGATGCATGAAGGGGTAAAATCAGGAAAGAACAGGACTATAGTAAAAGCTGTCTGACAGGATGACGATCTTGCAAAAGCTTTTTTGCTGACCATCACCATGTAAATGATACAGACAACCTGCTTTCCACCTCCAAAACAATCACACTGGTGACTCGAGAGTAAAAACACTGAGAAATTCTTCTTTATGTCCTTTGAAAATCAGTGTCAAATGGTACCTAAAAATCTGAACTTCTACTATTTAAGCACTCATTTACTGCTTTAGTATTTAAAGAGGTTTTAACTTTTAACCCATCATCCCAGAACACATATGTAGGGCCTTGATTATTTGAATATTTGAACTATAAGAATTTAATACAAACGATTGACTCACTTGACTCTCTGAGTCATCCATCCACAATGTATTTACATGTTCATATGCATCCTTCTTTTGTGTTTATTTTTTTAATTATTTTTATAAATTTTAATATATATTTAATATTTTAATACATTTTTAAAATTCTTTTTACAAAAATTGAAATTTTACTTCTTGAATAAATAAAACAAATTAAGGTTAAATTAAGACTACATGGAAGTTAACTTATTTTATGTTACATGATAACATTTTGTTTTTGTAATTTATCCATGATAAGGCTACACTGCTCACTGCTGATTTAATCAGTGTTATCTTATCAAGGTTTGTTCTGGGCTTGGGTCACGATGGGCAGTTTAAGAACATTTTCAAAGTTCTAAAAATTCAATACTGTGGTTCAGGTTTTGACAAAATTTCCTAAGGCTTTGAAAGAAAGATCTCAGATTGTTATCAAAACTAAATTTCAAGCAAAATGAAAGCACTTTTTATATCCTTCCACTACAAAGTGCACAAAATCACCCACAGCATCTGGCTAATAAGCCCAATGAAAATGACTACAGTGATATCCTGACACAAGACATTACACGTGAAACTGTAAAAAAAAAAAAAAAAAAAAAATAGGAGGAACTTCTTTTTTTTTTTTAAATAACATTCAGCAAAGCCTTTAGTCAGTTTTTTGTTCCAAAAAAGAAAAACAACATTTGTTGGAATAAGGCAAAATAAATGGCTATGTTTGTTGATATGATTGGATTACGGAAATGCCATGAAGCCTTGCTTCATGGATATCTCACAACTTCTGATCGTACCTGCCATTAAGCTGAATGCGGTCAGCCAATTTAGAAAGCTGGTCTGGGAGCCGCCGCTGTTTAATGACACCTTCTGGGCTGATGGACACCTCACACAGAGAATAGGTCTCTGGAGCAGCGATGAGGCCAAACTCATTGACCACGTGTGAGACCACGTCCTTGGCCGTGGTGTCTTTACTGATGATGATGTAGCAGCTCTGCTGGTCTGCTTTGAAAACGCGAATCACTTGGTCTGGAATGTCTGTTGGTGAAAGGAAAGAAGACCGGTACATGTGAAAAGAGTTGAGATCCTGGTTAAATATGGCAAAAAGGCAATAAATAAACAAAGTAAAACAGAAAATAGTTCACAGAAAATATTTATAAAGAAACCAAATAATGAAGAACGATGTCACAATACAACAATCACAAGGAACACACATTTCACATTTTAAGAACTGCACTTTTTTTTTTTTTTTTTTTAACAGAACCAAAGCTATCATTATTTCTCACACATACAGCTGGAAAATGCTTAAGTAAGGCCACTAAAGCTGCCAAGAAATGGCACTCTCAAGAGGGGTTGCAAACGTTGCAGTTGCCAGAGTCCATTGAGGCACCAATGAGGCAGACATGGACAGAAACGACATTATGGATGAAAGGGTGGATGAAAGAGTGCTGATTCGCTGCTTCCCTACATCTCATTCAAACGATGTGGTGATTGAATCCGCTCAATACAGTGCGCAGTGGAGCCGTTCACCAGTCTAACAGGCTCTACACACTTTGCAGAGGCATGACATGAGCCGGGTCAAGTCCAGCAGCTGCAGAGCCAATGAGCTTTGACTAAAGACACAAAAGAAGTTCTAGTTGTTAAATGAAGAGGGTCCGAGAGGTCCATGTTTTGATCAATGTTCAATGGTGTTGTACTGATGTGTGTAAGGAGTTTAAAGATACTGCGTGGCATTACAAGTTTACCCATTTAGAGCTCTCGGTAATTGTTGCAGTTTAGCGACTCGATTTATTATTTTACATTGTGGATTCTATTATAATTTAGACACACACAGACATGTTTACTTTTAATATTTTTACCCAGTGATTTTCTTTCTCTGTGTTTTTGTATCTTTACACAGAGACCTTTGGTACCTTGAGTGTGATTGATTGATTTTTAAGGTGGGATTTTAAAATAATTTAGGTTATCTATACAGCTATACATTAGGTTATCTATACAGAGTTTTTTAGAAGCTGGTTTTCAGAATTTTTCAGAACCAAGTATAATTTTGAATAGAATTTTTAAATCACGGAAAAGTTGGATAAAAAAAAAAAAATAGAAAAAGTTCCCAAATGAATATTGTTGGCCTAAACATCTGTTACATTTCAGAATAAAAGTTGCATAGGCGGTTTGCTGTTCTGATTTATATTCCATTATGAATTATGTAATTATTACTTTTATTATTATTATTATTATTATTACTACTGATGGTATCTGGAGGACACCATCAGTACACAAACTACACCAAGACAGTCAAAATATGGATACAAAACATGGAAACAAGCTTAACGCATGCTTAAAGTAAGAGTCACAGAAAAAATGTAAGAGAAATTAACCCTCAGAGGTGGTGGTTATTGTCAGTGAAATCAAAAGCACATTTTGGAATTATTTTTCAATTTTGAATCCATTATGAATTAATTTTTAAACAACTACAATTGTCTGGCAAAGCAGACGGTGTCTCGGTGAGTAGATTGGATATAAACCTGATTCATTATGCAGGAAAAAACACATTTAATGAAACAAATAATTCTAACTTGAATGTGTAGTATGACAATAATAACTCCAAGGGTGAACAAAAAGAATTAACAGAGGAGACCTTGTACTCACAATAAAAGCCAGCAGCTGGAAGAGAGGAAAAGAGAAGAGAAAAAGCAAAGAAGAGGTTGGAAACACGAATAGAGGAACAAGCTTGGCCTTGTGCCCTTGCTGAAACACAGCATACTCTCTCTTGCTGAGAGGGAGACTTGTCATGGCTCAACCAAACATCTGTTTACAATTGAGTGTGTGTGGCTAGCCACACAAAGAGCTTTCTGTTCCCAGGCCTTTGCTAAAAGTGCTGGTTTAGAACCAGTTCCTCTCCTTACTGTCCCGAGTGTGACCGCTATAAGACCAGGTCAGTAAAATATGACAGTGTGGTGGACTGCAAAAAAAAAAAAAAAAAAAAAAGTGAATAACCACTAATTAGCATCACGGAAATGATATCATTCTAGTGGCTTAAATATGATAAAGATGATAAAAACCATGTCAGCCTGTTTGGTGGAGCTAGTCCGCAGAGAATGTGTACAAACTGGTTTCTGATTTGTCTCAACAGGGAGGGAAAATAATCTCTTTCTTGTATTTCATTCATTCAAACTACGACAAAGGAATACCTGTGACTAAATGCAACAAAGCAGCAATCTTTTACATTTACTGTAAAAGTAAATTCCTAGTTTTTCTAGCTTAGTTCTTCCAGTTCCTCAATCAATGTCCTACACAACCCAGCTGACTTGCTGAGTCCTAGTCCCTTTTTAATGTTCGTTGTAGTAAAATTCCTTTATCGTCTCTATCTTAGATAAAATAGAGCGCAGAAACAGCAGAAAGTCGCTGCTGGTGTATAATCTAGTGGTGATTATCCCTCCCGGCTGCTTCGTTTTTCATGGATCTTCAATGTTTACAGGTTCTTGAATTACAGGTTCTTGAAGCTGAAGCCTAATCTTAAAGCATAATAGATCTTAATGCAGGACTGCAGATTGATATGTGATTGACTTGGTGGATTTTGAAATCTTCATTTTCATATTTTTTCAACCTATTCTTTACATATTTGTACTACATAATACTTATCGACCTCTTTAATTTTTTGCTCAGTGGGTTGGAGTATTTTCATTTATTTTTGAAAATCTCCTTGACCCTATTATGGCTGCTTCAGTTTTTATCCATATTGAAAATTAAACATGCAGCTGTAGATGTTGCAAAGCTAAAATCACAGGGGGAAGCGTGATGATCAGAACTAGGTGTGACAATCGCTTCCTTAAAGATCTGTTCTGAAACTACAGCTGAGCTCTTTTACAGATGGGGTCAAAACCCTCCACTCTGAGATTCATGCTCCTGCAGAGTTTCCAGCTCACGTATTGCCCTTCTTTTTCAGTTCAGCAGACTTTGCAGAAAGGGAGCTCTCCAGGCCTACAGTTGGTGAACATTGTTTTACAGAATGAAACTACGTATGAAACTACATTTTATGCACTTAAGACTGCTTTTCACACAGGCATGAACACGACACTATTTATAGACTCCAGGAAGAAGTAATGATCCTTCAAAGAACAGAATTAGAAAACTGCTACACAAGGCTTTAGTTCCAAGCAAATATTAAAAGTGCAATAAGGAAAAATTATAAATGTTATTAAAATACAGGGCAGATAAAATTCACATGCTCAAGATACATCACATGACAAGAACAATGAAACATCAAGTAATAAAGAAGAAGAGCAGTTGCAGAAGTTTAAAAGTGAGGCCATGAGGAAAAGGTCAAGGCCTGCATCAATTCCATGCTCTTGCTCTAAATGCAGGCCCGTGTTGTGATCGTTAACTCTTCAGCTCTGCAAACAGGACCTTTCTTTCCACCATGATGCAAGGAATTAAAAGGAGGAAGCCCAACTTCCCTAAATTTGAGCTGAACTAAAAACGATGGGGCTCACCTGTTGGGTTGGAGAAGTCGAGCACGTTCGTTGCCGGCTGGAGCAAATCGGGGCTGCTGGACGACAGACTGCCTGGGATTGGCATGATCGCCACACTGTGCCTGCACTGCTTGGTGCCCACTATGCTATCATCCTGAGACTGGCCCACACCTCCGTCGCTGAGAAGAAAAAAAAAAAAAAAAAGAAGGAAAAAAAAAAAAAAGAAAAATAAAAAGTTAAGGTACTTTTAAGGCACTAAGGCACTTTTTGCATGCATAACCTACGTGATGTGTGGTCTGGCAGTGCAATAGTAATTGAAATTAATGACCACATTTAAATTCAAAATGCGTTTGCGTATACGCCGACTTGTTAAATGGTCAATCGCGCAACTAAAACACACAAACACAAAATTCACACACATATGCGCCAAATATGCTCTTTCACACAGAAAAGTCTCAACACAAAGCCAAAAAAGGACAAACTGACCAGAGATCTTCATGCACAAGAAAGAGCTGGGTGGAAATTTTCTTCAGCAGAAAACAGGACTTAAAATATTCTATAGTAGCTTTGACCTTCTGACAAATCGACAAATCGTGTGGATTGAGCTACTTTGAGGCTGAGGTGTAGAGTGTGTGAAAGATGCATCAGAAGCCGACTGCCAGATCTGCGCAATAAATCATTTGTAATCATTATCACCATACTGGCCCTTGGGATGCAGAGATCACAGAAGGCTGCATTATTCAAATTAGTCCTATGATCGATCAGAATGTTTACATGTGCCTACAGTCGCCAAGTTCACAGTTACCTTAACTGTTTTTCAGAAATACTGAACTGTTCAAAAAGTCCTTTGTCATTTAACTGTTTACTGTTTCCATAACATTATTACATGATAAACAGCTGGTTTTAAGAACAAAGGATTACTTCCGGATTGATGCCCTGAGCCATTACACGTCTGGTTTAATTTAATCAAGCACTGATTAGCCAAACTAGCCACTGAACAACTTAAGAAACTGGGATTCCCTGGGGAGAGATTTAGCAACATTTGGAAATACATGAAAGTGTATATTTTTGAATTAGTACTGTTTATATATTTGTATTATTAGCATTTCTGAGCAGATAAATGCTTACAGCCCCAATAAACAGCTCACCAGTCCACATGTGGTGAGATTTATGAACGTTGGTGTGTTCAGCTGCACTGAACTAGTCCAGTCTTTGGCATATAAATGAAGTTTGAGAGAGGTTTCGTGATGTAGTTAAGAAAGAGATTTTTGACTGTTGACTAGTTGACTGTTGGCTAGCAACATAACTAACAAAATAAAGCTTGTAAGGTTTGATATTTCATTAGTATTATTTTAGCTGCTGTTGAGATCTGCCCTGGGACACCACATGCATAACCACCGCATTTAAAAGTTTAGGAAAGAGAGAATTGTTTGATGATACTTTAAGACAAATGAAACAGGTCTGCAAATTAGGGAGGAGGCGAAAATCAATGCATTGCACTGAGCAAGTGCCTTGAGACTGATCTGGCTTTGACTGGATGCACAAACAGTGTAAGTAGGTCAGTATGATTGACAAGCATAGAAGCACAAGAGCAAGAACTACAGTGTCTGCTACTGGTCTTCCTTTTAACAAAGTCCAGCTCACAACTGCGGTTAGCTTGACTTCTATGGGACATTATTTATCTTTACTGAAATAATCAGAAACGTTATGTATTGGGATTCACAGCTAAACCACTGTGTTGTCCTACCAAGTGGTACTTTTTTACATATTCACATTCACCTGGTTCTCTGCTTACTGTATGTCTTTGTTTATGGCTGGCCATGCTTTTTTTTATTATGGTTAATATCCTGCCTTAACCCTGCCCATTGTGTCCTGCTGTGTGTGTTTCTTTCCCATGTGTTATGGAACAGACGTCTCTCTATGTACCCTCATGTCTCTGTCAGATCTACTGTGGTGGCTCTTTTTGTCCCCTGTACTCAGAGTTTTTCATTATGATCTTTAATCAATTGTTATTCCTGCCCCACATCCCTCCAATATCCCCTACATCAATTGTTAATAGATAATTCAAATTAATTTATTATTTTTACTGAACTCTAATCATTTAGCTGTTCTGTTGTATTGTGTGTTTAGTTGTATTTCTTTTCCTCCAATGAACATTGTTTTTTTTCTCTCACAGACAGATTGACAGAGCATGAGAGAGAGGAATAGACAGAGAAACAGAAAGCTGTGTGAGGGCATCTCTTACCCAAACAGTCCCCTGTGCACGTGAAGCAGTTGTAAAGACAGGAGACAAGTGACAGTGAGCAAAAAGCAAGCGTTAAGCAAAGCGCACAAGACAAAGGCATAGCAACAGAGCGATAACTGGTCCTGGCACGCCCAGAATGTACTAAACAGCACAGATTATCATCTGTATCAATGCAGAGTGTGGACATAACAGCTTTATCAATCAGATTAGCTGTGAGACAGTAAGCCTGAGAAAGCCTGAAGTGATATGGATTAGGTACTGGTGCTTTTTTTTTTGCCTTTGATATGAGGAAGGACGATTAATAAAGAGAAAAAACTTTAAGAAAGCTTAAATAAGTAGTTCTTCGAATAAATCTACTCAACAGCCAAGACATGTTGGCCGTTTTAGTTCATTGATGTTCAATCTATGAGGCTTATATTACAAAGAAGTAATGGACTTGCTATTAAAATGTGGACAAAAATTTACCATGTATCTAAAACTAGTAGCAAACAGCAAATCCTAGGATTTCCAGCGATTCTTCTACATTTTGGAACAACTCAAACACCATTTAAGCAAAGTAATTCAGGGTGTGTCATTCTAGAAACTTGCAAAGTCAAAATAGGGTAAAAGGAAACGTATGGAGAGATTATTCTCCGAGAATATAGATTTTGCTCCGAGAACACATGTTCAATCCATTCCTGGTCAAGAGGTGCTGTATACGGTAAGGCAAAATGGTCCTCAGACTAAATGTTTCATATTTACCACCATATTTCATATTTTATCATCAACATTACATAAGACATGTAGGTTCACTGGCGGATCCGATCACCCACAAAGTAAAGAAATCTGTTTCTCTACAATAAGCCATTTCAAAACAAACCAGTTTGAATGGCAGTGATTACAGAAATGAGCTCCTGGTGGTGCAAAGTGAGATTTAGAACTAAGTGCGACTTGGTTTGACCAAAAAAAAAATCATTATAGGCAGCTACTTCAGAAGATTTTGAACATTATTCAATATTTATGAATTGCTTTTACATATGATGGGGTTTATAAACATATAACCAAGTCAATTGTATTATTGAAGTATAGCTGCCTTTCGTTTATATTAACAGGAGATGAAGAAACATCTGTACTTGTCTATTCTGCCCTCCCGTATCTGAAATCAAAGAATGAAATGATAGAAGAAAATGGACTTTAGCTTGGGTTTTGTTATAGAGGCTCCAACGTGGTCGTCACTCACAAGCCTTTTATCATCTTATTGCTTCCCCATAATAGGCTGCTGATCAGATCTGCTCAAATCAGAGCTGTTCAGCAAGCCAGAATTCAGGTGAGGGGTGAAGCATGAAGACCATGTGGCTGGATTCCATGGGGTGCATGAAAGGAAAGCGAGCAATCATGGATTAAGGAGGGATGAAATTGAAGGCTTGATGATCAGCCACGACATTAAAACCGCCAGCCTAAAAAAGGTAACTTGTTCCAACTTGTTCCAGTAAAACAGGTCTGACCCACGGAAACATGAACTCAACTCAAGGAGTCCTCTGAAAGATGCTTGGTGCTTCTGACACCAAGAAGACAGCAACAGATCTTTCAAATAGCCTTCATGGACCTGGGTGTTTCAAGCACACCCCACAGATGCTAGACATTGAGATCTGGGGGATTGGAATGCCAATTCATCACACCAAACACTCTCATGATTCCTAAATCATTCATGAGCACTGCCATTAGGATATTTAGGTATGTGGTATATGGCCAGAGGAATCCTAGAATCCAAGGTTTCCAAGCAGAACATTCCACAGAGCATCACAGTGTCTCCACTAGTTGTTTGAGATGCTCTTTTTGTTATTCTGATCCTTGCACTTACACATATTTCCTGTTACCAACACCTGATTGTTTCCTATTATTTCACCATGTCATTTCATAAGGAATATTTACATTTACGGCATTTAGCAGACACTCTTATCCAGAGCGACTTACGTGTCCTAATTACAGGGACAGTCCCCTTGGAGCAACTCAGGGTTAAGGTGGTGGTAGTGCTAGATTCGAACCGGGGACCTCTTGATCCAGAGGTCCGTAGCCAAGTACCCTACCACTAGACCACCACCCGAATACGAATAACACCCATGCGAATAACACCCACACGAATAACATTGATATGTGATGTACTGGACTGCAAAAGCGTTCTTATTGAAGGTTATAACAGCATTTAATATTCTTCCATAACATTCCTCTCCTTACCTGAAGGGTTTGGGGGGCAGGATGCTGAACCTGGTCTTTTCCAGCATCTTGCGGATCTTGTTACGGCCTCCTGACACGGTGTTGGCTTTCATCTTCTTGTGGCTCTTGTTGTCACTTGCGAACTCCAAATCTCCTGGGAGTTCAGCGATAGAGAAGCGATTACCCTTCTTTTCCTGGATTTTTGGGATGTGGAGGCCCCCATTCTTTTTCTCGTGCCTGATACGACTCTGGAGTTCTTTGAAAACTGAAATGGGACACATGATTCCATTTAGTGGTAAAGTCTCTTTTTATAGACAGTTGAGGTTTTTCCCACAATTTCTTTATAAGCCCCTCTCTGGTGTCTAAACATTGTTACTTGCTGGATTTCCCATACATTTAAGGCAGATAGGAGTTTTTATCTCCAATGGAAGTAACTGAAATACAATAGATATATTTCATATTGCTTAGATCATGTATTGGGGTACATCCCACTAAACAAGCTATGATTGAAAGGGGGTTTGACAGTTCCTTTATTTCCTTTTATGTTGTTGACTGGAAGGACGGCCACCCCTTGATTATACTTCAGGGCTACATTTCGTTAGTAGGTCAACGTGGTCTCGGTTTGACCTGTTTGTGGAACTCCTACGATGTGATAATCATTATGATGATTTAATGATGTTTGAGATTTTGTCCTCATCATTAGTATAGTCCTCAATACTTCCTTTGAAACTCTGACGTGGTTCAGATCTAGATTTTCACTTGTAATGTGTCATAATATGGCTAGAAATTTAGATCAGTGAACATACCAAAGATGTTTGTCTTTACAGTTAGAGAGAGGTGTGTGTTGTTCTTCAGAATGTCCATAGCTTTGGTGTAGGAAATGTTCTCAAAGTTCTGACCATTGATCTCCATTATCTGAGAAAGGCAAACACAGTCGAGATGTACAGTGAGAAACAGCACACACACACTGAGGTCAATTCAAATTCGACCCTAGTGAGAAAGAGGTTTTTTGTTTTTAAATGCATTACCTGATCGCCACGTTTCAGGCCGGCCTCTGCAGCCTTGCTGCCCTCTTCTACAGTTTCAACAAAAATGCCAAAGCCTCTCTCACTGCCACCCTGCAGGCTGAAGTGAAGAGATGACTCCCTGGAAGGCTTCTGCAGGGTGACTTGCCGCCACTTGGCTTTAGCTGCACAGGCAATGTTCAGCAACCGCAAATGACCCTTCATTTTCTGAAAATAAAATAATACCAATAGAATTCAGTGAATATGATTATGAATAGTAATTTGCAGACATTTGGGTGATTTCCAGACATTTTACTTGTTTAAGGGCTTTCATTTCTTTTTTTTTTTTTTACACAGAAAAAGTCAAAGATTATTTTGCTTGTTTCATTAATAACTATATATTTGCTTGTTTTATTCAAGTAATTTCTAAAGCTCCTAAAGCTATTTTCTAGAAATCTAGAAATTAAAAATGTGTCAGATCTATTACAGCAAAAGAAAGTCTTACCGTTGCATCCAGTAACTTCTCAAAGTCCTCCAGGAACTGTGTCATAGAAGGGTTTCCTTCAAAATCATTAAAGTGATTGTTCACCCACAGCAAAACTATCCGTGTAACCTGCGTAAAGAGACAAAGTTTTAAATGAAAAAATAATAATAATAAACTTGCCCGATACCCAAAACCTTTATTTTGATAATAATCAAAAAACAAACTATATTTATTACATTTCGCATTGAGGCCAAAATGCAGGCCCACACAGTGTTAAGAACGTTTATTGCATTTTTGTACAAATATTGAAGTTTGAAAGTTGCACAAAACTGGTTCCACTCTCAAGAAAAATGCTCATATTTCATATTTTTATTTTGACCGTAAATTGCCAAAAAAAAAAAAAATTCAATTAGGCTATAGTTTTGCCTTCGTGGGCGTTTTTAGACTGTTCTTAAATGTCTTTCATTTTCATGCAAGAACATGTAAGAGTCAAAAATGCCTGCCTACTCTATGTTACTTTCAGACTATTCTGCGTTCAATTACTTAATTATCTTTTCCACATACATACCGTGTCTCTGAGGCTGTCCACTTTGAACCACTCTAGAAGCTTCTTTCCCACTTCCATGGGACTGGACAGAAAGGTGCGGTAGGTAAGAAGAAAGTCCTCAATGTAGGTGGGGTCCACCACAGAAGGCTCTTCCACTAGATGCAGGATCAGCCTCTCTGGAGTGCCCTAAGAGTGTCACATCAAACCAAAATTACCAGAAATTTTCTCAACTCAAGTACACTCCACCCAAAAAACATTAGTCTGAAAATATTGGGGGGGAACTGGCTTGCTGCTAATGTTTTCAGTACAAAGATCATTTCCAAATTCCCTGCAAAATCACAGGGCTAAAATGTAAATACAAATTTTTCGCATCTATTCACGACCACAATTTCTGGTTGCGAACAAAACACTAGCTACCAGTTTCCCCTCCGGTTCATACTACGCGCTAATGATTTCCCATTCTCTCATTCTTTGCTTAGCGTATACAGGACCTAACAAAGACGCATGTGTTCAGTCTCTCCCTGTACAATGTTCTTGGTCAACGTGGGTTAATTCGCTGTGAACTCTTTGTGCTGCATTTTGTGTGCTTTTGCATTCATTTTGCAATTAACCATGGCCTTTAAGCAAATGACAAGTGGTTGTGTTGGTGAGAAAGTGGTAATGTTGGTTCCAAGAAAAGTGTGGTGTTGGTGAACTCAACTCGGTTGTTTAGGTTTAGTTATTGTATAAATGAAGGATTTTTCAAACTTTTTTCCCCTGTGCTTAAAACTCATAAAACAGTGTTTACAGTGAACAGTTTGTAAGGGTCTAGCACAAACTCTTGCAATGTTAGTTTTCTCTGTTGTTATTCAATGTTTTTAAACTTAGTCTACTTTTACATGATGTATTCTATGGTATAATTAACTATTTTTGTGCTAAAAAATCTTAAAAAAAAAAAAAAAAAAAAAAAAAAAGTACATACAGTTTGTACGATCTGGAATGGATTAATCATATTTATTCATTATAAATTATGATTAATTATAAATTACGATTGGGTTGCGTCCAGAGTTTTGGAACAAATTAAGGTCGTGACCAGAGATTCCACTCTACAGTCATTCAACTCTACAATCTGTGGCAATCAGAAATATCAACTCAATGCTATTAAAAGCCTTTACACAGTATGGATCTGAACGCCTGTTTAACGAGACAGATTTATACATTACTGAGAAAATCTTAAGAAAAGGAATTTGGCCCCAAAACATCTTGAGAAAAGGTTTTGGCCTAAAACATTGAAAATGTATAAAAGGTACATGCTGGGTATTGCAAAAATATAAGGCAAAAACATTTCTCAATACTTCATCGCTCAACAACGCAACACCTGTGACTAAACGTGGTGTTCGTGATGGAAATCAAATCTATCCTGAAGCCGTGCCATGTACCGTGCGTAGACCATTAGCAACAGACACACTATTTTATTCAACCATAAAGTGCGTAGATAATCTCAGCCTACTTACAAGCTGTTGCTGAAAGAGAAACAATATAGGATATGAGAAAAGGCTAACCTGGTTTGGACAAAAGAAAGTAAGGTGAAAGTCACCTAATGGAGCGCAGAACATGACTTCTTGGATGAGTGCTAGATTAGAAGACAGAATTTTTTTTCTCCTTTTGTGATAAAGATTTTGCTGCCGTCAAATGACCTCACCAATCAAAACACCAGACTACGTTTTCTTTTCGGAGTAAATCCCAACAGTTGTATTGCTTATATGACGGTCTTTATAGATTGGAGGAATATCACTGCAAGAAATACTGTGGAATTGTGAGACAAATAACAGAACTGGAGGGGATTTTTAGCACTTCCAGAAGCGAGAAGTTCATGGAGGGAAGAAGGGTATATGTGGTTTCACTACTACTGTTGAGCCTAATAAGGCAGAATGTATCTGTATAGAAGCCCATGATGACCACTTGATTTGATTTGATTCAACAGGCTTCTCAAAAAAGTACTTCTGATTTTATTTCCAATGTTTCAATCTTGCCAACGCTGTTTCAGTTCTGGAAATAACAGCCCTACTTGACTCAACCCATGGGTTGCACAAGTTCTATTGTGAGAAAAATACACCCATTTACATTAGCCTAGCTACCTGCACAGCACATGCAACATTACAAAAGAGATGAAGTGTGATGCTGGGTGTTCTGATGCAACATCTTTTCCTATAAAGAAATGGTCATGTTTACAGGCTTCACTGAAAACAGAGGATCTGAAATGGACACAGGTGCTCCAGATATCAGATACAGAGAAACCAGGATGTGAACACAATGCCCAGTCCTCGCCATGGAAAATAAAGATCACTTGTTATAGAATTTGGGAGTGGAGGTTAAGGTCGTAATCCCATTTCTGGCAGTGTTTTTGCAAAAATGTTGCAAAATTACACAATTTAGTTCAAACATCAAAGAAATGTTTAGCATCAGTCTAATGTTTTTGCACTGGATCTACAAGGCTAAAGTAGCTTAGATGGACAGACGAGTGCTATTGTCCATCTTTATAAATAACTGCTTATCATGCAGTGGCTATTAAAGGGAAATGTGTGAAAATGTAGGCCTGTGCTTTGCATGAAGTTAAAGGATTCGCCCAATTTATACTCACCCCAAATGTCATCAATCTAGCCGGATTTGAAAAACAAATTTTTCTTCCTGAATTTAGAACTGCAGCTCTTCGACTAATTGTTACATGCTAGAATATTAACCCAAACCTCTGAGACATGTCACCAAAACTTCATCCAGCTCTTTGTTAAAGAGGCACAGACTTGCGGATGTGGTTTAATCTTCTAATTGATGACTGTGCTAAAATGATGGCCTGAAGTTTTGTTCATCCGTTAACCTCAAAATCAGTCATGCTTTGTATTGAACAACTAATGAGGTCTGGTGTTTGGTAACATTAGCCTCACAACCACAGTCTTCTAGCACTCTTTGGATTCCAAACATATCTTAGTAGATTGACATCATCTGACTGAGCACAAGCTTCTGTAACATTCCAGCCTCAATTAACACAGGCCTATATGATATCTGGGGAGACACCGAACATTCACACTTACCTTGATGACTATGTGTCCCTTGCGGGTGCCACTACGGTCCAGCTCACGGTGTTCCTTCACCATAACGATCTCGCCCTCCTCCTCCACCTTGTGCGTGTTCTTCTCCACATGGTTGAGGATGCGCCAGTAGTCCTCTTGTGCGATGCACACAAACTGGTCCACAACAACATGAGGAAGGCGAGTGAATTTATAATAGAGCAGCACATTACTCTGTACCACACACGGGCACTCGAAAAGCAGCACAGCAGAGTCGTGATGGCACCGCATGGAGAGGCTTTAACATGGGCTGCAGTTTTGCTTGCCTGACTAAGTCTCTGACACTGATAATGCAATTTGGGGCAGGAGGATGTTGTTAGAGGAAGTGAAGGCTTGCATTACGGAACCAGACATGTCACAGAAGTGACTGCACGAAACTTTAGGGTCTGCTGCCTTCCATACGGCTATGTTAGGAAACGTCAATGTTTCCACTGCTAATACAAAAACACTCTTTGTGAAGTCTTAATTTCTACATTTCTGCGTGTAGAAAAACCCCTTCTGGACTTCTCCACAGGTTGCGTGGGAAAATTTAAGTGGATAATTGAACGTTTCTGCCACATCTACAGCTTAAAGGTACAGAAAATCAGGCACGTAATCGCTAGAGGCATAGACTAGCAGTAGAATGGTTCATACTGAAGAGCTCAGTGAGAAAACCTTGGCCGTATGTCATTTCATGAACATAATGTCCAGCAGCACATGGACAGGTCAGCTGTAAATGTTACTTTTTGTGGAATGGACAAGGAGCAGCAACGGACACAACAGAGACTGCACTGAGGGTTTCAAGAATGTTTCATGAATTCTGGAACGAGGAACTAGTAGTTCTACTAGTAGAAACATCTCTCCAAAGCTGGCATTTCCTGTGTTAATGAAGCTACATGACATCTTCACCTTTAGGAAAATGTACATAAACCTACATTAATATTTGAAAGATTCCAAAACAGCAGTTGTTTAAAGTCTCATGATAACGATGCTGCTGGAATAAGCCTTTAGAAACGTTATATGGTTTATAAACGGTTTTTATGCACAGCCTTAAGAACACTGCCCTGAAGTGTTACTGATGTTATTTAAATTAATGCAATTTTTGCAACATGCAAAAAATCTTTCCAAATAGAAATTCTGTATTGATATGCAGACTATGGGCTGAACTAATTTAATCACTGGCGTCAGTACATCGACTGGAGGTAATGCATTTGCCACCGATTTTTCCATCCTTTCTCTATGGAAGGACATTTTTGCAGTAACTGAGTATGAGATAATGGCATGAGAGCCTTACCTGGCAGTCGTCACCTTTGGTGCGCACCTCGCCATTCATGTACTGCTTGTCCAAAGAGGCTGAAATACCAAAACTGTTCCCCATGCAGAGGATCTCGGTCCGGCCATCTTCATGACTGATCTCCACGGAACCATTTAGAATCACATACCACTGGTCCAACTGAATGAAAAGAAACAGAAACAACTCTTATTACTGCTGATGAAAAGTTGGAATTTGCAGGAGATTTCTGCTTAAAAATAAAGAAAAAGAGAAAAATTTATAATTTTTAAACAATAGCTTAGAAACTAGGGCTGATTTATTTATTTAAAAATTCTAATTGTGTCAACTGTGTCTGTATCCATCTGTCTTTATGCCATTCAAGACTGAAATAATGTAAATATTTGTCAATTTATACAAACAATAACTCACGCAAAGTGCATTTCAGTTTTTTATAATACACAAAAAGATATGTTTTTAATGTTTTATTGATTTTTTTTTCCACTTTTGAAAAGGACCCACACTTTACTCTTTTGTTTAAATGTCTGACGAAGAATTAAAGAATTTGGAAAAAAAAAAAAAAGAAAAGAAAATCAATAGACAGATAAATATTCTTTCAACCTTTCTCACTACAATTAATCAAGCTGCTTTTGTTAGCTTTTGTATTTATGATTAATCTATGTAAATTATCTAATTTCTTATTGCCTGGTGTTTAGCCTTGTTGATCCAGTGCAAAAAAAATATATGTTTCTTTTAGAGAGAAATACTCTTTTAGATTTTAGTGATTTAATAATCTAAATCATAATGATTTAGATTTTTTTTTATACAAAAATCTAAAAATTATATATTTATTTATTTATTTTTTTATAGAAGAATCATTTGTCCCAAACCATGATTGTAGAGGTCTCCAGGCTCTCTGCGTAATATACTGACATACACAATATGCCAGGCATACTAATGTGTCCATCAGATGTCCAGAGTGATATACCCAGCCCTGTAAGTGTCCATCAAACAGCAGGCAAGCATGCACCTCACTGCTCTTTCTTTGATAGAAATCCTATCTAGTTGTGTTAAGAAATTGGTGTGGAAGACCCAGCCTCATCTATTATGTTGCTGTAGGATTGACTGGCCAACCTTTGATGGTTTTCCTTTTCCTTAGGCATGTAAACTTAATTAATTAGCATCCCTTAAGATTGACTGCGCAGTGCGCAACGCTAGTGCTCTGAAAGGCTTGCCTGAGCATAAAGAAGCTGGGAGACTATTTGTGCTCAACCGAGATTCAAGATGACACCGGAAAACAAAAGAGGACACCATTTGCAGGGCCATTCAGCTTATTTACTGCATATGGTGTATTAATATATTAATGCCAGCAGAAGTGTGCGTCAATCCAGCTTCATTGATCAATTAAGCTGAAACAAAAGAACATATACAAACATACACTGATGACATGATGCCTTTTTCTCTTCTTTACAAACATACATCAACAGTTTTTAGTGCTTCCCCCATGTGTCATGCAGTTTTAACGCTTACGCTTCAGATCAAGGCTGGACAAGAGAGCATTATTTATTGTTATTGTGCCAAATACATTACAAATTAAGGTCTAGTGCAGTGTGTGAAATGTTGACGAAAAACATCCTTCCCCATTCAAATGAAGTGAAAGTGACAACTTGTCATTGTGAAGCACAAGCACATATACATACATACATACATATATATATATATATACACATATACATACACACACACACACACACACACACACACATATATATACACACATATACATACATACATACATACATACATATATATATACATACACATATATACACACACACACACATACACAAACACAAACACACACACACATATATAAAGCACTTCTCACAGGGTTACTAAGTTTGTTGCATAGGTTGTAATAGTTAATCAGCAGTAGCTGATCTGAGCTGGTTACTAATATGATGATCAAATGTGGAAATAAAGCATTGTTGTGAGTCGCTCTGGATAAGAGCATCTGCTAAATGCTGTAAATGTAAATGTTGGCTGGAATAAACATGTCTGTGCCTTTACCTCCTGCTTGTCCTGTAAGATGACTGTGCCAGCCTGCTCCACCACCTCAAACACCATAACTGTGCAGAGCTCCCTCCTCACCAACATGGTCATGTTGGCAAAGGCAGGCAGCTGATGCATGAACTCCAACAGCTGCTCTGTAAAAAAGAACACAGAAAAAAATAGAAGCAAAACAGTGGCACTGTTATTTTCAAGCATTCAAAAAAAAGCATTCAACCAGACAAATACTTGAGCCAGTCACTGAAGTATTTTCCTTTAACCATTTTTTTCAAAATAAGAGCAAAGACACGGTAAAAGCTCCCAGTTATCCAATCCAAAATCAACACAACAATTGGAAAAAGCCAAAATTCCCACTGCTTAGTTTTAAGTTAAATGTTTCATGTTCTCAACAAACAAATTAAAGAGTTAAATGAGGTTACCCTCTAAAACCATTCTGTAAAAACACCTTAGCAATGAAACTAAACAAAATTATAAACAACCCTAGGACCAACTGATCTCAGATCAATATCCCCTTATATTTAAGACCATTATTGTTACAAAAAACTGATTCTAAATAATAACTTGAGTGAGCGGAGTGAGGTTTTTGAAGATGCATTTACAGGGAGGGGAAAAAAAAAAAAAGAGGAACTACTGCCTTCTGTACTTTGTTTGCAACAATCCAGCTGACCACATCTGGAGTAAGTGAAGTATAAATTAGATTTTTCATTGAACTATGCAGTACAGGCCTGATAACGAAGAACAAATTGCTTACCAATATCATCATCGTTGCGATCTGCTGGCTCCTTCTCCAGGCACTCCCTCACCAGGTCCCTGCCCAGCAAAGGGTCAGAGGCACGCTCAATGTCTTCATCCTCCTCCTCCTCATCCTCTGAGTCCACAGGGGCTTCTGGGAGGCCAGAAAGGTCCACGTCACCCATCTCACTTTCTGTGGCCTGTAAGCGTGCAGGAAACAGCCAGGAATCATTCACACATCTGATTTCATTCCTACATTCGAGGGGGTTTTTAATGAAGACATTTTAGCAAAACAAGCTTCCTGGATAAACATTTAGTAGCATGAGCAATGTTTTCTCTAGGACTTACAGCTGGTCTTCATGACAGTGTCAGTCCTGTCTAGTCCCTTGAGATGGAGTCTATTGTCCTACATGTTTGTATTCATTCTTGTTTTTTTGGTATGGGCAATAAATGATATTACACAAATGACATACAAAGAAAGTGACACACACTGAAAAGGTTTTCCAAATAGCAACCGATTACAAAACGGCAAGTTTATGATTGTGAGTAAACAATAATCAAACTTGCAGATAAGCATATTAAAACAACTAAAATGAAGTGAAAGTGACTATTTGTCATTCTGAAGCACCACACACAGTGAAACCCATGCAGCAGGGGGCATCTATATCCAGCACCCAGGGAGCAGGGACTCAGGACAGTACCTTGCTCAAGGGTAACTCAGGGCACCCTACTGGTCCAGGGTTCGAACCCACAACCTTCTAATCTTGGGGCCTAGTCTCTAACCACTAGGACACCGCTGCCCCGGGGCTGAAGACAGAACTGAACTCGTTATTCCTTTCTTTTTAGGACTTTTGAAAATCACTCTAATAAGCTAAACTGCAAACAAATGCAACAGAAGCTTGAAACTGTGCAGTGCTGCACTAACACCGTGTGCAGAAGAAAATAAGTAGCGCTTTGTTATACCGGACATAATCGAGGGAAGCGGTTGCAGTAAATAAGAGAGGTTCACTCACATTGTCTATAGAAGGTTTGTTTCCAAAACAAAGGCATATGAATTATTCTGTTACATTCTAATGTTTTTGCAATTTATGGCCCATTATTTGTTGACAAAAAAAATTACTAAATGACAGAACAACTGAACAAAAAGTCCTAGATTTGTGGAAAAAAGTGCAAATTCCTACACAAGGTAATGCTGACCCATATAATACCTCATGTTTTGCACCCATAGAGTATCAGCAATTATTTTCTCTTTTTTATGCTGCTATTAACAAAATGTTTGGAAATATATTCCATGTTCCCTTCATAGAATAATTAATTTTAAATGCATAATTTTAACTTGAGGAAAAATAACAAGAGTGAAAAGCAGGGTCTTCTTTTATTTTCTACAATTGTCTTCTAGTCTCTGAAACTGAAGTATAGATTAGAAATACATGTTTTCTGTAGGTTCATTTTCCAGTAGATATTAATTAAAGCGATGTTCACTACCACTACTATTATCAGATCCTACAGAAAAAAAATCGGTGATAGATGCTGCATTCGTAATTTTATATCCCAAATTAAAAAAATAATAAGACATTCTTTAACGTTAAATAACTTTATTGGAAATGATGTGTGATGAAAGTAATTATGCACTATTATGCACATAATGCAATTATGCACTAAAGTACATGTGATAAATAATCTGTATTACCCATATAGATGGTAATGGTTTTGGAACGGGATATCCAAAAAGTCCACATACTTTTGGCTGGTTTTATAATAAATATTTTTAGATATAATGTATATGACATTTTAGAGAAACAAAATTGTGGAAAACAAATATGGCACTTTCTACCCTTAACAGTTACCCACATCACTCTGTTTAAGAAATTTATTCAGGAACTTAAAATGGTTTAGTCAAAAAGGAAACAAATGTGTCTTCTATCCATTATCCATCAAGTCTGGAACACACCCAAACATTGCTTTTGAGGTTTTAATAATGAAATAATCTCATGAGCTGAAAAAAATATGAAAATAAAGTGTCTTAAAAAGAGAATAAGATGAATGGATGAAAGACAGACTGCTGGATGGAGTGCAGGGAAGTCTTGCCCAAGATACTACAATTACCAGATCTGGAATGAGTCAGGAGAGCCCCATTTGTTCATCGACCATCATTAAAGACTCAGAACCTCTGCAGTAAATATAATACACTCCGAGACAAGATTACATTCTCTGCCATTCGGATGGTTTCAAGCACACCAGAATGTCCAGCGCAGATCGTCTCAGGTTTTATAGCAATTGTAGGGGCTCAACCAAAGGCCTGCGAACACCTATCTGAGCTCAGAAAGACAGGAGCGTAATCTGAGGTGTCATTTTTTTCACCACTTTCGCTATTCTTTGAAATGTCTAAAGTCAGCAGGTTTTGATTGTGGACTTACAAAAAATGCTGAAGTAATGACAGACAGGCTCTCTGACCTATTTAACCCCTTAGCTCTAATGTACAAATATGCAAACTTTGGCAACCAAATGTCCTGGGTGATGTCCATTTGGGGGTGAAGAGAAATGAGTATTGATTAGCACAGATTTATGATTTCAAAAGAGAAAGTAAGCTTGTTGTATGGTGCTTCTATATGCAGTCTTAGGCATAATATAGTACATTCTGTCTGCCCATTAGAGGACAGTTATATGTAATAAGACCCTTCTACAGGGGTTCCGCCATTCTTCCACAGGGAAGTAGCCAATATTATTATGATTAAATATTCTGGGAAAGAAAACACTTAATCTGAAGTGTGCCATGACATACTGCTATATGCGTTAAAATGTGCAAATGTGTTCTCCGTAAAGGATGTGTATCATCACAAAAGTCCACCAAAATGTTTGGTAACAACTGTCGACGGACAGTCAGGAGGCCTTTTTTCTACATTTAAAGGGGGTCAGAGGATTAGATATAACATCTAACAGAACACAGGTCACTTAAATCCTCATAGCCTTCGGGCCAAAAGTGTTTCTCTGTAAGAAAACTATCAGTACCTGGTAAATATCAGACAGGCTGCTGCTCCCCGAATCGCTAGCGATGCTGCATCCTGATTGGCTGGGTGGCATGTGCATCACCTGCTGATGGGGGTGGTCCGTCAAATGCATCTTACTGAGGTCTCCGGGAAGCTGTTGAGAGAGGAATTGATAAGATCTAGAGTTAACACAGCTTATATACAAGGTATTTCTTGTCTCATCTATCTCATCATAGGGAGAATTAGATATTAATCCTAGTATAAAAGACATTAATATTCATAAAGTGATGTACAGAGGACACGCAACACTTCTTGTCCACTATTTTAACAGATGTGAACAGGGTTGAGAAGGAAACAAGAATCCAAGAGCTTCAAAAAGCTATAAATAAGAAGTGTCCAGGTTCATATTTTTTGCTTAGAAGGAAAATAAAGATTACGCTGCCTTCAAGAGTTATGACAGTAAATCTGAGAAGCTGCAAGCCTGCCCTTGCTGCTCTATCTTTATTACCCTAAATGCTCTTCTGTCTGTCATATCTCAAGGACTGTTGATGTATGTGGCCAGTCCCATCACATCGACAGCAGGGGAAACTGTCGGTGAAGTCAACACAGCCTGCTCTCATGAGTGGTGGGTTAGTATCCCAAATGAAATGTGTATCTGAAGGTGCAAATTAGCTGCACAGCTGATGCACAAATCCATTAGTTGTGACCTGATTAGCATGTGTATTAAAACGCTTCCATGAATGAAAAACAGCAGAACAATCATGCTGTACATAGTTGTAGAGAGAGATTAAATATCCTTTGACTTTCATTGACACATATTAATCCTACCTACAGCAGCCCGATTCAGCCCATCTAAAATAAAAGGACTAAAGGTGGGCTTAAGTCCACATTGTCGCTAATAAGAACTTCAGGACAGCTGATCAGAATAACACACATGCAAATATCAATCAACTTTACATTTAAATTCCCCTTTTCCAATTTGTAAAGTCACTAGTCCAAACTGTCCTAGAGACACTGTCCTTTGTCATGGGACCCTAAAGCCAATCTCTACTATCGCCAACATCTGTCAGGCTGGCACACTAACAAGCCAGCACCTCTGTAACCCTCTGATATCCATGCAATACTATATGAGCTCAGTCTATGGGCGTTACTAGAAGCCCCTCCCCCACAACATGTGAGAGTTGAAGGACAGGCTGCCCCTGTTTTCCCCTTCATCTTTTGTCCTGTGTACAACCAAAGCTGTGTTTAGCCCATCTCAGTCTCTAAGAAAAGGACTTTTTTTTTTTTAAATGACTGAGTGAAAATAAGTATTTGTTTTCCACACACAATTCTGAAAAACTTATGTTCCAAAAATGTACTTCAATAACAGCACATCAACACAAAACAACTGCATGCATCATAAGAAGGATTGAAAGCCTGTAAAGAATAAATGAATAAACTGTATATGAACTGATAATTTTAAAAAAATAAATAAATAAATAAAAAATGACATTTTTGCATTCTTTTCTGTTTGCTTGGACACTCTGTTGCAGAGTCTTCATAGCTGTCAACAGCTATGATAAAAAGACTGTCATGTTTTGCTTCGTTGTGCATTATACAGTCAGTCAGTCATTTCTTGCTGCTTATCCCAAGCGGGGTCGCGGGGGAGTGTTGGGAGTCCAACCCAGCTCACATAGGGCGAAGGACAGGGGACATACCCTGGACAGGTCGCCAGCCCATCACATGGAAGAGCGTGACGGGGACGGCACCTTGTGCATTATACAGTTGAGGCCAAAATTATTAGCCCCCCAGGAATTATTAAACATTTTTTTAAACTTCTTCCCAATGTTTGCAGCATTGATGAAACTTGATATAAGTAAACATTCACCAGTGCTATTTAGTAGATTTTGGTACATTTTGTAATATAAAATACATTTTTAGGTTTGCTTTATATCAAATATAGTAAAATATGGGGTGGTCAAAAATATTAGCCCCATGTGAATGTTTGCTTTCAAAACACACCTACAGTAATTAACCAATCAACTTTGAAACCACACCTGTGCAGTCAATTGGCTTCCTAACAACACCTACAGTCAACTGGCTTCCAACATTCAATCAGCATAAAAAGACTCCAAGGAACAGGGCACTTGAACTCATGAGAGGGACTACTGTTACTCATCATGCAAAAGTCAAAGGAAATCAGTTTGGAGCTCAGAAAGAAGATAGTAGAGGCTCACGATAAGGGAGAAGGATACACTGCCATTTCCAAGCGATTCACCGTGTCTAGAACTGCTGTACGTTGCATCACTGCCAAGTACAAGGAGACAAATTCTGTAAGAAACAAACCTGGCCGTGACCGTAAGCGCAAGATTTCAAGAACTCTGGAGAGGAAAAGAGTCAGAAATGTCAGCAAGGAGCCCCGGACATCTGCCAAGATGATTGTTGCTGACCTGGTCTCTTCTGGAGTTGATGTTTCAAGGTTGTGAGGGCTCTTCATCGTGGTGGGCTTCAGGGCCATCGTTCAAGAAAGAACCACTTTACGCAAAGAGCGGCACATCACAGCCCGACTGAGGTTTTGCCCGTGAACGTTTGAAAGGTAAAGATGAGTTTTGGAAGTCTGTGCTTTGGTCTGATGAGACTAAACTGGAACTGTTTGGACACATGGATGTTGCTTATGTTTGGCGAAGAAAGGGAGAGGCCTTCAACCCTAGGAACACAGTTCCCACAGTTAAATATGGTGGTGGGAGCATCATGCTGTGGGGCTGTTTTGCCTTGTTTGGGTACATGGTATCATGAAAAAAGAAAATTATGTTGACATTTTGAGGGAGAATATGCAGCAATCCGCTCGTAGTCTAGGCTTAGGTCGTCACTGGGTCTTCCAACAAGACAATGACCCAAAGCATACATCCATTTAGTCCAACAGTTCCTCAAGGATACCAAAATGAAGATCCTGGAGTGGCCCGCACAGAGCTCAGACCTCAATCCTATTGAGAATCTGTGACGGGTGCTCAAAGTGAATGTCCATGCTCAGAAACCATGCAATTTTGACCAGCTAGAAAAATTTGCAATTTGCAAAGAATGGGCCAAAATCCCTCAGGAGACCTGTGCCAACCTAGTAAAGAACTACTCTAAGAGATTGTTGTCAGTTGTGGCTCAGAAAGGTTCACTATTGACTATTAATGGCCAGGGGGCTGATTATTTTGGATGTCTCATTTTTGCCCTTTCTTGTTTCAACTCAGTGTATCAATAAAATATCCTAATTAAACTTCGTGGACATTGTTTTTATAGTGTATTTGTTTCCAAAATAACAAGCATTTGTTGTTAATGGTCATTTTCATGGACAAATCAAGAGTGTTGTCTAATTTCATAAGGGGGGGCTAATAATTTTGGCCTCAACTGTATATTACAACAACTACTAAACTACGAACAAGCCTTAGGCAGTTAGTTCTCAGCTTGCCGCATCAGCGTGCACGTGAGTGTTATCAGACTGACAAACTTGCAGGCTATATTAACTGTCACTTTGTGGTAGTACAGCTGTGAATAATAAGGCCAAAAAGAAAACAGAAAGCAGAAGCCCAGAAATGCATTCTAAATATATTTTTCAGGACATATGGAAACACACTGCCAGACACTTTGTTTACCACACTGGATCCACTGATATGGCTTTCCCCCCTACAGGGAACTAATAAGTGGGCTGTGCAGAGTAGCTCTGTTAACCCGAGACCAGTGAAATGCCGCTGTAGTTGATGTCATCCTTTCATCCTGTGAATGAACTCCTAGTGTCGGATGCTCACATGTTTCTTAATGAAGGTATTAGAGGGAAGTACGACGAAAGGGAAGGCCCTGTTAATTGCTGCGGTCTCGCTGTGCTAATTCACACTGCCAATTTAATTGCCGTCAACTCTGCTCTCCCCCTCTGGAGGTGGGGCTCTCCCCCTCACAGCATGAATAAATGATTATGGCAACGATTAAATATGAATGCAAACTCCCTTCTGCCATATGAATCACATTAACGAGCCCCACTTGGGTCTACAACTTGGGTGTCATCCTGGCAAATGGGGTCCGGATGCAAAAACAGCAGCAAGTGGCCTGTAAGGAGGAAGCTTGGCCAATTACTTAGCTCTTAGCTGTTTTACACACAAGCTCTTACATCAGATTAGTTCGCTAAATCGCCGTGAGCGGCAGGAGGCTTTTCCACTGCAGTCCTTTGGAGGTAGCACACTAAAGTACTATGCCACTGCTGATCTTCTACTTGCTGGTAATGGAGGGTTTGGTGGATCTTAATGGCCCAGAATAAACCTGCTTGCTCCACAGCACAGCAGGGCTTCCATGATTAAATCATGCCAAGCCTTCCCAATTATGAGCCAACTTGGAGGCTGCCTCAGCAAGGGGCCAAAGCACAGGAAGAGCCAGAGTCTGTGCTCCTGCTGGCTGTACACTCTAACAGGGAGTAGCTGCCACTATGAAAACCAGTAAAGAGTCCGGAGTCTGTCTCCATGACTAAAAACGATCAAAATTTAAATTTAGACTGTTCCTATGAGTGGAGAGTCATTTTCATCTGCATATGTAACTTGGGGTCATGAGGCTCATTTATGCTCAGGAGGCTTTTGTTTTGCATAGTGTAGTGTTTAACCCAAATGTCAAACTACATTAAACAACTGAAAATAAAAGTAAAACTCTTTTTAAATGGAACAGTCTCTCTTAAACCATACATACCAAAAGATTCAATATTGGACATTCAAACTAGATAAATAGACTAGAAAGAAGAACAGAAAGGAATCCAGATTAAATTTCAGAACACATTAGATCAGGTAGAAAATAATGGGGGGAGGAGAGACACTATCTTCTCGCCCCTAGATGAGGCTATGAACACTAAAAGCTGATAAACATTATCATACTGTTTTCATTTTCATGTATCGATGGAAACACAGTCATCTACAGATTGTGTATGATTGACAACAGCAATTAGTCTTCTTCACTTGAAATTAAGCTGCACTGTAAACCTACTGCGTAACTTTTTATTTTTATCTTCGCCTTCTGCTGATGCTTATCTTCACAGCAGGAGTAGGAGTAATAATTCAAAACACTCTACCAACATAACATTAACAAAAAGGGGACATTTTGTTTGGAATATAAGTGGCAGATTCAAAAGGAAAACACCACAGGGCGGGTGTACGCTCAAGAACGGCAGGGGGAGGACAGAGCAAGCATCGGTTTGTATTATTCATGTGACCAGATGTTCACTCTCCCAGTGTCATTCACACAGCTAGACAAATAATCACCAGATCGGTCTCTGAATGCACCCCAGTAGAGTTTAACTGCAGCTATAACCAGCGTGATAATCGCAAATTAAATTTGTAACTCAACAGACCGCAAATAATGACACATGCTTTAATATGGCTAAATGATTCAGCATTGGTTAATTTTGATCACAGGTGGCTATAAGCTAGGCACTGGTGGTCTAGTGGTAAAGGACTAGGCCTTATAATCGCTCCCAGACCATTAAGTTATCCTGAGGTACCTCTGAATAAGGTACCATTTCAATAGATTATCTCGAACACAGCCTCGGGTATGTGGGGCTATGATGGATGAGTTAAATGCAATGAAGCATTTCTTTGCAGATAACTGTGGTGTGTTCAAAATGACAAATGGGTACTTTCACTTTCACTTCAAACTCGTTTGCACTTTGTTTTTGGCATAACACAGGCATCAACAAGCTGTTGCAATAGGGATATGTAGAAGTACCAATATTTCCTCTATATCAAGTATCCAACAAGATATTGTCCCACTTTGTATGGCAATCAAGTTTTAAAATCAGAGAGCTTTCTGAAAGAAAACGCCTCATTCTGGGGGCTTCATCACAGAAAACTGCATTAACTGCAAGTTGTAGGCTCTCGTTTAGGGTTGGGGCTTGTAAATTACAAGCGTGTTCGGGCCTCAGTAAAACAACGTATTGATATACAGAAGCTTACAGCAGCCCAAGGGTACTAACAGCATTCCCAACACCCAGAGCAATTAGGCCAACCGCAACCCAATCAGTGTAGCTCTTATTTGCGCATTAAACCTGGAGTTTCACTCCCTGAACAGTGCAGGGTGGCCTATGAACAAAAATAAGGCTGTCAATAAACAGGAAGCAGAGCCAAAAAGGAGTTCAAAGCATGGAAACAAGCTAGAGGAAAAGAAAACATTACTATAAAGTACTAGGTTCAAATATATGATATCTAAGCACCAAATTGGGCCCTCGAATGCATTGCTTGGAAGAAAAAAAAAAGCCATAAAGAGGCATAATTTCATGCATTCCAGCAAATTTTGCTTGGGCACAGATGTCAGTAGAGCAAAACGCAGGAATTCTGTTGCCTGAGCAGGAAGCAGCAGCTTGGCTAATGGTCCCAGATCAGCTGCAGGCCCAGTGCAAGACTGAGTAATTGCATTAATCTGATATACAGCAGCCGTTATGTGCTCTACAATAGATAGCTGTGTAACTTCAGCATCAAAATGAAACAGAAGCAGGCAGTGAATGAATGAGGGGATGGGGTTAAAAACACTACTTTTTTTTTTTTTTTTTTTTTAAATGTACTGATCACAGATAAGAGGGTCTCTGCCTATTAGCTTCCAGTGCCAGAAAGAACTCAACATCAGACAAGCAAGAGTCCAACCGTGGTCTCCCCCTGCTGCTGTCAGAGTTCAATGGCAATGGGTTTTCCAAAATTAGCCCCACAGTGCATGGGTTTGATCAATGGAGGCCAGCTTCTGTCTGATCTTAATTGTATTAGAGGAGCAGCAGAGTCCTCACTACCTCACATTAAACTCTGGCTGAACCTGGGCAAACCTGCGCACTGACCTTTCGTCTACATCACCTAAATTCAGTGAGAAAACCCACCAAGCCCACTTCATGAATTAAAAGATGGGGGATCAACAATATGCCTTAGAAGTCAGCCAACAATAGAGAGATGTAATAAATTGAGAATTGTTAGAATTGGAGCTGACAGGTGTGAAGGAAAGGCATTAGAAAAAGAGAGAGGAAGAAAATGAGCAGTGACATCCATCCAGACAGGATATGGACACTCAGCGCACCAGAACAACCATCTGTGGGTGGAGTCGCCCCTCAACCACCAGCCACAAACTTCTTGGCAAGTGGAGTCCAATCAACATACTGGTTTAATAAGCATTAAGGTTCGGTTTTACAACAAGTTTAATATCAATTCCTTGATATCAGTCACACATTGCTAAATAAAACTTTATAACAATCATTCAGGCTAAAATGGTGTTTAATTATTATTTATTTATTTTCGCTTCTTGATTTTGTACTGGTTTGGCTCTGGTGACCATACACTGACATTTCTACATACAGTCTTTATAGAAATCACCCAAACAATGCTGGGAGCTACTAACTTTATAAGAGAGCAGAAATATTGCTGCTCACTTTAAATAATCCATTCCAAACTGTCCTGTAGTCTAACAGGATTACTAACCTTTCAGATTAATATACTGCTCACTAATTCAACTCTTACAATTTCAAACCATCTTTAAAGCACAAGAGGGAATAACTAGAACTTTGAGCATTACATTTAGAAAGAAACACCTCATCAAGGGGAACATTATTGAAAGGTAATGTTTCTAGCCCTTTTCTGACTGTTTTAAACCAAAGAGCTTCCAGCAATACAAATCTTTATTAATAAATGCAAATCTTCCAGAGTTGTCTCTGAATTAAAAATAGGGCTCTTTCTCTTCTTCAGCACAGCCATCTTTTATCCACTAGGTTCATTTTAGCAGGAAAGAAAAGCAGTTTCCCAAACTCTTGCTGTTTGTGTTGATAATCAACGCTGTGCAGTCAGCTAACAGAGACAGAACATTTGTGGGCAAATTACACGGTCTCATTACAGATAGGAAACCTGTAATGCTCAACATAGAATTAAATGCCCTCCTAAAGACACAAGTAACTCAAGTAACTCTGATCTCATTACATAAGTACCTACACCATGGTTACAAGAATTAAAACCAACCCATAACATGAAAAATGCGGCCACATTACTGGAACACATTATACCGAACATATATTTAGTAATCAAGAACCTTCAAATCAAGTTTGTAAAACTGTAAAAATAAAACACACATAATCAGAAGCATTTTACTCACAGAGTTGCCATTAGTTACATTGGTCCGAAAAGAAGGCACTGCTGTAAATGCTGTAAGAGGCAACACAACGCCAGTCTTGACACGGAACACAGGAACTCGGTAGTCGCAACCTGCTTGTCATGCAAAGATTTCAAAAAATTTCAGTGTGTACATTCCACAGCGATGAGCTGTTAAAGGCTGAGGGTTGTGACATACAGGAAATGAGGTGGTATAAATCCAGTCTTGGCCTAATTTCAGAGAAAACAGTCTTGCCAGCAGACAGTTCACATGGTAAAACTCTTTCAGCACTCGCATAGCTACAAAAAAACCTCCTCAAAGCAAAACAGGAGTATTAAAAAGTATGATTTGTAAGGTAACTGGCATTATATTAGCATATGTGTTGATCTGGATATCTTCAGTAATTACCAACCCAAACAGGCTCACTTGATTTAATGTTGATTGAATTGATTGTGGAAACTGATGAACTGAGGATCATACTCACAGTTTTCAGTGAGTAAATCAGATATTTTTTTCACAGCACCACAACTGGCAGCTGGTTGTTTTGATTCCACACTATTTTTGTACTGTTTTATTTAAAATAGTTATGAAAGGACACAAATAAACCTCTTTCTTGGGATGTGGAAAAGTAAAGTAAGTAAAATGATCACTTGTGTTTGAGTGCATGACAATAGAACTGCTATATGGATTTAAACATGTGTCCCTTTTGTCTGTTACATGGGGGAAAGAAAAAAAAACTGTATTTACGCAGCTAGGTTTTATACAAATTTGATTTGAAAACTGTGAACTTGCTTCCTTGCTTCAAATATATTTAAAAGTCACTTTAGTTTAAGAGTCTGACATCACTAGTGTGAGATCAAAAGCAGTTCATAAATTAGGTTTTCAGCTTTCAAATAAAATGTAATCTTTCAGTCTGCAGTCCACTCAAATTCAACAATGATACCAATAGCAGCCCACTTCAGAAAAACTCACACATCATGAAAAATCTGCATCGATGCAGCTCACAACAAGGACACACGAAAATCATTCTCAAAGTGTGGTAACCAGAGGCCTGATTTTTCTTCTGCCAGGAAAAATGTGCCTGTGTCAGGTTTAAATATTCATGGAGTGTAGTGAGGGCGACCTGTAGTGGGCAGGCTGTTCCTCCGCTTTTGTTAAAGCAGGGCCAGGGACCCGACCCAGTTAGAAGAGCGTCTGAAATTGACTGGTTTTTTTTGGGGGGGGGGGGGTGCTGGAGGCTGTGGTCAAAGTGAGAGAAACAGGATGCTGCAGGTTTTTGTCTGGCTGTTCAGGTCAGGAAGCAGTGCCAGGGCCAAATTGGCCGCATTAACAAACACAGCGGAGCCTAAACACTCGGCCCAGCTGAGGTGCCTGAGCTCACTTTCTTCAAACCCTTCTTGGCTGCTGAGGGCAACGGGACAGGTACAACTCGGGGCAATACCCAACCCCTCACTCTTCTCGCTTTGCCCCCAGGTTGACAGGTTCTTTTTTTTTTCGTTTACCAGATGGTTTTGGCCTAGAGTAGCAAGGAACTTGCTTGACTGGCACTTGCATGCTCTCAGAAATATTGCCTCAGGACACATGAGGTCCTGCTCCGCCCATCCTTCCATTTACTAGGCTGGCCTAGCTAAATCTGATAAGGTTTTTTATAACGTATCTCCATGAAATAAACAACAGTAAGATTTCAACTATCTAAAAGGGAAAACGAACACTCCCCTTTTGATTTATAGATGCATATGGTAATCCGTAAGGGCCTATAAAGGACTGGATAATCAATAACAGCGAGGTAATGGAGATATCTGGTTGAATGGCTGTGGAACAAGGTTGAAACATTAGCTCAGTGACTGAAGCAGAGGCAAGTAATCAGGCAGCGAATAATGGTGTTAGAATGATATGGAGAGGGGGAAGGAGTAATGGCATCCTTTGTAATGATCCTGACTGTACACTATGTCATGGACAACTTTGTTACTGCGGTTAAGATGTACAGCAGACCATGCAATAACAGCAGCCCTATACATTTATTGAATATCCCTGCATGGGATTCTGGAATCTTGAAGATCCAATGGCAGATTTTGGCTACAAATCCTTTTTTTTTGGTGATCAATCTTAGATAATGAAAATGCCCATAAATGACCCATGGACACTATCCAATAAATACTGTAAACTTGTCAAGTGCCATGGTTATAAACATGGCAGATGTGTTTGTATTATGTAGAAATGAACCAACAGATGGTTTTATAAGTGGTTGTATAAAAAATTTAAAAACAGAATCTGACTAAGCTATCCAAAAAAAAAAAAAAAAAAAAAAACCAAAACCTAAAGAAAAAGAACACTCTAACCTACTGAACGCTCATGTAGATTTTATAACGATCAAGTCTAAGAAGGTACAGCACCCAAAAAGCATCTATCGGGACATCCATAAAACAGCACTTAGACTTAGACTGAGACTTATGAGACTTAAGATACACTGACTAGTTCCATTCTCTCTGAAGCAATCTTGTTTCTGGAATTGGTGGACTAAACATTGGTCCACCAAAACAAAAATAATGCAATGCATTATTTAACGTTGGCTCTTAACATCTTGATATTGGCCAAACAAAAGCTGAGTAGTTTTAGCTGCCCTGCCTTGGGAGGTTTAAGATGTCATCTGGACAGGAAACCCAGGCGATAATGATCAATAGGCTGTGCATTAGGCCTGGCACATCCACCCCCTTCTGCAAAATTATTAATCTTCAATGCAAAACTGGGCTCCAGTCAATGAGCCCTGCAGAAGCAGCTTACCTTGAGCTGCTGAGATTAATGGGTTCACTTTTGATGCTGAGTGAAGGGAAATCTATAAACTGAACTGAGCTGAACTGGCAATACACGACTGCAACAAAAGGTCAGAGCCTGAGTATACTTTAAACACACCTTTCTTTCTGTTGACTTTTTAAGAAAAGACTGGAGCCAAACCTTGTTACAAATCTGCCTAAATCTTTTACATAGGCAGTTTTATTAATTACCAATAAGGGTAGAAGGATTACCAAAATGTTTTGAGTGGTAGACCCATGGAAGTTTGGGCAAACCAAGCTTACATGCCCAACACACTATATATACACAATATTTATATATATACTTATACGAATGATGTGATCCTCCGTAATATGAGTCACAAATTATTATCTGATGATTTAAAAGGATTTCTAAAACCCCCACAAACTTACACTTACACCTCTGCCTTTAAAACTAATTTTTTGCACCACCTGTCCCTCTCCCCAGCACCAAGCACTCATAGGTTGCTCCCTGATTCTGCAATTCTCTCAGGAATTCACCATCATGTAGAAGAACATCTACATAATATTAGAGAAAAAAAAAAAGTGCAAAAACTAAAATTTGGGGCAGAAGCAGACATGACATGAGACCATTGATTGTAGCCAAGCTGACTGCAGTGTGCAAATACTCAGATCTGATCATTCATACTCAACTACCTTAGGATCAGGGACTCATTCTGACATTCACAAATAAGTGAAGATGTGAAAGCGACTATTCTTGTCATTGTGAGTACATGTCACAACACACAGTGAAGCACAATAAAATTACACTTACACACAAACACGTGCAGCAGGGGGCAGCTATTGAAAGCGCTCGGGGAGCAGTGACGGGGATGGTACCTTGCTCAAGGGTACCTCAGGGCAACCTACATACAGGTAATACAGTAAACCTTGTCTTTTACATGTTTAAACAGATAACACCCAGATACAGGATACACTGTAAAGTTAAAAGTCAACAGAGCCAAACAAAAAGACATCATTGCACACAAAGTTTCAGTTATACACCCAGTTCACTGAGCTGGCAAGGCTGCTCACAGACCTTCAATAAGGAAAGAAAAACAGCAACTTTTCAGATGCAACGATAAACTTGAAAATCGAATTTTGAGGATTTTGGGGATGAGGCTGATTTAGCAGAAGTCTGACAGTTTCCCTGAGACATGAGCAGTAAACAAGAAGAAAATAGATGCTAATGGCTTTCAGAGCACCATTAACAACACTGCCAGGAGGTTCACTGCAAAGCCAAGTTTGAAGATGGCTGTTCACCAGGAAATAAATGGAGATGTGAAAGTGCATTGCCGCACACGTTGACCAAGCAAGCCGAAGGACCATTATTGGTCACTGAATTATGGATAAGGGCGGTCCTCCAACTCAGACCCATCCCAGTGCGTCACATGTGAAAGACAGGCCAGAACTCCTGACTAAACAGAACAGTGAGTCTACAGTGGAATGTCAAATTCAAAGTCATATGGTTGATATCTTAAGCAGGGATCTTAAGACATGAACCAGTGGGAAAGAATAAGCTTGCCCACAGAAGCCCCCGGAGGTTTTCTACTGTTACTTCATTATGTTGATTCATTTTCATCTTGTCCCAGAGCTAAGAGTTTAAAAGACTTTAGTGATATTCCTAGGCCTGCTCTTCAAATGGGAACCTCTAACATCTAAAAAGCAAATAATCTTGTTCAGATCACAAGACTCTTTGATATTAAATAAAGTTTTTTTTTTTTTATGCAATCATCAAGCCATATAAAGTATGCAAGCTGTAGCAGCCGCGCCCCACACCACTGTATTCTGACTCGCTCTAAAAAATGTGAGCAGAATGCAGTAGTTGTGCAGAAATAACTGAAGCAAAAACGGAACACACTGGTTTGCGAAAATGCTTGTTCCTGTATACTGCATCTCCAGTGACCTGCAAAGTTGGGAAGTTGCCTCCCCAAAAATGCTAAACCAACCGATTATCAGCTGAATAAAGTTGTGCTTGAGCAGGAAATTCACCCAACAATGCAGGACACCAGCCCTCCAGGAATGGATGTGTCCACCCCTGGCAATGCCTAATCAGCAACACCATTAAAACCCTCTGCCTGATCTGAAGTCCTTTAAGCCACAAGGTGGCACCTCCATGGATCTAGTTTCTTCAGCACATCCCACAGATGCTTGATTTGCCTGTGAGAATTTCTGTGAAGTTCAATCTTTCCTGAACACGTGCATTTTTCTTTAACTTATTTGATAAAGAAAACAGAAAAAACAACACACACCAGGACTTGCACAGGCCACATGTTGTAGTTCCCCTACACCCACCGTGTTTGTTAAAAAGTGCAATAGTGTGTACTCTGTAGACAATGTGAATTTACATCCAAAAAATTCATTTGAATTGGTTGCAAAAAGTTGTATGCTCATACATAGGCTCATACATATGCTCATATACGGAAAATCACATGATTGATAACTTACGCCACAAATATTTAAGTTCATAAAGTAATTTAGTAAGCTAGGACAGTGAAGCAGCATGTCAAGAGTATTGACATCACCCTGAACCCAGTGGGAAACTGAATGTGGTGCATCGTTTCTTCATGGAAAATGAGTTTAAATATAAATCAATGAGTCATTCATGATTTCATTATTATCCATATTAAGTGCATCTAACCAATGTTTATTTTAAAAATAATTTTTAAGATGGCAGCATTGTAAGATGCCGCAGACTCTCCAGGTCCAAGTGTCTTATGGTGTGTTTTCTGTAATGTTAGATGTCGTCTTGTGTAGCACCAGGGTCCTGAAGAGCATGAATTTAACTTAAGTAAACAGATCATTCTGCTAAAAGATGCCAGAGCCATTAGGGAATCCCACTGCAGTAAAGGGATAAACTGGGCTGTTGACAGTGTTGAAGTAGATGGCAGGGGGCAAAGTAGCATGAACATGAATGCCATGAACCAAGACTTCCCAGCAGATCATTGCCCGTGGTGGCATCTCTTCTCCAGGAGATGTGTGAGGGATACGTGATGCATATACACCCAGCCATCCAGATGATGTACAGGAAGATATCATTCACCATCCAGTTGATGTATCCATTGTATTCATATTTAGCGATGGACAGGTATCAGCATGGGCACTCTGCTCAGTCTGCAGCGCCATCGCTCCATAAGTAGCAAACTACGATGGACCTTTTCTCTCATTAACATTTTCAGCAATTTGCGCTACAATAGCTTTTGTGTGGGATCAAACCAAAGAAACTAGCCTCCCCTGTTGCCAGGTTCACCAGTTGTATCGTGATATTGCCATATCATTCAACTCTTTTAATAAACACTGTAATAACTGTAAACAATAAGTTTCTGTGACATGAAAGTGAGATGAAGGGAACAATTAGTCATTGTGAACCACAGCACAGCACACAGTGAGACACAACAAAATGGCTCCTCTGCATTTCACCCATCCGGACATGCAGCAGGGGACAACTATTTAAAGCTGCTCGGGCAGCAGTGATGGGGACTGTACCTTGCTCAAGGGAACCTCAGGACAACCTACTGGTCTGGGATTCGAAGCTATAACCTTCCAAACCTAAGGCCTAGTCCCTAACCACTAGGCCATCACTGCCCCAAGAGGCAGTATTAGAAGATATTTAGCTGTATAATAACACGTGTGTCATTAACATGACTTCCGACACAAATGATTGGAAGTCATGACTTCATACCTGTTTTATTAATAGTTACTGGGACAAAAATGAAGTAGGATAGCAGTGCGCTAATTGCTAATTGCCTGTAAATATGTATATGTATATATAACTCTGTATATAGATATCTTTCCTTGTTTTTTTATATTCTTTCTTTTTTCTTTCTTGTTCTTTCTGTTAAAGAACCCTGTAACACCCAAATTTCTCATTCGTGGGATAATAAATGATTATTCTATTCTATTCTATGAAGAGGATGTTTTTGTGCATATCACCTGCACCTAAAGATCACAAATCAACTGCAGTGTCAAGTTGTATAAAGTCTCAGGAGATGTGGATATCATACATATCATACATTTTGTCCATAATAACATTATTTATGCAACTCTTTAAGCAAAAATAAATTTAACTCCTTCTCCATATATTTTAGTGGAACTTTGAACTTCAGATTCAAGTGCTATTAAATTCTCTGGTCAATCTCAGACTGGGTCCACTAACGCCTGCATGAACACAGCTCTATCTTCACTGCAGTAAGAACACACAGCCCAGTCAACCAAGCATCCAATCCATCTTACTCTATGAAGGATACAGACTGTGAATACCGAAACTGATTTCAGACCAGAGCATACTGGATTCTCTATTTGCGGCAATATTGTGTGGAACTTTCAGGTATCCTAGACGTTTAAAAAGTCAGAAGAAACACATTTTTTTTATCCTTTAAGCTGATGCAGGGCATTAATAACATGATTAGACTGCTTGTGAAACTTTAAGCTCATTTATTTTTACCATAGATTCAGATTCCTTTCAAGGATTTGATGCCTTGCTTTGTAAGGTTTGGTGGATTACTGCCTTTATTTGACCCATCCAGTTCAGAAATACTAAGCAAAGCAAATGAGAGGAGACATATTACATGACAACATAACAATAGTGCAACATTATGCCTTAGCTTTGCTCATAACACATGCCAGGGGAAAACTGTGGTGCCCTGAGAAAAACAAAGTAGCGTTAAATATGAGAAATGTTCAACACCAAATGATAGTGTTGCATTTCAAAGTGAAAATAAGAATAACTCTATAACTCTTCTATAAAAGCACAATATTTGACATCTTATTTGTGCTTCTACAAAAGCTTAATATTTGCAATACAAAAAAAAAAAAAAAAAACAGCATGACTTGCACAGGTCCCCCCCCCCCGACTTGTTAAAATGTGCAATAATGTGTACTCTGTACAGGATGTGAATTTATTTAGTAATCTGAATTGTGTACCAAAACCTCTGCATGTGCTTCTATACTAAATATCTAATGACTGATCATTTACGACACAAATACTTTTTCTAATATACAACAACACTGAAGCAAATGAAAAGTAATTTAGTAAAAGCTAGGACAGCAATACAGCATGTCAGAGTATTGACATCACCCTGAACTAAATGTGATGCATCAGTTCTTCATGGAAAATGAGTTCAAATTAAATCAATGAGTCATTCATGATTTCATTAAGATGTGCATATTATCCATATTTAGCTCAGCTGACCAAAGGTCACTTTTATAAATGCATTTTAATAATGAATTTAACTTCAATTACTGGCATTGAGTAAACTCAGGCTGCACAGCAACATTGCACATCTGCAAGGTTCACACCCAAGTAAAATCCACTAAATACACACACACACAGACACAGAGACACACACACACACACACACACACACACACACACACACACACACACACACACACAGACACACAGACACACAGACACACTTCTGTCTCCACAGCCTTACTTAGCGGCACTGGATATGGAATTATTACGACATCACTTACTTTGGAGGACCACGGCTGCAAGCAGTTGGCATAGCAACGGACGAGGAAAGCCATTTCCCAAGCTGTGAGGGAAACTTTCCCTCTTTCAGCAGACAGAAAGAGAAAAGATGAGACTAAGCTCAGCTAGTCCTCCTGCACCAAAATCCACAGGGTTCTAAACCTACAGAAAAAAAATCTCTAAATCTCCAGGTTAACTGAAGTTAGTTTCGCAGTTGCAGAAAAGGCAAACATTTCAGCTGTGCAAAGAGTAACGACAGTATCATCCATTTGCACTTGGAGTCATTGCAGAATGAAAATATTTCCCAGGTCCCCAAAGCATTGCAACTACTGCGGAGATTCAGTGAAGTCACTAAAGCCCAGATGCATGATCAAGTCTGCGTTGAAACCCAGACAGAACGAGGGAAAAAAAACGCCTTTGAAGAGAACTGTCCGTGAATAAAGCACAAGCACAAGCACCTCTTCCTCCCAAACTCCCAATTCTTAGCCGAGCTGCAGAAAAGTCAGAATCCCCTTTGGCTGCCGCTTCTCCAGCCTGTCTAAAGGCAGCAGATGTGCGTGTCTGGCCACCTCTGGGACCAACTGCCGGCTGCACCCAGACTTCGAGTGCGCATCCCTGGCTGCAGCACCCCATCGGATCCCCCAGGAAAAGCTTCCATCGATTGGACGCTCCGCCAGCAAAGAGGGAACATCTAATGGGCAGAGAGAGAGAGAGGGAGGGGAGGGCAGCCTAGCTGAAAAAGAATGACATCACCTGTGTAGGGCGCAAGAGGGAGGGAGGGAGGGAGGGAGGGATGGAGGGGATGGAGAGAGCACCAGGGTGGAGTGTGCTGGAGGTGGGGGGTGCACTGCATTAGAGCTATTGGCTGTCTGTTTGGAAGGAAGGGGGAAAAAAAGGAGGGTGGGGGGCAGTGGGTAGTATCTATTGATCAGACAGTATGAAGCTTAGTGTCTCTGCTAACCTCTGCTCCAGAGGAATCATGTGCATAAGTGACAACAGTGGAGCATATTTATATATAAAAATCAGCAGAGAGACAGCGTTTTAGGTTAATGTATTCTCCGTGCACAAAGCCTTTCTTCACTCTTTTGTGACCATGACAAATGCATTCTTCTGCAGATGCGTGGAAAAGGAGGACAAAATAAAGACTTTAGTGCCCCTTTATTTCTAAATAGAGGTAAAGTGCACCACAAATGGTCTGGTGTGTTGAGATAAAAGTGCCGTCAAATACTGGGCAGTGTATAAGGGAGAGGGAGCCTCTCTTAAACGCTCACTTTATCTCACTCTCTCTCTCCTTATGCAAGCCACTAACTGGATAGATGTGTGGATCAGGCAGTGGTTGAAGGATATCTCCTCTGTTTCTAAACCAGGGCAGTAATGGGAACTGAATCTTATTCAGGGGCTTTGCTTCTAGTGCAAAAAATATATGACATCATGTTTTTCCAAGTCAACCAATGGCAGCACAGCACATGGAGCTTTCCGAAGATTGTTGTGGAAGCAGAGACGATGAGTGCGCCACATTTTTTTTAGAGAGGGAGAGAAAGAGAGAGAGCTTCGCCTCCAGCTGTTGGAGAATCCCCCTCATCTTCAAATAGCAAAAGAAAAAAAAGAAAGAGTCAGCTTTCACTAAAGTGATTAAGAGTCAGAGAGAGAACCGCAGTCTTCACAGAGTAAAAGGAGGAAAGCCGCTTTGTGCAATCTAAAATTTAGATCATTGATGTTTAGTAAGAAGGGGGAAGGGCCGGAAAGAAAGGATGCTCAAAGATTTTGCACAAAATGCCAATTAGGGTCAATTTGGGGCAAAGTCAAGTTTAAATGAATGCAGATGTCAATAAGGGCTAGACCGTACTGTGAACATGTCCATACTGTGTGCTGTACACTGTACGCTAATCTTATAGCACCCAGTATGAGACAAAGGCTGTGTGCTGTACCTCCGGGGCAGGGGCATCACTCGACTCATCAGGGGTTGATCAGACCGGCCCACTTTTCGGCAGCCCTCCAATCACGGCATAGCAACCAGCTTTGCTCCCTTTAGCAGCATGCAGTGGTATATTTTAACCAAAAGATGTGCTTTCAACCCCAAAATAAATCTGCTTGAAACCCAAGTCTGCTTGAATCACTTCATTTTCAGGAATGTGAGATGAAGAAAAAGCAGAGTGAGCACACTTGTGGGTGAAAAGCAGATGCAGGATTGCAAGGATTGATTGGCTGAGACTAGTAATTTACCATATGATCCATGTATGTGTACAATAACATTTTTAAATGGACAATATTATCAATCCCACCTCCAGAGCAGCAGAAAAAGCTTTCTGAACATAGTGTCGACATTGAGACTGCGAGTTGAATCTATAGTCTATTTATTTTTATACTTCTGAATAAACATTTTTCTTGTATGTAGTTTACAACTAGATCAGTTATATTTGATAACTGATTTATTTTTTTATGTTTTATTATACTAGCATGTCATAGCCATCACCATCCTTGAGCTGGTCATCATGTAATTTGGGGAGCTGGTTGGTGAATAAAATTTGGTCATTAAAACATCCTGTGTCAAATTGCAGAATGAAGCTTATAAAGATAACTTTATTGGAATAATTCACCTTAAAGGTATTAGGTGTCATCCAGGCACTTAATATTGGTCATACTAGTAACTTTTCTGGGGACCAATACATAATGGAATACTTCAGACGTTGTCTTTATGGCTGCAACAACCTTTATATAAACCAAAATGCATTTTTGTCTCAAATCTAAGAGAATGACCTGCCACCGCACAGCAAATGATAAAATGTTTTTAAATGATAAGATGACTTTAGATATAATGTTGATTTGATATGAATTTAGTGAACCTGAAACTGCTTTGCTGCTCTCAGGATACAACAAAAAAGAGCAATTCTACAGAGACTGTAAACAGCTGACAGACAGGATGCACATCCTGACTATGAACCCCATGTGTGTGTTTGTGTTTGTGTGTGTGTGTGTGTTTGGCGGGAGGGACTTAAAGAACCACAGCTTTTCATCTTACATGGTTGTTCTGCACTACGCTGCACGCTTACATGCTTTGCTCCACTGACTCGCAGCTGATTGGCTGCTCTCTAGCTTCCACTGTTAGTCTACGGTTATCAATGTTGACTTTTTATGTCTATTCCGAATCTGTATAAACAGGTTTGTCTTACTTTGCTCTGTTTGTAGGCTAAGAAATAAAAAAATTAAAAAAGGGAAAAACAAGTTGAAACACGATTAAATTTCTGCAAGACACAATACAAGATCAAAGCCATTCAGATTGCTTTGATGTGAAACTTGCTCAGATTTCTTTACAGTGGAGGTGATAAGAACCCAGGGTCAAAGAGGGTCAAACGCTGTCTTCCAATCACAAGTGAAAAACACATGGTTTCTTTCAACGGGCTACAAGCGAGAAACAGTGTAGCTCGGGAAAAGGTGAGGCATGTGTTCCAAAAGGAATCTAGAAGGTTCTAAATACAACCAGGTGTCTAGGCACTGGCAGAAAAAGGAAAGCAATTTTTTTAACTGATTAATGGAGTGGTGACGGTGACCAGTAAGAGCACAAAGGAGGAGGAAGAGAAAAGTGAAATATGGGGAGAGTGAGGGGAGGGGGTTATCCCAGGGGTCTCATTGTCCTCTCAGCACGCAGGAAAGTGACAGGGCAGCGGGGGGCTGTAGGTCCATCCACCATACTACAGCCCACTGGGCAAGGGACAATAACACATGTGGCAGGTGATGGCCGAGTACGCAGGAAGCAGTGGCTCTAGCTCTCATGAGCAATGGATCACATAAAGCTAATGAAGAACATAGTGTCTCTCACAAAAAAAGGGGGGATGGATACATACACACACACACACACACACACACACACACACACACACACACACACACACACACACATACACACATACACACATACATACATACATACATACATACATACATACATAGAAAAATAAGATTCAAATAAGCAAATTGCTCGATTTGTTAACCGTGTTACTGCTCCCTCATGTTATTATGGACTACTACTGGACTATTGTTCCACTGTAAAACACAGGACAGCGAAACACAACAAAATGCTTTCTCTGCTTTTCACCCATACACACCGTAAAGCAGGGGGCAGCCATTTTAAGTGCCCAGGGAGCTGTAATGGGGACGGGACCTTGCTCAAGGGTATCTCAGCGTAACCCACTGATCTGGGATTTGAACCTACGGCCTTCTGATCCTGGGGCCAACAAAATGATCAACTGTCTTTTAAAACCCACCGTCTGTTGTGTAGTCCCACGCATGCAGTCAAGAATGAGAAGCCAGTTCAGGTACAACCAAAATACTTTTTGAAATAATAATTTGCCACAACAGTAGTTCTTCTTGTGACAAATAATCATGTTACAGAACATGAAAAGAGAAAGTGCTTGGTTTGCCAAGTAATAAATAATGTTAGTACTTATATCAGTGGAAGTCCATGTACAACCAACAAAAACAACAAGAAAAAATAAATTGTGCACATTTAGCCCCTCACAAGCTTCCTGCAGGAATTCCTGCTATTTTTCCAGAGCTCCACACGCCTACATCCTCCCAGCCAGTGGACAGAAAGGCTGTGCTCTGTTTCAGAAACCAAGGTCAGCCCTCTGAGGAGGGGCAATACCTGACAACCATATGGCCAGTTAGTCCAGCCTTCTGAAGCTGTGTGCAAAAGGAGAATGCAGGCAAGTATGGGAGAGATCCATAGCTTTAAGTGGGATGAAAATATGAGCTATCCCCTGAGGCAGAGGAGGGAGGGGGCAGCAAGGTTGTCATCTCGGCTACCATGATGTAATCCCCTAAAATTAGCCTTCCAGAGGCATGAGCAGCATCAGCAGCAGCAGGCGCAAGAGCCACAGCACAAAGGGGTCAAGATCAGAGTGAAGTATTCTGTAGTATTGACTATAAATTGGCAAATGGCCAATTTAGGCTTAAAGATTATCACAATTTCTAAATTCAATTTAAGAAGTATTTTTAATTTGTTGTGAAATGGAGCTCCCATGCAAAACTGAAAAAGGCCTTTCAGAAAAGCCTTCCCAGAACAATAGCTCTAAAACATAAGCACAAAATCAGGACACTAAATATTAGTGTGATTATCACTAAACCTTTCTTTTAACAAGGTCAGCCATTGGTGATATTGAGGGGAGCGATATCATTTCGAAGCGCTCGGAATGACAAGGCAGCATAAAAGGACACAAAAACTGAACACTCATTGGAGGGACCTTGTCTAATGATGTTGTGTGGACATTACGAAGCCTATGAGTCACAAACAGATCATGTGTTCGAAACAAAAGCAAGTCACGTGGAACAGATATCAAGTCAGTTAAGCAAGCGAAGTTTGAGACCACTGCCTGAAAGTACTGTAATACATCAACCTTCATGATGCGAGATGCAGCTGTTCACTTTCAAAACCAGGGTTCTATGAAACATGTCTCAAGATTCAGTTCTTTCTTTTACATTTGCAAATATCCAGCCAATCATCTATGGCCGGAAGTGTCCTTGTGGGGTGGAGAGACGGCCCAGACATCTTGCAGACTTACAGGAAACGCACCACCACAAACCATGTTCCGGCCCAGGTCACCATCTCCTTAGGCTTTCACACACAACAACGGTCTTAGCTGCCTCTCAAGTTAAGGCAGTTTCATCTAATATTGTGAAATAAAAATTAAGTCAGCAAGTCCGGAGGATATGAGTTGCAGCAAACCTTAACGTCAGGGCTAGGCTTTCACGATTCGTGGAGAATTGAGTAACATTCCTTCTCCTTGACTAAACACCTAACACATTTTATCATCTATTCATAAGATTAAGAACAGCACTAATAAAGAGCACACGCAGACATCTTTGTTGTTGGCCCATGCAACTGAGTCGTCTCAGCTGAAGGCAGAGGCCACTTCAGGTCCTAATCAAGGTGTCTGTGGTACAATGTGCACAGCTGTGGTTTTTAAGACTTTGTTTCCAATTACTTAAACTGTTTATTGAATGTAGGCAAAAGATACAATCGCTCTTCATGAGGGGAAAAAAAAAAAAAAAAAAACTAACATTTTCATAAAAAAACAAACTTTTTCAATCTGATCCGAGTCTGTGCTTTCCTCATACTTCTACTTCTATGTGTGTTGCCGATCAGTGGGATCGGCAACACACATAGAATCCCCCAAGATTAATCCCCCAAGATTAACCCAATGTAAAATCCGTGTAGGTGACAAAGGGCAAACCACGGTCAGAAACAGGGACAGTACAAGTCAAATGACTCAACCACAAACAATGACTGTTCATATAAATGTTTATACCTAACTTTCTCAAAAATTTCCCAGTGACCAACACCTGTTACTGTTGAGGGGGAATATATACCATTCTGCCATGAAGATTTAAGTCACTGCTCCAGAGGAAAACACCCCAATATGCAGAGGAGGGGTATTTCAGCAGGCCACTGAATTATTAAATCATTTGAAACGCAACACTTTTTATAAAGAAAAAAAATCCCCAACCAAATAAGTCCAGTTTCTGAGGCACTGGATCAAAAGGGGGAGATTTACACCCGAACAGCAAGTTCATTTGGACCAACTCAGTCACTGAAGACTATTTGTTTTTACCTGGTTGTCTGTATAATCCTGCAGTGAGGAGGAGAGCAGGGTCATGGTGGGAAGAGCATGTAAGAAAGAAAGAAACAGCACAAATCAATAAAATGACATGCATCTCATGAACACGTTTGGCAATTTAGATATGCTGTTGGCTTGCAGAGCACAACTAAACTGTAATTTTATAGACTACTCTTGTAGTGCTGGTTAAGCAACCTTTCGTCTCATTCTACCACTGAACTGGGTCTTCAAAAGGAGGCGGAACAAACTAACTGCCAACCAACCACAATGAAGCATGAGCAAAACAGATTACTAAGAACTCTAACTGAAATGCTCAAAATGGATGCTATCAGCTAGCTGGAAACTTTCCCCACCTACCTAAATGAACAAGTCACCTCGGTTCGCTGTAATATTCTTAAAAAGTATTATTAAAGTTCATGATCTGAACTCTAGAAGTAAAGGGCAAGTGAGAGTAAGATTAAAATTTAAAAAAAGGCTTAAGCTTACTTTTTTAAATTGGCTGTTTTGAACAAACAATTTTAGTGCTAAAACAAACAAAAAACAGAGTAGGACATTAAGAAATACTTAACAAAACAATGTTCTGCTCAACAAAGAATAGCAAAAACCAAACTAAAAATTGTATTTACATAAATGGGAGCCCTGAATAACATGAAATTAGTTAAATGTTGTTTGTGAAGAAAGTACCCCAACGCTAACTTACAGTCGGTGAGCCACCCAGGTCCTGGCTGTCTGTGATCAGCTCCCGTTCTCCTTGTGGGTTGACTTTGTGAAAGCGTCGGCGCGAGTGACGCTGAGAGCCGCCTCTATGCAGAGCCAATTCCTCGCCATCGCTCGTGTTCTCCACCTGCAAAGTGCCAGAATCAGCCAGGTTATGTGACTCCTGGTTGAACATCCAGGTTTTCCATATCACTGAAAGCCTGTGCAAGCGCAGCAAACTCATGGGGAGGGCATCGATGCACAGCTGTACCGAGTGAAGAAAGCGAATAAAACACAAATGGGGCGCCAAGTGTCTGAGGCTACTGAAGCTGCTGCCAGTAGAGCAACAGTCATTTTCCTTTTTGAGAGTCAGAACTTGCACCGAGGCCACAGTTTCCTGCAGGAAGCCATACATACACAAATATCCTCTCAGCAATACAGATTTGGGCTTCACAGAGGAAATTGCAAGAACCCTTATGTATTTTTATTTTTTTTTTTTTTTACATAAGTGACCATTACAGACTGAAGAGACATTGTCTCCAGTTGAAGTTTCATTGATGTACAATGCAAATAGACTGGTCGTCAGTATAAATTCTAATTTTGTGTTTTTACCACTTTCCATGCTCATAAGACTAAACTACCAATTTTGGAAGTTTCGTTTCTTTATTTAAATAAATTTAAAAAAGATGACTTAATAAAACCCTTACGCAGCCTTTTGAAAGATCACAAAAAGCTGATGAACATGTATTTTCACGTCACCTTCTTCCAACATCTCTTAATCCCTAAAACAGGCAGCTGTTATTGTGTCTAAGATTGACACATACATTTCTTCTATTCTGTTTTGCTCTGACATTCAGAAAGCAGAATGAGCCTTAGAATGATCATAGATGGGTGAAGTTAAACTGCTATATGCTGAATAGTTCGATTAGTTAATGCAGTGGATTCTTTTAAGTGCTGATTATGCAGCTAAAATAAACTTTAGTTTGAAAAAAAAATATGTTCAATCAAAGTGCCTTTCAATTGCCTCACCCTTCTAATCTCAATTCAAGTTCAATCAAGGTGCTTTTTGTTAATGTGTTTTTTATTTTTATTTTTTTTATATGTGAAGCATGCAGAGTTGAAAGAGGGATGAAATGACAGAAGAAAAGCAAGCAAAAGCCAAGCTATGGCTATAATGGAGAAAAAAAAAAATTTGCACATAGGCCGTAGCTCACTCCTCGCCATCCTCCCGCCCCCTCTTAGAGTTGGACTTTAAAATCCCCGCCAACTCAAAGCAACTTTTCCGCTGCCTTCTATTTCAAATCGTAGTTGAACAACAACAGACTCAGAGTGAATACCGTTACTATTGACTGCCTTAAACAGAAGTTCTACTCTCTATGATTTCCCCCTCAAGCATTATTCACCTCAAACTAGTAGTAAGGATTTGGGCTCGAAAAACAGGTCCTGGATTAGTGAGGAGATGTCAGCCAAAGCACATGAACTCCTTCAGAGAGAGTTTGTGAAAAAAAGGAAGGAGAAGGAGCTTCATTCTGACAAACTGTCATATCAGAGTGGTGCAGCCATCAATCAGGGGAGAACATGGGACCAAATGAGGGGGAGAATGGAAGAAAAATGTTGGGAGTAGCTCCCTTTTCATCCGACCATCAATCAGTAGGGGACACCAGTACCTCTGCTAACACCACAAGGTGAAGATGGACAGAGACACACACTTCTACTCCCAACACACACACACACACACACACACACACACACACACGCAAAAGCCTTGGAGCCTTGCTTTTCTTCGTCTGAAGAAAAGTGGCCAGTCACTGATTCACTGGTCACCAACATGGACATACATTCTGGAACCTATGAACAAGCTACATGTAAACTAACACTTTTGTACTTTCAAATTATGTCATTACTAATCAACATCACAAAACAACCACTACAGCTTGCTGATTTCTGAATGTTGAAGATGTTTGTCTTATGACAGATCACTGCACCGCAGTGGCAGCGTGCATTTAGCAATATTAATGACTTCATAACCAATGTGTGATTCAGAAAGGAAACCTGTTTGTAGAAATAGTTTCTCATGGATCTGTTATGTGGTGCACTAACAATCAGCGCTGTTGCTTCAGAAGTCCAGCTGTTTGTCATGAGTGCAATGAACTATGCCATACTCAGCACAAAGTCTTGCGTTTGCTTTTTCATTCAGGTTTTATGCTATGTGTTGACAGAAATCAGAATCCTTGAATCTGAAAGAAAGGCAGAACAGCCGAGTGGTTAAGTTGCAGTGAGTAGAGATGACAAAGGAGCTTAAATCAGCAGTTCAGGGAAACAGTGTTATACAGGTTCAGTTGGAAATTTACATTTATTGCATTTAGCAAACACTTCTCTACATTTACGGCATTTAGCAGACATATAATAACCTCTTACAATTCCAAACTGAAGGGACAGTCCCCCAAAGCAGTTGGGTTTTAAGGGTTTGGCTCAGGAACCCAATGGTGGAAGTGCAGGAGGTGGGATTTAAACCTGCGACCTCTTGGTCCATAAGCAAATAGATGCCTGGATCTGCATTGGAATGCACTGGTTCGGACACATGCAGAGTAGAGATCAGAAGTACTTTTGGAGAAGGATGTTGGGGATGGAGCTGCCAGGCAAGAGAACAGGAAGGACAAAGAGGAAGTTAATGGATGTGTAGAGAGAGAACATGCAGGCCATAAAGGAAGAAGATGAAGAAAAATGAAAGAAACGTAAACAGTTGATCTGCTGTGACGAGCCCTTGTGGGAGCACGACTCCAGCACATTTGACTTTGAGTGGAATGCCATGGCTTGAGCACATTTTCACCAATGTCTTCAATATCTGAATAATACAAGTCACAAACTTGCAAATATAAACGCACTCCAAAAAATCGAAAAAGAAATTCAAACTGCATGTGCAGTGCATATGCATCAGTCTCTAGATGCTGCATTTGATTAATAAAACCTTTCTAACACTCCACAGCAGCTCCGCCTTCAGACTGCCACCACTTAACATGGTAATCACTGCTCCTTCAGTTCTTTTCATGATGTCAGTTTCTGACTATATTTTTAATTTTTAGCCCACTTTGGATCAGGCAGATGGGTCAAACATACACCAGTTGTTCTGGCAAATGACAACACTACTAATAAAAGAAATAAAAGAGAAATACAATTGTTCTAAATCTTACTGTAAAATCTGTCAGTCTGCTACAAAGCTGTAAACAGAATAAACAGAACAGAAAAACATGGAAAAGCCCAAGACAGCCAAGATGATTTGTAGGCTACTCTTTGTATAGTAATCAGATTTCAGCCTTTGGGAGCGGAGATGAACATGTCTACCAAGTGTTAACATGTGGCCAAATACCAAAGCACAATCCAGACATTTTTCAGAAGAAGTAACCGTGTGTAAAAAGTCTTTGAAAAGAATCCCATGGCTCAACCATGTTCGATCTACAAACTGAAGAAAAATTATCCTCATCACAGTAAGCCAAGCTATGGATTTCTGTTTCAGTTGAGAAACTTAAAGGATAGACAAACTGGGCATGTCACTGATCCCAGCATGTTACTACCTCCACTACTTTGTCTAAATCTATATTGACATAGATGATGCATAGGGGAACATTTTACAAGTGGTGACAAAAGCATTTCCATTCATTTTTATGGGTAATTTGATGTTTTGCACAGGAGCTGGATTATTTTGTCAAGATGAATGTATTTGGGCATAAATTTAGACTGCATTCAGACAAAAGCAAACAGCATGGCTGAGAATTATAGTCGAACTGAGAAAGAGTTAAAAAGCCATTTTAAAGGTAAAAATGATCACCATTTTTTCCACATTTTTAGCCACGACACATCCTGTGAATAGAAAGTGCACCGAACTTGCCATGTGGCACAGAAACATCCTTTTAAAAAGTAAACAATCATCTTAACAGCCTTTGGGGCAGCGGTGGCCTAGTGGTTAGGGAGTTTGGCCACAGGATCGGAAGATTGTGGGTTCAAACCTCTTACCAGTTGCCCTGAGGTATCCTTGAGCAAGGTACCATCCCCATCATTGTTCCCCGGGCGCTTTCATAACTGCCCCCTGCTGCACGGTGTTTGTGTTTATGGGCTAAATGCAGAGGTCCAATTTCATTGTGATTCACTGTGTGCTGTGCTGTGACCTCACAATGACAAGAATAGTCACTTTCACATTTCACTTTCACTTCACTTTACAGCTAAGGCTGCTCAAAATATCGCCTGTCAATTGTGAAAGCAATGATGGTCTCTGCAACACTAATATCACAGAAGGATACAATTAATCAATTTAACTGGCCATGGTGTTTTTGAAGAACCCATACTTTTCCTTCTGTTCCATTTCTTCCAAGATCATCGAGAGTCAAAACAAAAATCTAAATGTCATTAAATGATTTACATAATCTTTATTTAAAAGGTTATTGTGCCTTTAAATATAAATAAACTAACCCAGCCACTAGGGATGCACAAGCCAGTGTATTTCTTCGTGCCGGTCCCAAGCCCGGGTAAATGGGGAGGGTTACGTCAGGAAGGGCATCCGGTGTAAAACTTTGCCAAATCAATATGCGGACAACGATACAGAATTCCATACCGGATCGGTCGAGGCCCGGGTTAACAACGACCGCCATCAGTGCTGTTAGCCTACAGGGTGCTGGTGGAAATTGGACTACTGTTGGCCAAAGAAGAAGAAGAAGAGGAGGAAGGCATGTCCAGAGGGAGAAGGAGAGAAAGAAGGAGAGGAGAGTGGAAGTGAGGGTAGGGACGTTGAATGTTGGCAGCATGACTGGTAAAGGTAGAGAATTAGCTGATATGATGGAGAGAAGGAAGGTTGACATTTTGTGTGTGCAAGAGACTAGATGGAAGGGTAGTAAGGCCAGGTGTATTGGAGGGGGGTTTAAACTGTTCTACCATGGGGTGGATAGAAGGAGGAATGGAGTAGGTGTTATCCTGAAGGAAGAGTATGTGGAGAGTGTTTTGGAAGTGAAGAGGGTGTCAGGGAGGGTGATGAGTTTGAAGCTGGAAGTTGAAGGTGTGATAATGAATGTTGTTAGTGCTTATGCTCCACAAGTTGGTTGTAAGATGAAAGAGAAGGAAAAATTCTGGAGTGAGTTAGATGAAGTGATAGAGAGTGTACCCAGTGGAGAGAGAGTGGTGATTGGTGCAGATTTTAATGGTCATGTTGGTGAAGGGAACAGAGGTGATGAGGAGGTGATTGGTAGGCATGGTGTCAAGGAGAGGAATGCTGAAGGTCAGATGGTTGTTGATTTTGCAAAAAGGATGGAAATGGCTGTAGTTAATACTTATTTTAAGAAGAGGGAGGAGCACAGGGTGACGTATAAGAGTGGAGGAAGATGCTCACAGGTGGATTATATTCTTTGCAGGAGGGTCAGTTTGAAAGAGATCAGAGACTGCAAAGTAGTGACAGGGGAGAGTGTAGCTAAACAGCATAGGATGGTGGTCTGTAGGATGACCTTGGAGGTCAAGAAGAGGAGGAAAGTGAGGGCAGAGTCGAGGATCAAGTGGTGGAAGCTGAAGGAGGAGGACCGTAAGGTGGAATTCAGGCAGGAGTTAACACGGGCACTGGGAGGTGTCGAAGAGCTTCCGGATTGCTGGGAAACTACTGCAGAAGTGATCAGGCAGACGGCTAGAAATGTACTTCTTGTGACATCCGGAAGGAAGAAAGAGGATAAGGAGACCTGGTGGTGGAACCAAGAAGTCCAGGAGTGTATTCAAAAGAAGAGGGAGGCAAAGAAGACATGGGACATACAGAGAGATGAAGGAAGTAGACAGGTGTACAAGGAGATGAACCGCAGGGCAAAGAAAGCAGTGGTGAAGGCCCAAGATAAGGTGTTTGCTGAATTGTATGAGAGGTTGGACAGTAAAGAGGGAGAAAAGGACCTTTACCGATTGGCTAGACAGAGAGACAGATCTGGGAAAGATGTGCTACAGGTCAGGACGATTAAAGATAGAAATGGTAACGTACTCACAGGTGAACAGAGCGTGTTGAGCAGATGGAAGGAATACTTTGAGGAGCTGATGAATGAAGAAAATGTGAGAGAGAGAAGACTGGATGATGTGAGAAGAGTTAACCAGGAAGTGCAGCAAATAAACAAGATGGAAGTAAGGGCAGCGATGAAGAGGATGAAGAATGGAAAGGCTGTTGGACCGGATGACATACCAGTGGAAGCATGGAGATGTTTAGGGGAGATGGCAGTTGAGTTTCTGACCAGATTGTTTAACACAATCTTGGCAAGTGAGAAGATGCCTGAGGAGTGGAGACAAAGTGTACTGGTACCGATCTTCAAGAATAAGGGTGATGCACAGAGCTGTAGTAACTATAGAGGGATAAAGTTGATCAGCCACACCATGAAGTTATGGGAAAGAGTAGTAGAAGCTCGGTTAAGAAAAGAGGTGAGGATCAGTGAACAGCAGTATGGTTTTATGCCAAGAAAGAGTACCACAGATGCAATGTTTGCTCTGAGGGTGTTGATGGAGAAGTACAGAGAAGGTCAGAAGGAGCTGCACTGTGCCTTTGTGGATTTGGAGAAAGCATATGACAGGGTGCCTAGAGAGGAGTTGTGGTTTTGTATGAGGAAGTCTGGTGTTACAGAGAAGTATGTGAGAGTAGTTCAGGATATGTATGAGGGCAGTGTAACAGTGGTGAGATCTGCAGTGGGAGTGACGGATGCATTTAAAGTAGAGGTTGGATTACATCAAGGATCAGCACTGAGCCCGTTCTTGTTTGCAGTAGTGATGGACAGGTTGACGGACAAGGTTAGACAGGAGTCTCCGTGGACGATGATGTTTGCTGATGATATTGTGATCTGTAGTGAGAGTAGGGAGCAGCTTGAGGAGAACCTGGAGAGATGGAGATATGCTCTGGAGAGGAGAAGAATGAAAGTGAGTAGGGCAAAGACAGAATACATGAGTGTGAATGAAAGGGAGGAAAGTGGAGTGGTTAGGATGCAGGGAGTGGAGGTAACAAAGGTGGAGGAGTTTAAATACTTGGGATCAAAAGTTCAGTGTAACGGCGAGTGTGGAAGAGAGGTGAAGAAGAGAGTGCAGGCTGGTTGGAATGGGTGGAGAAGAGTGGCTGGAGTGATTTGTGACAGACGCGTACCAGCTAGAGTAAAAGGTAAGGTTTACAGGACAGTAGTGAGACCAGCTATGTTGTATGGCACTGACGAAAAGGCAGGAGGCGGAGCTGGAGGTGTCAGAGTTAAAGATGCTGAGATTTTCGTTGGGTGTGACGAGGTTGGACAGGATTAGAAATGAGTATATTAGAGGGACAGCTCAGGTTAGACGTCTTGGAGACAAGGTTAGAGAAGCAAGGTTGCGTTGGTTTGGCCATGTGCAGAGGAGAGACGATGATTATATTGGAAGGAGGATGTTGAGGATGGAGCTGCCAGGAAAGAGGAGAAGAGGAAGACCAAAGAGGAGGTTTATGGATGTGGTGAGAGAGGACATGCAGGTGGTCGGGTTGAAGCAGGAAGATGCAAAAGACAGGAAGAAATGGAGACAGTTGATCCGCTGTGGCGACCCCTAAACGGGAGCAGCCGAAAGAAAAAGAAGAAGAAGAAGAAGAAATATAAATAAACTCTTTTCTGATCGGCTGCCCTGCTTTGCGTCTCATTCGTAAGGGCTGAAACACCCCATAGACCTTCAACATGAATGGGCTGGAGAAATATGGAAACGTGTTGGTAGTCAAGAACTATAATCTGAAAACGGGCTGTTTTTGGAAGCAAGGTGATTGATGAAAATCATTAATTTTCATCAATCAACAAAATGCAGTGAATGAACAAAAGAGAAATCTAAATCAAATCAATATTTGCCTTCAAAACAGCATCAATTCTTCTAGGTACACTTGCACACAGTTTTTGAAGGAACTCGGCTGGTAGGTTGTTCCAAACATGACTGCGTTTCAACCTATGTGTGAAATTGATGATCATTAGCACCTGTTCGGTAAAACTGGTTGATCATACACCTGACTATAATCCTATAAAATCCCTGATTTTGTGCAAGTGTACCTATAAGAATTCATGCTGGTTTGAAGGCAAAAGGTAGTAACACCAAATATTGATTTGATTTAGATTTTTCTTTGGTTCGCTCACTTTGCATTTTGTAAATTGATAAAAAATAAACAATCATTATTTATGTTTCTGAAAGCATTCTTTGTTTACAGAATTTTTTTCACACCTGCCTAAAACTTTTGCACAGTACTGCACTTTGGCTCTGTTGAAAAATTGAGAGGTAAGACACATAAGGTGCTATGTAATTTGCTAGTCTAGTCTGTAAGTACTAGGGAAAAAAGCTGAAAATCAGATCATCTCGTAATCATCTTCTGAAAATCCACATATCTTTAGTGGAAGCTATTAAATTGGTCTTGCTGTTCTAATGCTTTTTGTGGGTGCTGTGTATATTTAAGAGGAGTAGAAAAATCGATAGCTCGCCAAAGCAATTGTTCAAAAAGTTAAGAGAAGCAACAAAGAAAACATGCTCAAGACACAAGTAGGAGGAGAGAAGAAGCAAATGCTGAGGGATGCATGGAGATATCACACGCACAAAGAAAGAGAGAACGTGCAAAACTCAAGAGTCGGTCTGGACTGGTGGCCTGCCTGTTTACGTGAGAGACGGCAGCCAAGTTCCCACACGCGGCACGGGGTCATCCCAGATCAGTAGATTTGAAGATTCTGCTCTGTTCATTTCCTCTAGAGGAAGTCTTAAGTAATGGAGCACAGCAGATGTGATTAGGGGATTTATTTCTTTTCTTTCCTTTTTTGTTTTAAGAGCTAGAAGAAACAGGTGCATGCTCAAGAAAAAAGAGGAGTCATGTCCGGTTGGTCTTTTAGAGTGAGCACCATATAATGCACCATGAAATAGGAAATAGCACACAAATCGTAAAGTCTGCTTGAGCTCCTTGAGCACGGAGCATGAAACGATAGTTTTGCCAAACTAATAATAAAATTTTTTTTTTAAAGTTCTTTCTCTTTTTCTGTCTAAACTGAAATTAAACTGGAGCTGGAGGATTTTAACTATTGTTTCTTCTTCTCCTCTGTATTTCGTTACTATGTTTATATTGTGCAAATAACTTCTTTACACTTCAAAAATCTTCTATAATGAGCTAATAATGAACTAATGAGCTCTAAAGTAACCTCAGATAGACTTGCTTATGCCCTTTAAAATACTGTAATACATTCTGTGTTCTACAAAAAAGGAACAAAAGTATGCTGCAAATCTAAAAACAGAAACAGCTGCCATACTGCAGCTTGAATTCAGTCTGTTTTTCAGACATCAAGCATATCCTGGTTGATTTGGGGGATTTTGCAGATACATTCTAAGCTGTAAGATTTTACACTGTGTGTGCAAATAAATCCAGTTAATACATTCCATTAACAGAGTTTCCCTAAAAGTGCTGACTGGTGGGAATGGTGGGCTATAGTGCTTTATTCCAGCCTGATTAAATTTTCTGAAACAAATAAGCACATTAAAATGGAATGAATGAAGTAATGTATAAGAAAAAAGATGAACAGATACCTTTTCGATTAAGCAAGGCTTTAAAAGGCCTGCAGGATTGATATAACCATCTTTTTCCGACCACTTGATCTCATTTTTCTTTCATAAGAGGGACTTTCAGCCCTTCACAGAGGGCCTAAAATATTCTGGTCCTTAATTTTCCCTCATTTATTATTCAACTGAATAATAAATGAGGGAAAATAATAATAATTCAATGGGTCATGCTAAATTTAGATTTTAAAGCTGGTTAGTATTATACTATTTCTGTGTATGCCATCATCTGTATTTACATGTATGGTTGCAATCAATCACCACACCTACGGTCTCATTTACCAAGAAAACTTTAAAGAAATAAGAGGTGGCTCAAGACAAGACTTTTACAGAGCACTGTAGCTAAATGAACTCACCCATTGGCCAGGTCTTCAGAAGCCAAGTCCTTATAAGCCTGATCACTCACATGATCAGGATCTAATGTAGAATATACCAGTCAAACTTTATTTCCAATGGATGCAACTCATTTATGATGACCCTCTAAAATGTCCCTCTAAATCTTAAAGAAGGTCTACATCAGTCACTGTCTGGGAACACAAGTGCCAGCTGAACCAGTGCATTGGGGAAAAGACTGCAGTAAATTTATAACAAATTCTTCATGCATGTATACATTTAGGTCTCTTAAAAGCTTTAACATGGAACGTCCTTCACACTTCAGATCTGTTTAATTTAGTAAAGTCAAAAATATCCACATGATGTTATCTGATGTTAGCTTGGTACCAAAACAATGGTACAGTTTAACAGAGGTGCTTCCAAAAGACAGCACTTCAGAAAAGGTGGTTTCTTCAACCATGTTTTGATATTTATGGGCCAAATTGAAGACTTATCAACGTTGTGATGGCTGGTTGTTTAATTTCATCCAAAACATGGGTTTTTACCGTCCTTTACCTAGAAAATCTGACTGGAGAGCTTACTGCAGCAACACTGTAGCTGTTTTTATTTTATCAAAATATACTTTTCCACACTTTAGACATGGAAAAAGCAAAGTCGAGGACTATATCAGTGCTGCATTGTTTGGTGGACTGTAGGGTGAGACCGGGATGAAAATCCTAATGGCAACAACAGTGTTACATGACCCAATATCCTGGCCGTGCCATGTTCTAGATCTTCTGAGAAAGCTAATCAGCGAGCCGATCAAAATACTGCACTTTCGTGTGTCTTTGAGCCTTGCTCGCATGCACAATAGTCTCAGTTCCCAGTTTAACTACATATGGATGGCAGTGAGCATATTCAGTAGAGGATTAAGATCATGTTACAATTAAAGAGGAACTCTTTTTAGTGTGTAAACTACACTACTGTGCAAAAGCCTTCATATCTTGCTTCAAAAAAGCCACACTTTCTTTTTTCATTCTTCATGTACTGTCGAGGAATAGTTCTCCAGGATTCCTGAAATTTTGCCAGTTTCAGAGGTTTGTTTGTTTTTTAAAGCCAAAAGGTGTTTAAAATATTCCAGCAAAACAAATCCACCAAACTGAAGGCATGAAACAGTCAAGGAACAGATACAGATGATTCCAGACAATAGTGGCCGTTATTTATATACGGGTGATTCAGCTGCATGCTTAGTGGTTGCAACCCCTTAATCAAGACATCTTGTATCTTTAAGGACTCCTACTAAATGTACTTAATATGCCAAAGATAAGAATTTGACAGACATACAAAAGTATCTTTCACAATTCCCTATCAAAATACTAAGAAATGAGGAGTGACTTTGCACCAATTTTGAAGAAATCTGCAGCAATTTTGTGCACACCCCTAGTGTTCCATAAGACAAATGAAGATTCAGCAGCTCTTCACTGAACTCTCCTTCACTTCTAATGCCACATTAAGACTAATTATCAACTATGCTGGTATGCAAAAATTTGTAGGGCTGATTATATCCAAACCAGTTTGGCTGAAACCTAGTTTTGTGATGTTTATCTCAAGAATGCAAACCCTGACAAATTTGCAGCGCATTTGTGCATTTACTTTTTTAGCTTTTGTCAAATGACAGATGGCTCTACTTACCACAATCATCTCTGATGGCTCCAAAGTAATGCATTCACAGCCTCGTCTTCCTCCCCGCTGCTTGCCAAAGCTGAAGAAAATAAAAAGCATGTGAGAAGTCAAAAGGGTCGTCAAAGTAAACACATATTGGGTGACGTACACGCAGCTTGTAATGCTGGTATGTGAAATATACAAAAAGAAAAAAAAGAAACAAAAAAAAAAAAAAACAACATGTAATACAGTTAGCATTGATTTGGTAAGAGGTAATGTTTTTGTCATAATGGTCCAAGCGTGGGAAAAAAAAAAAAATTGGCATCTTTCATTTTACTTTTCACACAAACCGATTCTGAATGCTGTTCTGCTATCTGTGATGGTAAAAATGCAAATTGGTCCAAAAATATCTCTGTTCCATTTTATTCTGTAAAAGGCTCAGCAACCTGGAAAAACTGTTCGGGGAGATTGAACGAAAGTATGAGATGATGTCAAGAAAAACTAGTGTTTTGACCCAACATGCTCGGATTTTAAGGAATTAAATTGCGATTACACCATCAAACTCACACTCACCATGCTAGGATGATATCTGGACTTCAGGCAAGGTTATGTTTGCTTCCTGGCTGTTTAAAAATTCTTATACTCTCTTCTACTTACATCTAATTATACTCTTCTTATACTATTTACAAATGTACAGAAGCTCATTTAGGTCTCATGTCCTAGGTTGGTTACACTAGGTTTTTCTGAAGGAAGCTGTATTCTTCTGGCCATGTTAAATCTTCTTGCACCTCATTAAAAAATAATAATAATATACATGAAAAAATTTTAAAGTTTAAATAATTCAGCATGAAAACCCTACCCATTTTTAAATAAATAATACCATGTACACATTGCAACACAGTTGGCCTGCAAGCATCTACCTCCAGTCCTGAAGTTAATTTAAAAATAGATTTAAAAAATTCCAAAGAAAAAACAATGTACATATCAAAAGTATTGGAACAGCAAGGGAAATTCAAAAAGGATACAGATTTTCAACTTCTTTTTTGTTATATTGTTACACTGGAGTATTCTGTTACCCTCATGCTTTAAACAACCACTTCAAATCTACTCACAACTGAAGCTTTGGGTGTCATCTGTAAAGGCTACATTTATTGTTCAAAAGAAGAATCAGAAGTATTTCACAAACATATTCGGAAATCTATAAAAACAATCTGCAGAGAAATGCATCCAAACAAGAAACTTTATAATGTAGCAAGACAACTGTCCAAAACTTCATGAGGGGGAACAAGGAGAATGTTTTGCACAGGCCAATGCCCAAATTAATATGCATTTCATCTTCCCAAGTAAAGAATGACTGAAAGATACTGCTGTAAAAGCCTGGAAAACCATGAATACAAAAGAAATTAACAACTTGATGCAGTTGTTGCAAACCAGGAATTTGCAGACAAAAATATATGTAAATACATAAGTGAAATTTACTAAATTGCTTTACAACTTTCTGATCCAACATTTCAACTGCAACTGGGGGGTCAGACACACAAGTAATTTACTACACCTAAATGTAAATGCAAGGAAATAAAAGCAGAAAATCTTAATATTCATCTTCTCATCTCAAACCCAAATGTCCAGTGCATAGCAAAGACAAATGCTTTCCATAACAAGGACACAATGCCATTGCATTCATTGATTTTCTATGAAAACTCTAGTTTTCTAGTTTTCATGACAGCATGCAGACCCTCGTCACTAGCCTCAGCTGGCACTCTCCAGAAAAGCTGACAAACACTGTGCTTGGATTTCCAGAGAAACAGAGAAAGCACCTTTGAAAGGCTTTGTCTGGTCATTGGAGAGATACACACCCTTCTCCAGAACAGAAGGACTGAATTAGCATACGACAGAATATCAATTCCCTCTTCAGGATTCCAGGGAATGTGTCACACAGACTTATCCTCATTGTGTTTGGCAGAGTTTGCAGAAGGTTGTCTGAACGAGCCAAAGGTCAGTCTGGCTTTGACAACTCTTCACACTTCACTGAGGTTGGCCCGGCCGTCAGCCGAAAGTGGAAAATGCTGCCAAGTGTTTTCGGCATGCTTTATCAACGGGAGCTAATGCACTCATTCCGTCCACACCAATACCAGCCTTGGCGCCTTTAGCTCAAAGACAGACACAGTCATTTCATTCAGCGCTGCAGAAAACATTCATTCAGAAACTCCTTTACCTGTCGTTTATACTGGAAAATTGCCAGGTTAGCATACCGGGATGGCACCTCAATAGTTGGTCTAATATTATGTATGGTTGTATTTATCATTTTAAAGTGAACAACACTTTCCTACCCCTGCATCCACCACTGAAGCGCCAAACCCCATAACTGCCCCTGGGTGCAGCTACTGGAGGTCCTCTGCTCCTGGTCCTACTGTGTGTTCACTAATGGCATAAAGAATAATTTATAAAGGGTCATAAAGAATAATTATTAGCATCATTACTCCCTGACCCGCAATGGACTGGCGACCTGTCCAGGGTGTTTCCCCACCTTTTGCTCTGCGAGAGCTGGGATAAGCTCCAGCAGCCCGCATCCCTATTTTAGACAAACTTTGAAAATTTGTGAGTGAGAGTTATTCACTGGCTTGAATGATCAACCACCCTCTGCCATCAAGGAATGGTTGGATTTCATGATACATGCTTTAGTCTCACTTGTCACCTTTCCATTCACAGATATGCGATACTGAATAATATCTCTCAATGAGTGACTGGGTTCTCTTTTCGCATCTTTAGAAATTGCTAGGATAATCAGAGGGTGTTAAAAGTCATTTTTCAAATAACAGGGTTCACAAGCTTTCGGCTACTAACACTTAACTCCTCAAGCAAATTTGTTCCTTGTGTTCATCCTTCAACATAAAAAAAAAAAAAAAATAGAGCTTCAAGGTGGTTGTAGAACTTAAAGAAGTGGAGAACTTATGATCATACATGAGTCTCATCTCCAACAAAATAAAACTCAAATTGTGTTATTTCCTTTCTAAAATAAGACTTCCTCTGTAAAACTAAAGATGAAACTAAACAAAGCCATTATGGGTATAAGTGACAAGATGGTAGCAGAAGTGAAACAGCCAAACCAGGGGTTTCTCACCCAGATGACAATGAAAATCCTGTTTGAGATGCTTGGAGTTACATTGCTTAATGATTGTACATCCATGGCAACACACAAAGTGCTGAGTCTGGAGTTAAAACCACAAACCACATTCAGCATGTAATTTTATGTTCAGCTAGCCTCTCTGTCACTTTTCCGAAGGCTGTGCTTCAGCACAAGATTCACTAAAGGAACAAAGAGCTATGAGAGTAAATAGTCAAGTTCTTCTGAACGGCTCTTGAATAAAATGTTGTATGACCTTTTGAGGCGCTGTGTACTCAAATCTTTAACGCTGAAACTTCAACCAATACATTCAAAGAAAGAAACCTTACGGTAAGAAGGAACTAGTATTCACTGACAATATAAATAGTCACCCAAATCACCAAACGAGTAATTTAGAAACAACAGGCCTAGCAGAAGACTTTAAAAAAATCATGACACAGGAAGACAGCTGTGGTTTCAGAAAAGCATAGCAAGCGCATGAGTGTTGCTAGAAAGACATGGACTACTCACTTTTTGGCTTGATGCGTCAACCTCTGACAACAGGTGTACTCGGACAGTAAAACTGGGTAAAGGATAAGTGCATGTTCTTAAACCATAATCCTTTTGCCAAGGCATGAGGTCCTTTCGTAGTTATTGCTCCGCTCAATCAAAAGTCATTCAAAAACAGTGTTGTTTTTTTAACCTTCCTTGCTTGCTGTTGTCGATCAGCGTGTGAGAACAATGTTGCCCGACCAGTTGTGAGGAATTCAAAAACATCCAAAGTGTGCCTGTCTTTACAAGACGGAGCTCTTCAGCAGTTCAAAATCCTAAACAAGACATGAAAGGGGCAGTCCTCGCAGCTCCAAAAAAAAAAAGTAAAATAAAAGTGGCCAAGTTTAACGAACACAATTCATGAAAAGGGAATGTACAGTTGCCCGAATTTCCCGGTCTTTCTCCCGTCCTGAGTCACAGTTTCTGTGTATCCGGTGGCTCTGCAAGGCTGTGGAGGGAGAAGGCTCATTTCCTGCCGGGATGTGCTCACTGGCTCCAGCTGCTTACAGAACACATGGCTCAGTCATGGTTCAGCCAGGAGTTCCACATTCCAGGCTCCCACTGACCCTCCCCCTCTCCTAAACACCAAAACAGCCCTCTGGCAAGTACCCACCACCAATCACGAGAATCGAACGCAGGGTTTCCCACTTCAGGCTTCCTTCACTTCTCCTTTTCTATTAGTTCAGCTCAACATGAAACGGCCATAATGCTTTAGAGTAGTTTTCTAATATATTCTGTGTTTATTTCAGGCTGTTTATCTAACCAGACCATTACGAACATGAAACAGAAATAAACACTTTAGCTGGTTAATTCTACTGATTTTTTCAAATCATTCCACAAAATTCTGACATTCTGGAGAACGTTTCACATTACAAAAATGAACAGTGCTAAGAACCAGATGTAGGAAGCAGAAGCATTTCATTTAAAAGCCACAGAAAGTCATAAATTGAATTTGGTTATGATTACGCCTACTGATTTTATATTGGTTTTGAGAGAAGGAACAAAAGTGGAAAAACAATTTAAATGTTTTCTTACATTTAAATTGGATTCCTAACATTTCAGCAGTGAATTTAAACTCAGAAGACACCAGCAGGCTCACTAGTCATGTTGGATCAAAAGAGCACTTCTATTTGCATTGTAAAAATATCAAATGTTTCCTTTGACCAGGGGAAAAAAAAAAATTATAAAAATAAAATGTTGCATTTCTCTTCACTAACCCATATCAAACAAATCTTACATGACTTTTAGATGAGAGTAAATTGCTGATTTTTGAAGGCCGATGCACCATTTGTGAACTTTTTTTTATTTCTTATATATTTAAATAACTAGAATGCATTAATTATTTCTATTCAAGTTATTCGGTTTACCATTTTAAACATGGAAAAAAAAAACAGAACAATTATAAGAACTTTGCCATCTGAAGAAAAAACAAATCTTACAATAAACGACAGAACCTGGGAAATGCAGTTTCTGAAATAAAATAATGATTTTACTGGTGCTAACGGAGGCAGCACTCTGGCATTACTAAGACAGGTGCCATTGGATAAGTGTGTTAAATAAACATAGGTAAGTGAAATTTTAAATTAAAGAACCCTCAGAGCATTACCATTGGTCCATTCATCGTACAATCCCAGAAAAATGCTGCTACTGTGCAAAAAACGTAATTGATTAAGTTACTGTTAGTGAATGGCAAGCTCTATTTAAATGAGAGGGATTCAGTGTTGTACACTGAGATGTCGTGAAGCATTGATGAGCACTGAAGCTGTTGTAATCAGTGACTAGTGTCCGAAACATCTGCACTCAATAAAGCGAACAGCCTTTCATGAATGGGTGCGAGTGTTGAGAGGAGTCACGTGATGGCAGTGGAATCTAACCCCTCTTGGAGAGACCAGGAGAGAGCTCTTCCACACCCGTCACTTTCTTTCTATTCCCCTTTCATTCTGAACCTCATTCTGATCGCACACAACCCAGTGACCTAAAGGAAAAGTGCTCCACGTCTCCAAACCAAACACAAATGATGAGCAGCTGGTGCAACATCAGAAGATGCCATGCCTTGTTCCAAGAAACCATCAGCTTCAATCTCTGGGCACTATATATAATTTCCTAACCACTGCAGAAGCGCCTGCTGCTATGTTGATATGCTAACAAAGCTTTCTATCAAAATTCCTAAGCATCCTGGCCTGTTTCAGTCATTCTAGACCAATGTTTTGATCATGGAAGGCAACAAGGGGCTGAATCATGTCTTAGAACTTCAGCATAGATGCTTTAGGAAAAATAATAATATAAAAAAAAAAAAAAAAAACCTAAACACCTTGTAGACTCAACATGTCTTTGCAAAAGGGAAGTACCTCAAATTGAGAAATTTCCCCATTTCTCAAATTACACACAGAAAAATATAAGAAATGTCTACTAGGTCTACATATTATAGTTCATATACAGTGCTGTGAAAAAGTACCTGCTCGGAAACCCTCCACTGTGGCTGAATAAAACCAATTCGGCAAAGAGTGGGCTAAAAATTCCTCTATAGCGATGTGAAAGAATTACTGCCAGTTATGGCAAATGCTTGATGGCAGTTGTTGCTGCCAAGCGTGGCACAATCAGTTATTATTTTGTCACGCAGGGATGGCTTCGGCCTTCATAAAGAAAATCATCACTTAAAAACCACATTTTGTATTTACCTGAGTTATCCTTGCCTAATATTTAAATTTGTTTGATGATCTGATTTGATTTGATGATGTTTGATGTTCACAGCACTGTATATTAGTAGGAATTCCACAGTTTTACGTAGCAGCATATTCACACTGTTGTGTCTCCTCATAAAGGCATTTTAAGTGGTACATACCAACATCGCGCCAAGTACATGTGCTCCTTCACGAAGACGGATCCTGAGAGCAGTATGTACCAGCATGTGGAAATGTTATCAGGGCTGTAAGAGAGGAACATGGCAGGCTGTTAACTCGAGTGCTCCTAAACTGCAGCTTGGCTGGATCCGTAATTGGTGTTTGAGAAACATGCCTCTCTGGCATTCAGGAAGGATTCTCTTTTCTGGGGTGCCGAAATGGAGTTCTAAAGTCTCATACAGATATATGGCGTGTGGAAGACCTTCTCACTCAAAGCCTGTTTTTGTGAACGAGCACTTTCCAAAAGGATGAGCAGCTCTAATTAGAAACTTGCACTGAGCAAAAGCTATAAAATGCCTACTAATGGAGTTTTTTTTTGTAAGCTAAATTGGTTTTTATGGGTGCCTGAGGTGAAAGGAATGAACTACCACTGTTCTGTTCATGAAGAATCTCAATCGTTCTCAGATGTTTCTTTAAATACTTCTAACACCATTTTGGAGTCTAATTGCTCCTGGCACAAAGCAATCTGTTACATGTCACCCAGGATGGCTTAGATCAAATACCTCTATCCATTCCACCTCAAAAAGAGTATTAAACCAACAGTGTACTACTTTTGTTATTAATCATTTTGAATAATGAACAGAGTGCAGCAGGCCCTGAAGAGTATTAATCTCTTGCTTGCTGGAAAACCCATTCATTGTAGCGCATTACTGTTCTTGGACATTAATCAATTCTCCTGTGCATGTGATTAATCTTTGGGCAATAGTGATACAGTTTGTTATGACAAATCCAATAATGGAGGCTGGGCTGCTGCAGCAAGTGTTTTAAGGGAGAGAGACAAAGAGATGTGCAAAAGAGAGGCTGTTTCCTGATTTACTTACTAGAACAGGACGTGGTTAGCTTCATAGCGCTCGTACCTGGCCGTTGTGCACATTGACCTGCAAGCACATCGACAAGGCTTCTGTAAGTGAGGGCCAAGTCAGTATTTTATGCACTTGCAGAACTGCTCTCTCAGCACTTCAAGATGTTATTTTCTACAAATAAGTCCGTGCCAACTTCACTGATCTGTAAATCAACAATGAAAACTAGCTCTAAAATATTTTGATATTCCCAAAACTTTTGACAGTCTTACTCCTTTTTTTTTTTTTTTTTTTTTGGGGGGGGGGGGTTATTTTCTTTTAGGGAAAAAGATTTAGGGCCACTGTGCCCCAATCAATTTTCTAAGTCATGGGATTTCTACCTGTTTCCACCCTACATTAAAAATGATCAGTATTGCAGACCCTGATATTACAATGATGATTAACAGTCGATTTGTCACCTTGTCAGATGTCCGTTTCCTAATATTTTAATATATCTTTTTTTATCCTTTACATTTTTGATGTCTTTCCTCTGGACTACCATCTTGTTGGTGTATGATTGGGATGATCAAGATATTAAAAAAATTTAATAAATCCTAATCCTAATTATTTTGACCTATACTGAATCATGGCTATATCACACAAAAACTTTTAAAATAGCATTCATTTTTTACTAAATTAAATACTGTTAAATGATTCTAAACTTGTCAATCTCAGGCTGGATGATATTTCATTTCCAGAGTTTTAACATCTCCCGTTTGTCCTTGCTCACCATCAGCTGCTTTCATAATGTTTTAGGACATTTGTTTAATTTTTGTAACCTATCATCTCTAGCTTTAGCTCCTTACCTCTTTGGTTTTATTGATGCTGTAAGAGTGAATTAATATGAAAGTGAGTTTCACTTCACCAAGTATTACTGATTACAGTTTTAGTAACAAGCATTTTTCCTTACGGAATTTCGAAGTGTTCCCAAATGTTTGAAAGGTCATGCAGAGACATGCAAAGTAAGTAAATAAGCCTACGTTTAAGGCTTCAACTATATGATCACACTGTATTTTACAACATGCTATTGCTGAGTGAGTCACTACAAATCAAAACACATCCCACTGCTTTCGGTAAGCTCTGCGCTCTGCAGCAAAATCTGATATGACAGCAGGGAGAATTCGAACTCATCTCACCTGAGTTGATGCTCCCTGAGGTGAGACAGGACATCCATGTGATAGAAATGACAGTAAATGTTGTTCAGGTCCTGCACAAGTACAGAAGAAAGACAGCAGGATTGAGGATGGATCAGCGTGGTTCACCACTCAATGCCACATGTGAGCATCAAAGAAATGCTTTGTGAAACAAAACAAACACTGTCATTTCGGATTACAGGATTAGTGTCGAAAACATGGTCTAAGGCGATTAAACTCGGTGCTAAGCATACAGGGATATGCACGCAGTCAAACGACTTGAAGGATTAGTCTGGGAAAGTCCAGCCTACTCGGACCAGCTACGGCAGCTACTGAGAGTAAAGTGCTGCTCGGCAAGTATGCATTAAATATGTCTAATTTGACTGACTTAATCGTAGCAGATGCAAAAAAAAACTGCTTTAAAATAGCATCCGTCAAGGACACCTGTTCAAACATTCAGTGCAGATAGCCTGAAGATTGCTGAGGAGAAAATACATTGGACCATATGGTGGGGCAGCACAGAAGGCCTATTGAGCCTAAGGGCAAGCAGCACCAACAGGTGGACAGCAAGATTTCCTCCAGGCACTAACAAAAACACAGTAACTCAGGCCTCCTCTCTAGGAATGCAAGATTGGTTAACTTAAGTAACATATTAACATCTCCTCAATTGAGTTTAGAACAACTTTCCTTGTGGTCACCCATAATTTATAGCCAACGCTCAGCAGGGGGCCTATTTTAGAAAATGACCTCATAGAGACTTTATCTCTCCAAGTGTAAATTAAACCACCCACTGAGCGGACATTGTCTGGCTGATCATAAAAGTCATGAGCAGGCATACCAGCCAAGGATCAACAGCAGAACAGGCGCTCGGAGTAGGACGTGAATAAAAGAAGTCTTTTTTTATTTTATTCGATTTCTATTCAAGTTTGTTAAAGCTTGACTGTTGATAAAGCTTGATTGGTGATTAATCTGCAGTGCCACAAGAATGATGGTATTTTAAAATGAAAAATGAAACGTCTGAATGTCTACCTGCAGAATGCATATCTATCTCTCAGAATGAGATCTACTACTTGCGTAATTGTAAAAAGAAAATGGGTGTGGGTGGGGGTCTAGTGGTAAGATGCTCGCCTCTGGACCAAGAGGTTGCAGGTTTGAATCCCACTTCCAGCACTACAACTACTGGGTCCCTTAGCAAAACCCTTAACTCCAAAAAACATACTTAATAAACAAGTTGAGGTATGATGATTGTCATGAAAATTCATTCATGAAAAGTCCTTTTACAATCTTATTCATTGACACATTCACCAGGAACAGATATTGGACAGAGTGTCCACGACACATTGTAAATGTCACTCCAGATCATTAGAGGGCCTATTTGCATCTGTGCATATACAGTAATCAGTGAGATCAACAATAAAGGTCAATAGTGTTTTAAAGATTAACAAACCAAACTGATGAGCCCAGCATTTCACAAATAAAGAGCATTTTTTTTGAACAAATAGTCTCTTCTTAGTGAAGTTAATTCGCTAATTTTTATTCCAGTTTGAAAATGAACATTGGACTGTGAAAGTGGCTGCCTTGCTGACCAGTGATGACCCCAGACAATGTTCTTACAGCAGCTGAAAATAATTGTAGTTTTGAAAGTGCTGCAAGGGATTTTTGTAGCAAAGTCTGAGCACATTATGCTGAGATGCACAACAGCGATGATCTTTGCTCAGAGAAAAAAAAAAAAGGTTGGCACAGACAGAGTAGTTTGAACAGCTTGTTTGAGCTGGGGTGAGCTGGGTTTGCGGGACACAAATTGAAAGAAAAAAAATTGAAAGTGACAACCCTTGTCATTGCGAGGTCACAGCACAGCACACAGTGAACCACAACGAAACTGGACCTCTGCTTTTAACCCATGCAAACACCGTGCAGCAGAGGGCAGCTACTGAAAGAGCCCAGGGAGCAGTGATTGGGACGGTACCTTGCTCAAGGGTACCTCAGGGAAACCTACTGGTGAGGGAATCAAACCCACAATCTTCCGATGCAGTGGCAACTCCCTAACCACTAGGCCACCGCTGCAAGTTGGGGAAAAACAGATTGGGGAAAATACCCCTTCCCTTTCTGCTGTCTTTAGGTTCTTCCTAAGGGGATGTGGTCAATAGTCAAGGCATCCAATCTCCGGAACCTCGCTGGAAAAGGGGTTATATGTGTCTTGATGAGGTGGCATAGTGTTTAGGGACTAGGCTCCAGAATCGGAAGGTTGTGGGTTTGAGTCAGGGACCTGACTACACTGAAGTACCCTCGAGCAAGGTACCGTCACCATCACTGTTCCCTGGTTGCTTTCAATAGCTGCCTCCTGCTGTATATGTGTGTATGGGTTAAATGCAAATCTTTTTGTTGTGATACATAATAACAAATAGTCGCTTTTACTTTAATAGTTATTGGGCCAACAGAAGACATGGGCCAATAACATGATGGTCCAAGATTGGGTGAATCTATGGAGAAAGTGGTGTTACATGTCTAAACATTCTCCAGCATTTCTTTTAAACATTGCTATCAATAGGGGGAGTTTGCTGCAGTTAAAGCCTGTTCTGCAAAGCTTTACATTAAAAAGTCTGGAACATTACTTTGAGGACATGATTGCATCCACAAAAGCATGAGGGAGGTCAAGTACTGATGATTTGTTCCGTATCACTAACGCCACTTGAACTCATCTTAAAAGGAGCTCCAGTAATACAGAAAACAGTTCACTGCTCCACAGCTTGGGATCTAGCTGGGGGCACATGATGGCCTCCAGAGTGTCCAATTCTATTTGCCAATACTTTTTTAAGAAGACCATTCAAGCTGTGTAGGCATGAAATTGACTCCTGTCTCTGCAATGAGTTTTTTTAAGTAGTTAAACTCTTTCAGAAGGAAGGAAGAGGGTGGCTACTTTTTGAAAGCCATCCAAAGTTTGATTCAGAATTTAGACTTCATTACGTCCAAATGTTCACCACTCTACTACTGTAAACCCTTTACTGGCTCCCCATTTCTGCCCACTTCTGTTTTGAAATTAAAAACTTTAACGCTTGCAGTCAAAAATGGTCCAGCCTTGTTTGGAGTATCAGCAAACCGTTTGGCCTCTTAGAGCATCAACCAAAGCCCAACCCAACCCCAAACTCTACAAAAGTAGATATGCATTAAGACTCTTCAGTCTGAGCTCCTAAGTGATTGGATAAACTTTCCCTGATCATCAGAACTGCAGAAACAAAAAAAACAAAAGAACGCCAAAAGTACTTTCAGACCTTCAGGTGTCTATATGTCTTCTTAAACTTTAATTTATTTTATGCGTTCCATTTATTTATTATGCATTTATCTGAAATAATGCAAAGGCATACAAAATAATGGAGGTGCTTTAAGTGATTGGATAAGAAAGGGATTCGTACAAAAGTATTTGCTTTCAGGTAGATCGTTTGGTTCAGGAGTGAAGTTAACTTTAGGCCTTAAGCCAAAAAAAATGGACAAAGACTCATCTCAACATGGCTACCAGAGCTGACCCCAACTGAGTTACCAAATCCTGGCTACAGTGAGATAATCCCAGCTAAGAATGAGCCAATCTCAGCTGTCACTGAGCTCAGCATGGCTATAACTGAGCTAAAATGATGATTCATTTGTGATGTCACAATGGGTAAGATGATCCCACTGTGATGAAAGGATGGGAACAGAGAACAGAGACAAAGTTTTCTTATGACTGTGACAGGAAGATTGTAGGGCCATTGCAGCACTGTTTATGAAATATGATCTACAAACATCATGCATCAGCATTGGTCAAATACAAAGCTGACAATAGGCTAGCAGATAACATAATATATAATAATAATAACATAATAACTAGCTAATAATATGGCGGTGGTCTAGTGGTAGGGTACTTGCCTATGGACCTATGGTTCAAGAAGTCCCAGGTTCGAATCCCACCTCTGGCACTACCACCACTGGGTCCCTGAGCAAGACCCTTAACCCAGAGTTGCTCTGGGGGGACTGTCCCTGTGATTAGGACATGGAAGTCGCTCTGGATAAGAGCGTCTGCTAAATGCCGTAAATGTAAATGTAATGACTAATAACTAGCCTGGAGCACAGGAGAGAAGTACTAATTTTCTACAAAATTCTTGCTTTTATTTTAGTACTATGGTTAAATTTGACCATTTGCATATGTGTAGCACCAGGATCCTGGAGGAACGTTATTTCGTTTCACTATGTACTGTGTATATGTTTGAAATGACAATAAAAACCTACTTGACTTGACTGTTTTTTATATATTGTACAGTGTGTGTGTGAGAGAGAGAGAGAGAGAGAGAGAGAGAGAGAGAGAGAGATCCCAGATCTGACAGTATCTGGTATCTCATTTCACCATCTAGGTACCTAGAGAGAAAAGTCTAGACTGAGACTGCCTCGTGTGTTGGGATGGCAATGTGTGATGTATTCTCTTAAAAGAACATGAATGAGAGGGAGCACAAGCCTGTATGACATTTACATTTGCGGCATTTAGCAGACGCTCTTATCCAGGGCGACTTCCATGTCCTAATTACAGGGACAGTCCCCCTGGAGCAATTCAGGGGTTAAGGGTCTTGCTCAGGGACCCAGTGATGGTAGTGCCAGAAATGGGATTTGAACCTGGGACCTCTTGAGCCATAGGTCCATAGACAAGCATTCTACCCACTAGACCACCGCCACCCTATGTATGATTTGTATGATTCAATTTGTTGGGGTATGACACTAACTTTACCTAAAATAACATGAATATACAGGAAACATTATTGTCTCTAGTTTGAAAGGTCTAGTTTGAAATGTGGCACTGTCACTCAAATTTTAAGCAGTGCTGACAGGAATGTGATGTTGCAAGAAGAACACAAATACAGCAATTTTTTTTTTTTTTTTAGGTAAATCTAAAAATAAATAAATAAAATTCCTTACAATACACTTTATACCAATCTGTCAATAAAATATATATATTTATTAATTTAAGGTCAAAATCTTATTGCAAGAAAAAAAGCAAAGCCTCTTTCATCAGTTAACATATAAACATCCAACATACCTATCCATAAATCACTATCTGACCAGGGGCAAGGGGAATGATATGCCCATATGAAGGCAAAAAGCAGAGAGACCACCCTGAAAAAGCCACAGACACACTAACAAATATCCTGCAAAGAGTCATCTAATATTGAGGCAGGACAAGTCATAGCAAGCTTGAATATCCAGGAACGTCTGCCACAGAATGTTCAAATACAAAGTCCCCTGCATCCACAGTATCTTAATATTAAGAGCAAACACTTTGCTGCTGCCACCTTCTGGCACCAATTCCACTCTGTGGCCACAGAAGCAACAGCTTATTCCCCAACCCAGCATCTTCCTTAGAATTGTCCCACTGCAGCGTGACCTCTCCGTGCAAGCTTAAAGGGCTGCAATCACACACACTGCACAAGATTTTTACAGAGTGGACATTGTCCGCGCTCCAACAAAACAGCTATTCAGGTCCTTGGATTACTGAACAACTGGCTTTGGTTTATAACAAGGAAAATAATTTTTCATAAAAAATGAGAGAGAACTTTACAAACAGACCACCCATTCCAACCTGCCTGCACGCTCTTCTTCACCCCTCTTCCATACTGCCCATTACTCTGAACAAGCACAATATTTTTCCAAACACAACTGCACCTACTGCAACATCACTGGACTCAACAAGCTTGGAGGAGAATCAACTAAACTACATCAGCTGAAAGAGGCTGGCAAGAGCAGGGCGAAGCGGTCAGGTCGTCCCACCCACTCGGAGAAAGAAATGCCAAAACAAAGTAATAAAAACACAAAACACATCATCATAAGACTTTCAGTGAGTGCGTTATGCATCACAAAAGGTTTGATAAGTTGGTACAGACAAAAAAGTATGGTCATAATAAAGATGTGTACACAGCATCTTTTATACATTGTTGAGGAACTGTTCTCCTGAAGGACAAAATTATTGGTTCTCAGTTTCTCTGTACATAAGCAGTTGTAATGTTTTTAGTTGGTTAGTCCACACAGTGATCTACGTATGAACCTTCATGGAGAACACAGTGTCTAACTTAAGACATGGAGCAGTGAAGAAAGAGGTGCAGATGATTCCAACTGATCAGGCTGGTGATTAGTTTACTGGTCAAGCTGAGCAGCTAGAACCCCTTTATCTAGAACCTTGTGCAGCCTATCACAGCAAAAGATTTATTTTAAGCCGGGTCTGCCAAGCTTAAAATAGTATTTTTGGAATCAACCTGGTGACACTGTCAGAAATAATAAAGAAATTTGTAGATGCTCAAGACTTTTGGACAAGATGTTTCAAGCATCGCTGTGTAGCAATGGAGGGTCAATGGCTTACGGAAGACTGAAACATACTATCGCCATGGGTGTGTTTTCCCCCTCTTGATCTTGATTTGTTTTGACCTCTTGCTTGAGCACAGCATCAACACACTTTGTACATATATAACACTGGCAGATGCTGCATCAAAAATAGCTTTTAGTGGATATTTGTTATTAAAATTTGTGACTAAGAGCCATAGGGATTTAATATGTATAAATTAAAATTAGGTGCTGGGTTGCAAAGCATTTCACTAATCCTTATGTAAAACGCATTGAAATCAGGTGTGTCATGATCCAGTTCTCTGTGTCCCCTAGCTTTAACATTAGAAGAAAATTAATATTATCATAAACACTTTTGTATGTTTGTTTCTGTATGTGAGAACCTTTATTAATTTTTTTTTCCCAAGGATGTCTCGCATCTTTTCCACACAACCTAGGAAAAAAAAAATTATTATTATTATTACTATTATTGTTGTTGTTGTTGTTGTTGTTGTTGTTGTTAGGTGTCACCATTTAAAAGTCCACAACTAGTATATTTTACATTATATGTTAATTCTACCTGGAACACCAAAGAAATCCTAGGGTACTCTGGAAACTTGATCTTCGCAACAAATCCCTAGAACGTCCGTAAGGAATGACGCGTCAAGGTAACCTACTGGTTTGGAACTTGAACCCACAACCTTCTGAATATGGAGACTTGTCCCTAACAACTGCCCATGGGATATTTGATGCAAACAAAAAAACTTGGTGGCAAAAATTCACATAAAGTATAGTCGGCCAATAATGCTTAGCATCTTGCTTACATCCAACAGCAATTAGGTTTTAATTCTGACTGACTTCTAGTCCTTACTCTCAAACACCAAGGCTCAAGACTTTCAAGCTTTTTTAACTTTCAGACTAGTTCAAAGCACTGAGCCAGCAATGGCACCAAAGACATCTAACAGTCAGCATGAAGTAATCAGGGGGAAAAAGTATATAAAAAGAAGCAGCAGCAGAACACCATGGAAAGTTGGGAGGGTAGGGGCTGTGCCACCCTCACTGCCATTTCTTCACTAAGTGGGTGCCAGACCAAATACACTTAGGAAAACAAGAATCCCAGAGTTGCCATGGCAATGAAGGAAAATGTTATGCAATCTTAATTCATCTGTCGCTCAATCTTTTATTATATTCCTGATCGAGACAGACGGCAGTGGAACACAGTACTTGGAGTTCTAAATGGTCATAAAGACCAAAGTTTTTGTTGGAAATTTTCAGGATCTGTTCAACAATGCTTGTCCTGTCACCTTCAGCAGGCTGACTCTATCGCTTCTTTTTCAGACTAAACAGATACAAAACTCTTAAACGTCAGATGCACACCCCACACTGCCCTTTGGTGTATTTCTGTTCTATGAGAACATAAGGTAAAAATGATTTGAATATTTGAATGTAAATACTAGTTCTAATTATACCATTCCAGAAGTCCACCCTTTCAAACAATCCATTTTTTTTTTATTCCAACATGATGACTTTCTCAGCTCAACCAATCAGCTTCAAAAATTATTACAAGGCCAAAGGACTCTCAGCTGACTCTACAGGATAACTTGTGCTCATGCAAAGGTTTACAATATGCTGAGGAAAATGCTAATTATGCAGCGTCTGCAGGATTTTACTTGTTCAACTCTGTGCCAAGGCTGTGTTTGTCTGTGATTGTGCAATAGTGTAATTTTTTTTTTTTTTTTTTTTTTTTTAAATCATGGACCAAAAGATTTTGGTGGATTGGATTTGTGGAAATTACACTAGCAGGCAGAAACCTACAGAACTGCCAATAAAACCCTATGAACTGATAAATCAAAGGTTGACAGAAGTTAAAACAGGTCAATGCATATAAAGATAAGAACATTCAAGTGCCTACGCATCTGATAAAGAAAGGTGCAGTACTTAGGAGTGTTGCCTAAGCCTCAAGCTAGACTGTGATGAAATTTTCATTTGCTAAGACCGAAGCAGTCACTTAAGATACAACGCGAAGTGCAAAAGAGATAAATTTCCAATACTGCCACTGGGCCAGAGAGACGTCTGTTGTCCTAACATGCCAAAAGATCTACCTATCTATATTTTGCCATGTCGCTCAGCCCCACCTCAAGGACTGAAACATACTGGGGGACACTGAACTCAGAAGAACCTGTTACATATATATCTGCCAAAGCTGATTAAGAATAACTGAAAAAAGAAAAAAGGAAAAAAAAAAAAAAAAAAAAAAAAAAAAAAAAAAAAAAAAAAAAATCGCAAGAATAAAATCTTAAGACTATATCCTGCAAATCACGCAATCTGCAAATTCTCTGTGCTTAAAAATTAGGTAACGTGAAAAAAATAAAAAAATAAAAACATTTTAGCACAGAATTCCAGCTTCACCTGAAGATTTGACAGATCTGTTCATTTTAAACATTTGTCTGATGCTGATACTATTTTTAAGCTTACACTACTGATATGTTTCCATTATCATTGTGCATCCTTATTAATTTACTGCTGATCTGCTGCCTGGTAACCTGAAAGCACTTTGGAGGACAGAAATAGCAAAACAGAACTGCACGATAACACCAGAGTAATCGTGTTACTAATGAACTGCTCAAAATGATCATCAAATTTAGATTGATGGGTCTCATGTCATGTACAAGACTGTGCAAAAGTCTTGAGATTTTGCTTCTAAAGAGCCAGACTTGTAATTTTTAACGTCTTATTCAGGAACAGTTCTCCACGCTTCCTCAATGAGAACTTTTTTGACTCTAATTTTCAATTCAGTCCCTGGAGTACCCTCGATCACAGACCAGTAGGTTGTGTGTTGAGGCACCCCTGAGCAAGGTACCGTCCCGGTCACTGCTCCCCGGGTGCTTTCATTAGCTGCCCCCTGCTGCATGTTTGTGTGCATGGGTTAAATGCAGACATGTAATTTCATTGTGCTTCACTGTGTGTTGTGCCGTGTACTCACAATGACAAGAAAAGTCCATTTCACTTGAGCAAGGTACCGGTCACAGCTCCCCAGGTGCTTTCTATAGCTGCACCCTGCTGCACGTTTGTGTGTGCATGGGTAAAATGCAGAGGTGTAATTTCGTTATGGTGTGCTGTTTGACTATTCTATGACAAGGATAGTTACTTTCCCTTTACATTCCACTTTAAAAGACAATATCTCAGTAGGAGCGCCCAGGAGAAAGGAGAAATCCAGACCAGGATTTTGTTCCTACCCCCCGTTCTGTGGTTTGCATGAAACGCCTGCGGCGCATCCCGCATGGTTGGAACAAAATCCTGGTCTGGCTTTCTCCTTTCTTCTGGACCGAAACTAGTCTTTTTTCCGCCCAATCACATGTACAGTATTCTACACAGTATTTAGATTTCAAGTGATGCAAAAGTGAAACAAAAGCCAGAAACTCTTCCAACACCAAGCCCATCTGTTTAAAATTAGAGTTCAACTGTCTAATTTCTGTCTCATTCCAGAAGAATCAAATAAAACACACTTCTATGATAAAAAAAAAAAAAAACAGCATTTATAGGCTCAAACCCAGATTTTCTTCAGTCGTCGCTTCCTCAGAGTCTAAAATGCACGGTGCTGACTTTGGACGAGCAAAAAGATGAAAAGTCAGAACTTGCTGAGGTCGTTTTAAAGGAAAGTTGTCATAAAATGTCAAATTCGTGCACTTTTCTAGTGGCTAGTCCGAGAAATCACTGCTGACCAACATATATATTATAAACGCACACACACACACAGTCTGAAAGAAGCTTAAAAGCCATGATAGCGTTAACAACTTCTTCCCAACTCAAAATAAATCCCACGCGAGTTTCTCTAAAATCTACACTCGTGAGGTAAATAATCTCAGCCACCGCCACCGCTTAGCAAGATTAGCCGTTAGCTTTGGGCGCCGCCAGGTGAGAGAGAAGCCCGAAGGTGGAGGACTAACCTGAGCTGTGCGGCGGGATGGAGGCTTTTTCAAGGCTTGTTTGAATAATAAATCCATGGAAAAGTGCTGCACCTCTCAGCTCCAAGTATGGAAAAGTCCTCCACAGGCGGCAGAGCCGCAGCCGCCCCGAAGACAATTAGCTCTTAGCTTTTTTTTTTTTTTTTTACCCCGAAGTGCGTTTTAACTGCTACGTTGAACGTTTAGCACTTGTTCGTGGCTCGCACAAAAGTCGTTCTTGTCTGCTTGGACGACTCGCCATGTTAAGATCGACTAAAATCACCTCAGAGTCTGTCCTTCGCTATAACTGGGTTAGCTTCCAACTTTGCTTCACCTCAGTTTCCACTGCAGTAACGCCACTTTCCACTAGCGCGCGGCTACCACTCACTTCACCACACAGAGTACCCAAGCCTTTCCCCTCAAAATATCATTATTGATATTTCATTTGAGCGCTTCCAAAAGAAACTAAAGTCAGACATCTCTTACCT